>VYXF01006807.1:92485-123325 GCA_013397295.1 Polioptila caerulea | reverse complement strand
TTTGCCCTAAACAAGGACACTCATATTGAGAGGATATATATGTCACGCAGAGTAAAAAACAAATAAATTAAAATACAATAATATGTAACAGCATAATTCTCAGAGATGTTGCACCCAAAACTGGGCTACAATGTAATTTATGTATCTTTTTTCCTGTTTTACCATACCTGAATTTTTTCAAACATCCACTCTGAAAAATACCAACCAAACCACTCTATTTTTTCAGGGAGAATGTTCAGAGCTTTGGAACACTCACAACAAATTTTCATGCAAATTATCCCTTAATTTTTTTGTGGCAAGTATCTGCAAAACCTTGACAACAGCCCCTGCAACAAGAGCACAGGGATAGGAACCCTGGGACTCCTTGCAGAGGAATCTACTGATTTAGTCTACTTAAACATGCAAAAAGAATCCATATAATGCCTATATCTTGACTTCAAAATAATTTTAAAACTTTGGCCTTAATTTATGGTATCAAGCTTTCAGCAGCAGTTTTCAAGCTATTTGAAAATAGATCCAGTTCCTTCTTGTAGGAAAGTAAATTAAGTTATCAAATCCAGGGGGTCAAACTTCAGTGACATTTAAAATGGCAAAAGACACCCCCTGTTCCCCAATGGCTAAATGATTCAAAAGGATCTCCATAAAAATGTGCTGATTACAGTCTTCATAAGGAGAGGATAATACTGAAAAAATCAACTGCTCTTTTGAGTATGAGAAATTTGTGCTGAAGAGTATTATGAATTAAGACATAATATATGTTGATGCTGAGCCTGTTACTAAGTCTTCTGTCATTTTGATTTCCTTTTATTGACATGCTTAGGTACTGTCAATAGACATTTTTCTCCCCTATAACTATGGCTGCTTAGAAAAGGTGAATGTTAATATCCCATTTCAGCAGACTCTTAAGACACCTAAACATTTATACAAACACTTTCTCCTAGAATTTGGATCAGCTCTAATTGGAAAGCTTGACCATCTGTTAGGCATTTTAACAGTTAACTTTAGGAGGGGTAGACAAAGTGATTATTAAAGGCTCAGTTTATTTTGTAAAGATGATCCCAAAGGACATATATGAATAGAGAACATTGCTTTCTCTTGGCACCACATTTTCATATTTTATCAGATTTTATCTTCAATAGTTGTGCAATGTCTTAAGCAGATCCATGATGCAAGGGAAGTTGGGCGTTGATTTTGTTAGTACCCTGAAGTCACCCACTACCACTACAGCCAACATTTACAGTTAAATCAATTGAATTAGATCATAGCTCAAATAACTGCAAGTGGACTGAGACTTAAATCAGACAATGTTGTAGGATTCATCAATGCTATTAGTTAAAGGAAAGATCTTCTACCAGAACAGATGACCACTTTTCACATTGGAGGATTAGTATTATTGGTTTGTGTTTTGTTTTAGTTGGTGTGTTTTCACTGCAAACTTCTCTATAGCAAATTAAAGGGTAAGATCATTATTTTGTCAGTTCCCAGTTTTTCATGCAATTTTTTGAAATAATGAATAAACTCTTGCAGTCCCCATGCTCATGACTTTGAGTCGAACATATGTCAGTCATTTGTAGCAGAATTTAACAATGGAGAAGTCTGACAAAAATCTCAGCTGCTTTTGAGTGGTCTAACTGTCTTTTGTGGCCAGTATGGTTTACCATATGCACATGGTGAAAAGAACATGCACATTTTTCCCATGTGCAACCC
This sequence comes from Polioptila caerulea, assembly GCA_013397295.1. Lineage (NCBI taxonomy): Eukaryota > Metazoa > Chordata > Aves > Passeriformes > Certhiidae > Polioptila > Polioptila caerulea. The sequence continues at coordinate 121,618 of VYXF01006807.1, read as the reverse complement.
CTCTTATTTGTGTACTAGAGCTTAGATGTGAAAGCAATGAAAGTATCACGCTCAATATCTCAGACCCAAGACAGTGGGAATTGTTAAGCTGATGTTGATTCCTTAGCCCACCTCTTATCCCACTTTTTTAAGGTTGTGTGCTGTGAGCCATTAGAGATACCTGACTAGTGTTTAGAAGCTGCACCTTTACCACATCAGCTAAATGCTAATAAGAGACTGGGGCTATTAAACACAGTCTCAGAGTTCATCCTGCTTCAGAACATGTGACACTGCTGATGCTGTACAACTTGTCCTACATCCTTTGTAATCACAGAAACAAGAAATTGCTCCTCATTAAACTTATAAGAGGAATAATAAAATCACATTGAGAAAAAGACCACACATATGATGAAATCTCACTGGTAGGGTTGTATAACACACAACAGAATCAAATCTCTATCTTTGTAAAAATGAAAGTACATATATTGAAATGCTTTTCATTGTACTCAAACTGTGGTGTCCTTACTGCATACAACTAAAACTAAAAAACTGTCCTAGATAGTATTTTTTTTTCAAAAGATTCTCCAAACCTGCTACTTGAAAATGTAGTCATGTATTCATTGCCAAAAATATCCATAATTGTAATTGGTAAAAGGGATACAGAAAAATGAGCAAACTTTTCAGATGTGGAAAAAGATGATGTGGCCCAAGACTAACAAGAGTTTATAATTCAATTTTGACTCAAAAAGTAAAGACCAGCTGTTGTCTGTCATATAGTTAAGTACATATACAAAAGAATTACTTGAGATTTTGAAAATTTCGAAAACATTGTGTGCATTTGTTTGTAGAGAAGTGATTTTTTTTTAATGTTAAAACCAGTAATGGATGATAAGTATAAAAATACTTGGAAGTCACCATAAGATATTTTTTTCTTAGTACAGTAACAAAACATCAGAGAAATGTTAATGAAAGAAAAAAAACAGAGTTAAAATGTTGAGACTCTTAAGAATGCAACTGTTTTCTTTGGTTTAATAAATCCTATGGTTCAAATTTTGAAGTATCTCTTTTCATATTCTTTTCCTTTGTCTCAATGCAGAGTTCTACAAGGATATAGGCAGCAGTTATTGTGTGCACACAGAGTAACTGGGGAATAGTATTTTCTTGCCAGAAATATCCTTTGATGATATAAATCTATTTTTTTTTGCTTTTTTTGTGCTTATAGACTTGATTACTAATACTCCTGGCCCAGTGGTCATTTAGACACTATAGTTAGCAGCAGTGGTAGATATCCAGATACAGGGATTTAATTTATCTGTGTGAACAAGGTTTATATCACTTCTCCAAAAACGTTTCTGCTTTCTTGGAAATAAGATGGCGGGAAGAGAGAAGAAACATCTGCTGCATTTAAAAGCCTCGATGAAACCAGCCCCGCAGTTAATCAGCTCTGCCCTCACCAACAGATGTCACTGCAAGCAAAAGGAATTAATTTGTGAGGTTATTGGGCTTAAGGAGCAACAAAACTCTCTGAAATACAAATGTGAAAGAACCTCTCTTTCAGAGCATATGTTCATGTCTCTGTTCCTCTGCCACAAGCTGAGAATTAGCAGCAGGCAGACTGGTAAAAATAACAAAAAAGAGGAAGAAAAAAAAAAGTGTTCAAACTTACAGCCATGTGAAACAACTGAAACACATCAAAAGAAAATTCAGTACCCTGCTTTTAATTTTATGAATGATTTAACTGAGAAAATGAAATCTGTTAATACATTGTGTGTATTTCTGCAAGGCACACTCAGAAAATTAGACATTCCGGTCACCTGATTCTGTGGGTAAAAATGAGAAAAAGAAAGTGTTCATGTAGCAGTTAAAGCAGTTCTACAAATTTTTCTGATTAAAAAATACACACAGAGCACATCATCACTAAAAATATTAAATCTGCAAAGTAGAGACATTAAAAGTTAAAGACTCTTACGATTATTCATGTGCAATCTTAATTTCTTATTTTTGCATGCATGCTCTGGTACAAATTTTAATTATACACTCATATTCCTGTTTTGTAATTCTGAAAACATTAAATTAGAGAGAAATATTAGAATTCCACCACAAAAAGAAATTTTGCCTTGTATGTCAGCAGGCATTAAAACAAATGCAAGTCACAACTCTCTCTTACGTGTCCTACCATTGCAGCAAGTCCAACTAGTATCCCAGGAGACCTGATACACATTTTCCATACCTACTCGAGAGCAGTAAAGGAATAAAGAAATCCTTGGATTTTAGGGTGTTACCCAAACATAACAAAGTGCTTTTGTCACAGCACAAATTCTGTCCTGGCTCCTCACAACACAGCATGCTACAGTTGTGGTGCTCTTGCCTCTCTCAAACATCTCCTCCCAGTTCCTCTGTTTCTTTCTCAGCCTGCTTTCATGTCATTCCCGTTTGTCTCTCTCTCTCTGCTCCAATTTGTATTTTCCTGCTCCATGTTCCTACCTGCTAGCGAGGAGGACTGTGAAGGTTGAGTTTTTTTCCTGTTCACAATTAATCTATCTTGGGTGCCAGTAGGAAGAATTGCAAGGTTGTCCTGTTAAGCCCCAGTGCCCTTCTCTCTCTCACATAGCTTTGTTGTAGCAGGAATCTCTGGGAAATTTAGCTGCCAACCTCCTACAAACCTCTGCTAAGCACATGCAACTTGAGGTGTGTTACTTGTAAAGCCTTGCAAACTCAACTGACATTTAGCTTTCTTTTTATTACTATTATTATTTTCCCAGGGAAAACTAGATACAAAGTGTGAATCTTTGCTTGAAAATATAGGAACACTACAGATTTTTCATAAAGAAATAAAGTAATTAAGGTTCACAGGCATTTAGCTTTTTATCTCTCTTATCTAATCAGAGATTATCTTGTTGATGGTGTAAACTTCCAGGAGAGGGACATAGTCATGATGGAACACATCCATCTCTGTAGAGACAATACTCAGTGTTCTCTATGGCACGTAAACAATCTCAATATATGTGCTAAATGGAACATTCCAGAAAGATAATATTTAAAACTGAAAATCAAAATGTGACTACTTAGAGAACCACTGGTTTTGAAAAGCATCTTTAATTCCCACTGGCTTAGTGGGAATTCAAATTATTTTATGCTTTTGAAAATATGATCACCACCCACAAATTATTAAAGTTTTTAATTTAAGACCCTTTTGGTTTCATGAGATTACGTGCGGAATAGTTGTGCAAGCCTTGTGTTAGGTTCATCTGCACCAAATCCTGAAGTCTGCCTTCTGAAGCACTCTTTCTGCTTTGTTCAAGACACAGCAAAACGCTGCCTTCTTACTAAACAGCTGCTTTGTGTCTTGTGATATGACAAAATAATTCAATGAGGGTGTAGAAGCATGGGGTAGTGTGTGATCTCCATTTCATTGCCCTATGTATTTCCCAGACTGGAGTCAAGTGGGTTTTGGCAGGAAGCTGGATGATTCTTTGGGTCTTTGATTTTTTTTTTTATTTTGTTATTTTTCTTTCTTTCTCATTCTTCTTTCCCATTACATTTTTCCTATGAGATGACAGCTGAAAGCCAGTCTGAAATAGATCAGCACTTAGCCTTTGCTTTCTCCTTTCTGGCTTGTTTTTGTCTTCCAAGTAACATAGGAAAAACTGTAAACATTTCAGCTGGACCTCAGAAATATATCAATTTAGATTTACCTTTTAACAAGATAATCTTTCCTCATATCAGCAAATATAAAGTGATAGTTCAGTAAAAGAAACCCATCTTATTATTGTAGCCAGCATAAAGAAGTAAATTTAAATTTCAGGTCTGTACTCATTAACATAAGAATAGGAGTTTCTAACACATAGAGAAAGTATCTCCTCCCCTGTACACAGTGTCAGGAAATGCTGCAGAAGTAGTAGATGGAAATCAGCAATGCAAACAAGATGGAAATCAGCAATACAAACAATACTACAGCATTCCTAGAGTTCAAAGGAAATCATAACACATCAAAGATTTCAGCCACTTTGAAAGATCCATGAAAATATATAAGAGATTGGCCACCAGCAGAGCTGTACTCCAACATCTTTGTTCTCCCATGGAGGTGGGGAAATGCTGCATTTATTTCAACATTTTTGTCTTCTGCTTAACATGGGAAATCTGGCTGCACTCTAAAGGGGCCAACACTTTCAGAAGTTCAGCATTGACATTAGCAGTTTGGGTGACTAGAGCGTGCTGTGGTGGACTGGATTTTTGTTATTCTGTGCTGAGCATATTTTTTCGTGGCATTAGAGGAAGAAATTCCCTTATCACCTAATGAGTCTCCAGGCTTCCCAAAGCCAAACAAACCTTTATTTTCTCTCTTCAGATGCCATGCAAAAGTGCAAGCAGGAAAGGAAACCTATTCTCCCAATTCACAATTAAAACTCACTCCATATTTTGAAAAAGAGATCTGGGGAAAGTCTAGACATAATTTACAAGTAGGATGGAAATAACTGCTGTTGCTCAGGATATGAAGTAGTATCAGTAAACTAATATAAATAAATTAACAGACAGAGTGAATTTGAAGTGATAAAATATACGTTACATGTATTACATTGTTATTGAAGTGCTAGTATTCTAAACTTTTGCTCACATTCCACATTTTAAGCAATCCCTCGGAAGTCAGATAAGACAAATCATTAAAGTTGCCATTTGAAAAGTCTGTGAGGTAAGAGAGGAGACTGGTGCTGATTTTTATCTTTCACATTTAACAATAATAACCTGAAGTATGTTAGCCAAGCACCTGTTGACCTTGAATATTGTGCTAGGTACTGTTACTACTTACCAGATTATACATGTTATTGTCTGCATGGTGGATACATGCTGCAGGCAAATTCTTAAAACCAAATGAATCTGAACTGCCTAGAAAAAGCATTTATTTCTTACAAAAAATGTACCCACCTATAACTTAGTTGAAACTTTCTTACCTATTTATCACTATGCAATAGATAAAAAATGGCCAAGCCTCACACTTTTTAATACTTAAGTTGTGGTTACAACATTCTGATGACTGATATTATCAAGTTTTTCACTAAATATAATTTCACAGCATTATATATCATTCATATAATCCCCCATAAAACCAAAAACAAAGAAAAAAAAACCAAAACAAAACCCACAAAAGAACCTATAAAAAAATGAACAAGAAAAGCACAAAATGAAACAAAACAAAAGAAAACAACAACCACCACCCAAAAAAATCCTCAAAAAACAAAGAAAGGCAATGCAGGTTGCATTCATCTCTTATTCTTATGGGAAATAGAGTTGATATTTCTGACCTTCATGAATGGAAAAATTTGCAAATGTTCAGTTTCCATATGTAAATTCACCATTTCTCGTAACACCAGCTGTTTGTGTCACTGTTTACACATACAATACACATAGAAATGGCCATGCAAAAAAATCAATAGCCATTATCATTGTTATTTACCATCATCATAACCCATCATCTGCTGTTGTTTCATACCACGTTTTCCATGCCAAGTCTGAGTGTGCACTACCACGTTTATGAATAGCTGAAAATTGCCGCGACAATTTGCTGAGTTTCTGCTGAGTTTCTGCTGGCTGGCACAGTAAAAACTGAATGATTCTTTACAGCAAGATGCATTGATACATGCTACAAAGTTCATCTCTCAGTTGAGAATTTCCCTGTTTTGTTGTGTTCTCACTGTAAAATGCTAGTGTATTTAGCCTCTAGATAGCATAAAATAAAAGTTTATACTACAAATCCCAATTTAGAATAGTAGTATCTTTCTGTGAGGAACATGAACATGTCTTCATATTTTGGTTTGTTTATTATGACAACAGGCAGTAAAATAGAAAGATTAATATACAAGAAATAACACATTGACTTAAGTAAGAAAAATAAAAATTCAGTGTAGTTTTTAGCCTTATCTTGACTTTTGCATGGTTACTGCAAACACTGTGAAATCACCTTACCAGCACTTATCTGTAACCAGTGTATTGCTCTACTTTTCAATCTCTTCTCCGTTATGGAAATTCTTCCAGAGGTTGCAGACAATTTTCTATCTCCATGGTTAAATGCGCTAGATGTATGTGTTAAGGAACTCCTAAAAAATTAATAGATATATAATTGTTTTACTATTTTCTTAGATTTTTATCTAGTTTTATTTTATAAAATATTGAAGCATGTATGTTTAAGATCAGTAGGGAAAAACTCTTCAAGGAAACCTGTGACCCCAGAATTACTCAGAATATCCCGAAAATGCTTTCCTTTGAAAAGTAAAGATCCTTATGCATTTATAGTTTCACTTCTTGACGTCTTGCTTTCCCCCTGGCCTCAACAATTAAAACACCCAGTCTTGCCTGAGCGTCCTGATGAGCAGGCTAGGTACTCAAATACATTTGATTTATCTAGTGCACAGATGTGAATGAGTGCAAAAATGATAAACAAAGAGGTCAAACTAATTTGAACACTCTCTTCTTGCAGAGGAGAATGTTGATTTTTAAAGAAAATACATCTTGGCATGGTAGGGCTGTGTGTTCCACAGTATTGTAGCTTCATGGTAGGACAGTTTATTTCAAAAGAAGAGAAGCTGTTTTACCTAAAATTCAGACTCAGCATCCCACAGGAGCCAGGAGGTTGAGACCTGATTTCTGTTTCTGTATCTCAAAAGCCAGATGTGGGCGGAGTCCTTGTCAGCTAGAGGATCTGCAGAGGAGAACCTTTCTGGGCAGGATGTCTCCTAGGCATGGGGACTGCTATACTGTGTCTCCTGCATTCTCTGTTGCTGAACTACCCCTAAACTATTTCCCTGCTTATTGTGCAGAGGGTTTACCTGCTACCTCTGAAGTTTGTGTCTTTATCCATGCATTATGTAGGCCACTGGCACATAACATGGAACTTTAGAGAAAAATCTGAGGAACATGTTCTCTACATTGTGGATTGGACTCCATTAGTAAGGAAGAAAAGAGTCAAATCCCAATTCGTGTGAGTGCAGACTCTGGCAAAGAAAAGTGTGTGAATAACCTCATTTTTAGCGAGTGTGACTTGGAAAACAAGTTTCTGGGTTTCATATATGGTGTTGAATTTGCACAAACAATTAAACATTTTCTTCCTTAAGGACGTAAATCATGGCCCGGTTCCTAAATGAAAAGTATACAGTGAGATTCCTGCATCACATAAACAAAAAAGAAACATAAAATTTGCCAAGGAATATATTATAGCCACAAAATAGGTATGCTACCTAGCTTGCTATAGTTCATTGTTAATCAGGATGCAAAGTGTAAGAAAACTAGTGTGGAGCAAAAATTCAAGAACAATGGCACCGTGTTCTCTTTTTAATATGCTCATGCTCCAGTATGTATATCACTTCTTTAAAACATATAGCAGGCCATATTCATGAGTTTAGTACTGTTTTCTGGGAAATACAAACTTTTTCCCCAAAACACTATGCCTGTGACTGTATGTGCACTGAATGACAAGTGTTTTAAGAAAGAATTTTTGAAGTTTGGAGTCAATCATCGTTTTTCCTTATTGTAAATAGAGTAAGTGAAGAATAACAGAGTAACTGTAAACATAAAGATTTTACATCTTCAATATCTGTGACAACCTAGTCTCTGCTAGTCAGCTGTTCAGAGCAGAGCAGATCTAGTTTAGGCCAAATGAATGGATTCAACCACTTTTCAAGGAAGATGGAAAGTTCTCTTTCTAATTAGTATATGATGCTCACATGAATTATGCTAACATGGTATAATAACATTAAGAAAATATTTTTTGTCTGCTATTTTTAGGCGTTGGACTAATTTGTGCTGAAAAATAAAACTATAACATAAGACCTTGGTGGCTTATGGATCTTTGGCTTTCATCTTCTTCTTCAAGATTTCCAAATATGAAATTATAGTGAAGTTTCAGTCTGTGGTCATGTGAATTGGAAATATTAATTAGGATAATCAATAGACACATGATAGTCATGAGAATGAAATCAGCATATTTAGATCAGATCTGAACTTAGGCTAGTATAGTCTGACATCTATCTCCACAAAGGTTCTAAGCCTCCAAGCTTATTTGTCTCCTCTTTTGCCTCCTCCTGTGCATCCTCTTCCTCAGACCAGTGTGACTTCATAATCCCTGCATGCCCAGATTTCTTGAAAAAAAGCCAAAAACCAAACTAAAAATTCTAACTGACCAATTGAAAAAATCAAATCAGAAAACAACAAAAAAAACCTCCTAGACTGAGATATATAAAAAAAAAAGAATAATGGGTTCCAAAGGCTCAGTATGTAGCTGAGAAGTGGAAGAACCAGGCAAGACCAACCAGGGCACACAGTAGCTGCTCTGCTGTGCAGATATAATCTTATTGTAGTGGACAGCTAAGCAGACTGTTTTTGCAGCCAGCTCATGGAAGTGAGGTTTGGTGTCCTTGTTTCAACTCTGTCCCAGCTATTCCCCCATGTGTCTCAGTTTTCCATCAGGGAAACTTGACGTCTTCTCGTAGCCTGTGTGACTTTGAACAGGACCACAGAGGAGGGTAAAAAGAAGCATCAGCACTGCTCTTGGAAGAAAGAGGTCATCTAATTGCAGCCTCTTGCCATCTCTAATCTGGTGCTTCTGCTGGTTTCATTTGTCTTTCGTGGCTTTTCACTGATAAATGACAGAAGGAAATTGACCTTTAATGTGAATATTCCACTCTACACCACACTGCACCATTGTACATCTCAAGTACTTTGAGCTGGGTGTCATAATACTTAGGGACATCAAACTGTTAGAGGGTGTCCAGAGGAGGGCAACGAACACAGTGGAAAACCTCGAGAGCAAGACTTACAAAGAGTGGCTGAGGTTACTTGGCATGTTCAGTGGAGAGAAGAGACGACTCAGAGACCTCATTATGGTTTACAACTTCCTCAAGTGGGGCAGCAGAGAAGACACCAATCTCAGTCTGATGATCAGCAATAGAACTTGAGGAAATAGGGTGCAGCCGCATCAGGGGTAGTTCAGACTAGACTTTTGGAAGAGGTTCTTCACCCAGAGTGTGGACAGTCACTGGAGTAGGCTCCCCAGGGAAGTGATGAAAGCACCAAGCTTGTCACATTTCAAGGAGCATCTGTTCAAATATCTTAGTCATGTGATTTATTTTGATGTAGTCCTTTGTGGAGTTGGATTTGCTGATCCTATAGATTCCTTCCAGCTTAAGGTTTTCTATGATCCTGTGATTCTATTTCAACAAGTCTTGTTTGAAGAAACAACTACTAGTTGAAGTGTTCATGCCCTTCGTAGCAATTTGAATCACACAAGTATCAAAAACTTGGGCTGGCTTCAGGTGAAGGCACCTAACAAGCAGGTCATTTAATGTACTTAGAAGAATGAAGAAGAATGCCCACCAATTTTGGTGAGAGTATTGGCCTGCTGAAGGGCAGGAAGGCTCTGCAGAAGGATCTGCACAGGCTGGATCAAGGAGGCCGGTGGATTGAGACCAGTGGTGTGAGGTTCAACAAGATCAAATGTTGGGTTCTTCCCTTGGATCACATCAACTCCAGGCAGTGCTACAAACTGGGGGAAGAGTGTCTAGAAAGCTACCCTGTGGTTTAATATCTGGGGCTGTTGATTGATAGGTGGCTGAACATGCGCCAGTACATGCTCAGGTGGCCAAAGAAGGCCAGTGGCCTCCTGGCCTTTAACAGAAAGAGTGTGGCCAATTTGATGAGGGTAGGAGCTGTATTGCTTTGTATAACTGCCTGAAAGTGGGTTGTAGTGAGGTGGGGATCAGCCTCTCCTCCCAGGTAAAAAGTGACTGGATGAGAAGACATAACCTCAAGTTGTGCCAGGGGAGGTTCAGATTAGATATTAGGAAAAAATTCTTCACCAGAAGGGTGGTTAGGCATTGCAACAGAATGTCTAGGCAAGAAGTAAAATCACCATCCCCAGAAGTGTTCAAAACTATTACGTGTGTATGGCATTTGAAGATATGTTTAGAAGGGCACCTGGTGATTGTGACAGGTTGACAGTTTCTTGAGGCTTTTTTCCATGATTCTAACATGTCCTCTTTCTGATCAGGACAGAATTAACTTTTTTTAGCAGTGAGGAGGGGGCATGACCAGGACCTGGAGTTTATTCTATACCACCTCACATCAGTACTGGGAATGTGGGAAAGAGATTCTCTTTTGTGGAGAAAGGGTTACTACCAGTTCAGAAAACATGGCAGGAGGAGCCATCCAGTATTAGCTCATCAGTGAGGGTGTGTGGGGTGTGCTTAGTTACTGTTACTGTTCATTTTCTTATGCCATTTGCAGTTTTCAGTAAATTTTTCTTTTCTCAACCAGTGATCTATATTTTTTGTGCCTCCCATTCTTCACTCCATCTCATAACAAAGGAGGGCGGGAGGAAAAATTTGGGGAAGTGACAGAGACCAGCAGCCTGCTTTTGGAGACCTGGTGGGGCTCTTGATTGGTGAGTATCATTCACCAAACCTGATACAACAGAAAAAAAGAAACATATTGTGTAGTGATGTCCTACAAAGCCATGGTAAAATTCTAAAATTTAAATTCTAAAGACAGAAACATATTCTGACTACAAACTGAGTGGTATTCTCTGTCTTAATTGCTCTACAAACCGTCACGGTTCATACTTGGCCATGTAGCTCTTCGGACAGGGGAAAACAGAAAAGGATCTGCTATGTCTCAGACTGAAGTTAATTGGAAGGCTATATGTGAAAAGGTTAAATGATTTTTCTCGTCAAAAGTGGCTGTTGGCTTAGCGTAATGAACTACCTCCTTAATGGCTGTAAATCCATCAAGCTCTCTAGGGCTACCATGTTTATTTTTTCTGTCAGCCTGACTCTAATGCAGTCATAGAAAAAGAAAGTTTGATGTTTGCTAACATATTTTCTACTTTTATTCGGGTCAGTAAATTCAGAACATGTGTTCCACAACAGGCTTAATTGCTCTTTTTTCAAGTTACACTGGGCATTCAGTTTACTTATCCATATTTTCAAACAAAGCTTGTAAGATGAAAGAAAAAGACAACAAAAAAGCCATTCTGAAAGGAAAACTGCTGGTTAGGCATTCACACATGCACGTTTGGTTGCACTTCTTGAGTATGTAAATATATTTTCTTTTTTCATCTAAACAGCTTTAAATTTTTTTTATGGAAGGACAGAGTAAGGAGATTGGAAGAGGCTGGCAACCTGAGAAACAGAGCCAAAGATCATTTCCTATGGAATGGAAACTTTGCAACTATCAACAATTCAAATAGTTTTACTTCCTTTGAATGTTTTCTTTCATTCCTTCTGCTGAACCCATTTGAAAGAAATATTCTTTCCCTCCTAGACATATTGAAATTATTTAGCTTTAGTACCATTCTGTTATAATTTCTGAAAGTTTATATACATTTTTCTCCAAACTTGCATACCAAATTACTGAGTAGGATTTGTCATTTTCATTACTTTCTGCCATGTTTACAAAATTGAGGATTTTTTTGCCACTGTATTGCTCATTAAAGTAAAGATTATCTTGGTATTCTGGGTGCTTAGTAAACAAGTTTTCTGTTTCAGAGAAAAAAAGGGTTGTAAAAAATACATCATCTGCAATACAAAAATGAACAAACAAACAGACAAAATTCCAAGAAAAACAATGACAACAAGAAAAACAAAAATACCCTGAAGTCACCAAAAAACAAGTCAAACCAAACCAAGCCAAGTCAAACCAAATTAAAGCAATACAAACCAACCAAAGCAAACCAAAGCAAACCAAGACCAGAAAATAAATGACAGTAAGAGGTGGGTACAATCACATGAAATGTAAAACATATAGCTGCAATAATGTAATAATGCTCTCCTGGTAGCAGAAAGTACATGAAGTGGATCTTCCACTTAAACATTTCTCTCTGTGTTGAACCTGATGAACACAGTTTGTTGACTTTTACATAGAACTACACTATTTAAGAAGACTGGGCTGACAATTATTGTCTCCTACTGAATTTGTGCTCTTACTATATGTGATGATACAACAAATTCTATGAATAAAGTAATAAATTAGACCCTTAGCTTACCACATACTTATAACTTTTTAAGAGAAATACAGTCATATTGAGGGAGAAATCACAGACTGATTTTTCTTCACAAAAGAAAAAAAATTCAGTTATTTAATAAAACATTATTCTCATCTAGCCTGAATTAAAATATACTTTGTTATATTTTTAATGAATAAGATGAATTCAATGAGTTTACATTTTGTGTGTGTTAATAGATAAAGAATATTGGTATATTTTTTGTACAGAAATAGCACTTACAGAAAGCTTCCAAGTGATATTGAGAAAAATGAAAGATTTCTCTGGGTTTTGTGAATCAGAATGTATTTAAAAAATCAATGCACCTATCAATTGAGAAATCGTGTCCTATACAGACAACACACAGTGCAAAGCTTGTACTATTAGGAAAGGGAGTAAGTGTGAGTGAGAACCAGTGGAACACAGCCCATACGCTGCCACTCTTGGTTACAATATTATCTGAATTTCATTGATTTTATGAAAAGAGATGTGAACATCAACTCTTAGAATTAAATACCAACAGTCTTTTTTTTGTTGTTGTTACAATGACAAGAAATTAAATGAGAGAAAGAAGCTTGTATCGTATGAGAATAGCATGCCTCATTTGCCAGCATGTTAATTCTGCAGTTAAAACTTCTTGATCACATCAAATTATACAAATACTTTCAGGGCAATACATTGTACATTTTGTCTCTGTATATGTGTAAATTATGAACCTTGCAACTTCTGTGTCTATTCTTTTTTGAAGTGTTACTGATCTCCTCAAGTTTCTGTGGATGGCATGCATAATTTTCCTTGGTGTTGGTACTTGGACCCCTTTGATTCTAATGTCCTTCCATTCCTATGAACTTCCAGTATCAACAAAACTTCAGAAAATCAGAAGGAAAGTCTACCTAAAGACAGTGATGGCCTAAATAGAGAAGGCTGAGATTTTGTTTATTTATTTTCCCTGAAAATAGTATAATTCTTTCCTGTCAGGCCAACAGTTTGGCCCTTCTTAGGGCACAATCTATGTGAGAAAGGTCTGAGGCTTTAAATCTTCAGATGCAGTTATCACAAACTGATGTGCAAAACTGTGATTATTAATGTCTGACACTGAAAGTCACTGCATCTAACTAATCTAGTGGGTCATTAATTCTATAAAATGTGTAATTTAAATTCAAGAGAGGTCTTTTTTTTCCATACAAGCAGTAATACTCTACAACTTATACAAGTGTATAAATGTGACCTGCTATGTGTCTTTTTAAAAAAAAAAAAAAATTTATTTAGTCTGTTGCACAAATATTCCAGTCACTTGAATATCTGACCTAGAAATAGAATATGTCAATCAATTATGTCAAACATATAATGGGTCTGAAAAGGGGGATTCTGAAGTGGTAGTATATGTTAAGTTCAAAAGGGCTTTAGTCTGTTAACAAATAAAGAAAAATAAAATTATATTTCAAAATTTCTTCAATTCCTAGTCCAATCTGAAGCTGTGCTGGGAGGACTCAAAACAGGAAAGTTTGTTGTTCTGTGAGAATAAAGGAAAAGACAGCATGCAGATATAAAAAATGTACTGAGGGGAACAGAGCACCTATTAAACTCACCTTGTTTAGGAGCAAAAAGTGCATTGTGCTGTCTTTAGCTATGCCTCAAGCTATTTTTTATAACACATAATTCCTGAAAATCATCACTCTGTGCAAGCAGGGAAACATCACTCATTTTATAGATGGAGGCTTGAGAAATGGAGTTCAGATGGGTGATGTGTAATGGGCCCAGTTGTTTTAGTTCTCTCCTTTATGCCTTGCTTTCTCACTCTTTATTCAGAATTTGATTTTAAAAAACAAAATTAAAATATACTCTGAGGAGTAAGGCAGTCAGAGGATTTTTTTTTTTTCCATTGGAAAGTCAGGAATGTATTCCATGAGCTTTTTCATTGATCTTATCCAGGTGTATTGAGAGGAAGGTGGAAACACCAGTGTTATTTCCATCCAGAAGGTCTGTGGCAGGTCTAGAGAACTGGTACAAGATACATTTCCACGTGCCCTGGAAAAATACCAATTTTTTCATCAATGCTGTTGACATGAATGTATGAATCCAACATGTCCCACAATTTATATTGCTTTTGTAATTTCTTCTAGACATTTTAAAGCTTGAATTGTTTACAGTTCTTTGTGCTTCACTTTCAGATATCTCTAGACTTTTTCTTTCTTCTCATGTTATTCAGCCATTCTATGTTAATTTTGTGAGCTGTAGACATTTCTGTTCGAGAAAGTTTTTTGTGCATGTGCTGGAGGACAAACTGTAAATTAGTTTTGAGAGACACAGTAAAACATACTCTGAAACAGATTGAAGTGAGAGGCCTAGCTGGGATCTCATATCACCAAATTGAAAAGCAATACAAGTAATTTTGAAAACAGAGGAAGGTTGGGCCTTCTCAGTTTGAGAAAGTACCATATTATTAGAAAGAATAAAATATTCTGTTCAATTGAATCAATTTCAAATCATCTCATGGTTACTGGAGATAAAATACTGAATTGGAAACTATTCATCTTTCATTTCACTGTTATCTATCAGGCGTAGCTGTGCGCCATTACATTTTGAAGCATGCAGCCTAAGTGATAAAACTTTTAAAAAGAAAGGAATAAAACATATCCAGTTCCTGTTCAACTAGCGAATACTTGGGATAAAATTAAACACTTTTATTGAGATAGGAGCTGAATCAACACTGTTGTACTAAATTCTGCCTAGTGGTTTAAGCATTTGATTTTGTTCCTTTTCTTTAAAAATATTTAACTACAGTTGGCCTTAGCTCATAATAAAGTTCTAAGAACAGGAAAATGAGGTGAATGTTGTGCAATGACTATTTTTTTTTACTGCATCTTTTTTGTCATAAGCACCAGCAGGAAAATAACTTTTTTTCCTTCAGTGTAACATTCCCGTTCTCGGACTGTTATTGGTGTTTAGCATCACTTTAATCTTTCACTGCAGAAAGCAGCCTGACATCATAAATGGAGTCAAGCATATATTAGAGAAAAAAAACAAGTTGAGATTCAGATTTTTGCCAAGGTAAGACTATGCATGTTGTTGAGGTGCAGATTTTACAAAAAAGGTAAGAGCTCATTTTAATACTTCCCAGAATGAAATTTCCTTTCCAGTCCTTCCACAGCATCTGACTCTAAATTAATGAAAATCCATCAGCCCTTCTGTATCATGACTAGAAAAAAAAGCTTGAAAGTTTGGTGAAATTTGATTTCAAAGTGATAATTTTGTTTGCATTTTCTTCATTAATATCATCTAATATTCATTTTGATGCTTATTTTCATCTCAATTTTTCTCTAAAAAATAGTCTATTTTCTTTCCCCATAGAATTAATTGTAAGAAAGATGTAACAATTTATTTTTAAGACCCAAGAGTGAGAAAGTTATCTAGCCTATTTGTCTTTCTTCATTGACTTCTTTTCTTAGTAATTTATCCTCTCATGTTGATTAAAGTAATTTCAAGAGAAAATGTCAGATCACTGTAAAAGCTTAATCTTGCTTACCTGGATATGAAATAAAATATTCTTCTTATACTATCTTTCCCTCTTTTTTATCTGAATTGAAAGCAGAATCAAGTTAAACAGCTGTCATTGCTCTCCTTTTTCTAGCAGTGTCCTCTGCCATTGTCTTGCAAAGCTTTGAAGTTCTCCGATATATTTCTATTTTAGTAAATTTAGCCAATGCAAAGTTTCCTCTCTTCATCATCCTCAGTGCATTCAGGAACAAATAGAGGGAGAAATCTGTCAACCACAGGTTCTAAACTGTGTTATTTCTTTCACTTATTCCAGCTTTGTGAAGGTAATGTATACAACTCACTGTCATAGCGGCTGCCTTGTCTGGTTTTACCTTACAAAACTAAGGTTGACAGAACAAAAATTAAATAATAGCCCTAACTTACTAATTTAATTTACCTTTAAGTTAGCCTCTTTATAGATGATTCTACTGGAAAGAAGTTAGATCTCCCTTAATGTCCAAGTAAACTATGTAAGACCATTCAAATGAATAAGACTTATCTAAAAATAAACTTTTGGTTTCATGCATGTTATCTTCTGACACTTCAGTGTGATTTTGTAATGGCTAAGCATCTCTAGATCTCTTCTTTATAGTACTTTTGCTTGTCTGCTTTAGAGTAAAAACAGTTATGCTGAGGCGTTCCTTTTGTTCTTCTTTCTCCCTGGTAGTGGGTTGCTTGTGAAATTAATATCTGCCAGCATGATTCTGACCTTCAGTTTTGGCCTTCCTATTCTTCCCGCCCACCCACACAAAAGAAAAATCCCTTGCCCTCATGTGACTTATTCTTACAGGAAGACTAAAGGAGTAAGACTATTTACCAGCTGCCTCTTAAACACTGTAAAGCACAAGATTAAGCTAATCTTAAAGCCAGATATGGCCCAAATGAACAAATCTGAGTAGCATGGCTTCAGGTTCACATTCTGAAGGGAGCAGAAAAAGAAGCAAAATTGGAAAAACAAACCACTTTGCCCTGTCTTCCACAGTTTCTTCTAATTGACCATTTCATAGGAAAAACCATAAATGTTATAAAACATTTATTTGTCATAACAAAAATTCAGCTACTCATCAGAGACCCTCACTTGCATTAATTTTAAATTTGAGAGAAGATGGATAAAAATTCTTTCTGTATTTTCTTCAGATTTTGCCAATAAAAGTCCTTTCCCATTGCCCAGTGTAGTTACAATATTAACACCTGCAATGAATTTGGTATTGTCCAACACATTAAAATAATTTTACTTCATATTCTAGTAAATTATTCAGAACTTAACAAGTTAAAACAATACCACATCTGCTTCAATTCTAATAAATTCCGGCTTAAGGGTGTTAAATCCATACTGTCCTGCCTGAGCTGTCTATGCCTTGTCTGGATGCACTTTTTTCATTCTCCATCTCTCTCTCTTGCTTCTAAGTGATTATCTATCAGTAATACCCTGGGATGCATCAAAATGAGCATGGCCAGCAGGGGAGGAAGGGGATTCTGCCCCTCTGCTCTGCTGAGAACCCATCTGGAACACTGCATCCATCTCCTTCCAGCACAGGAGGGACATGGACCTGTTGGAGTAAATTCAAAGGAGGGAGACCAAGTTGATTGAAAGAAATATCAACCAAGTTGATATGAAGAAAGTCTGAGACAATGGAGTTTGTTTCAGCCTGGAGAAGAGAAGGCTTCAGGGTGATCTAATTATGAACTTCCAAAACCTAAAGGGAGCTGACAAGAAAGAGAGAGGCATCATTTACAAGGGCATGAGAGGAAAAGGCGGAATGGGTTCAAACTAAGAGAGAGTAGTTTTAGATAAGATATTAGGAGGAAGCTATCTGTTGTGAGGGTGGTGAGGCACTGGGACAGATTGCCCAGAGAGGCTGTAGGTGCTTCCTCCCTGAAGATGTTCAAGGTCAGACTGAAAGGGCTGAGCAATCTGGTATAGTGGGAGGCGGCCGTGTTCATGGCAGGGTATTTGTAACTAGATGGCCTTCAATGTCCCTTTCAATCTGAATCTTTCTGTAATTCTGTAATTTGTTTTAGATGCTTGAAACCTGAGTCCACAAAAAGAAAATAACCTTCCATCTCTACAGTTTTTTTCTTGTACTCAAAAGAGAATTACAGAAAAAGTAAGATATCACTCTGCCTGCCTTACCTCATCCTTTTAATACTTCACCAAGGCAGAAAATCTTTCGCCTTGAACATCTTCCTCTCCATTATGAGTCCAAATAACAGCATGAAATGTAAAGAGAACATTAGTTATTTCCTGGCAGCAAGTCTCAATGCTATATCTTTCCATCACTGAAATTATGCTGAAAGAATTTCCTCTACACCAGGAGCTACGAATCACTGCATTTTATTTTGGTGAATGAAATTCTCATTTGTGCTTTTCCCTTTTTTTTAGATGCAAAAAAATGTAGAGATGCAGATAGGTTTTATTAATTAGTTGGAGTATTCTGTTCCCCAAATGGGTAAACAATCCCTTCACCTAGTAATCTTTTCCTACCGTTTCTTAGCATATTCTGCAAGAAGTGCTGAGCTGAAGAGAATTAGGATAAAAATATTTCTCAGATTTACCAAAGAATTCCCATTTTCTGAAAACATAAGACAGTATTTTGAAGGAACTTTTAGATAGTCTTGGAACATTTTTCTTGGATTGTTAAAAGCCAATTAAAAATAGCTTGCAGTCAAACTCTTGTTTTTGAAACACCTTTCACAGACTCTCAGTATTTTCTTGCCCTACTGAATCTATCTCTACCTTGTAAAAAACAAAAAAAAAAACCTGTAAATGTAAATGTTGCTAGTGCACCTACATGTAAAATCTTATCTGCTGCCCATTTCTCCTCCTTCAATGAAGTTCACCATGGAAATAAACGAGAGACTGCCTTTTGTTTAAGGACCAGTGGAAGTGTATTTTCCTATGACCTAACACTCATGAGAAACAGGCAGCAGTGGGAGATATGCAGTTAAGAAGGCTGTAGATATATCATCGGGAATTAGAAGAATCTTCCTTCTCTGTCAACTCCTTCCATAACACAAAAATTCTAGCCCAGTGCATTTTAAAAAAAATCAAATCCTTTCCATTTTTGCTAATCTTTTCCTATTTTTCCCCACTTCTTAATTTTAGTTTGATGTCCAAAAGTACTGCAGATGTTTTAGCTTAATTGTTTATTTTGCCAAATAAATTTATTTTGTTTATTCTGACTCAAGCTGGTAAATGTATTTATTAAATGAGGTAGATAGTGAGGCTAGGAATGATGGAATTAGACTTTAACAAAAATTTTTCAGTATAGGTAGCTCTTTATGAGCTTCTCTTTCTTTGTGTTCACTGTGGCTAAGACACCACCAATCACTACTTCACTCAGGAGACTCTGTTAACCAGCAACAAATTGGGGAGGACACCATTCTAGCTGACTCCCTCGGTATCTGTACCATGAAGTTATCATCCAGGTGTTTTAGGAATCATCTGGACCTGAAGAATCCTCTGCGCCAGCTGTGCGATGTTGCCAGTTAACCTCTGGCAAGTTGAAATCCCTGATAAGAATAAAGGAAGTTGATTTGGAGGTGTTCTTTTGCTCCTTGAAGAAAATTCATTGGTGCCATCATCTTCCATTTGTGTTATTTGTTTGTCCCTTAATCCTTACCCAGACGCTCTCAACCACACCAATGCTGACTGTGAGCTCTGTACACTGCAGCCCTCCCTTCACACACAGAGCCACCCCACTCCCCCACCTGCCCTGCCTGTCCCTCCTGTAATCATCCCTCATCCACACCTGTCACAGGACTCACTCATCCCACCAGGTTTTGCTTGTGCCAATGTCATTTGTCTGGGCCAAGTCTTTTAGCTCATCTTGCTCGTGTCTCAGGCTGCAGGTGCCGGTTTCAGGTGTTGTTTGTTGTTGCCAATACCTCACAGAGCAGATTGAGGGCCTGCGCTCTCAGTCAGTTCCTCAAGATCTGGTATTCCATCCCACTGCTTGTCCCACAATACTGCTTTTGTGTCTTTTCCCCTTCCAATCTAGTTTTAAGATCTATCAATGAGTCTTTCTAGCTCTGGTGTAAATTCCCTTTTCTCCTCTCTAAGAAAGATGCATCCCACCACATATCAATAGTCCAAGTGACGTATAGATCATTTTCTGGTCAAAACTGCTCAAAATTCTACCAATGGCTCCAGCCTTAAAATATTGTGCTGATTTGGTACATGGCCTTCTGGTTCCTTTCAATATTCTTCAAATAGATGACAATCCTCCTAATATTTGGTGACAATGAAGTCTAATGTCCAAGAAAATCATAGCTGTATTTTCAGGTGATGCATCTGTTCAAGATCTGTTCACAAGAATTCAGATTTGATTAAACAGAAAGCAAAGGCAGTTTGCATGTTATGGAGGAACCCATAACAGTATTACAGCTGAAAAACTCAGACTTTTAAATTAGTGAAAATGCTGAAACACTCCAGAAAACATTTTTACAAATTCCACTTATATCTCTGTCTGGTCTGTAACATTAAGTTTAAAAGATCAGTAATGTGTCACCTGAATTAATAGCACTAGAGTGAAAAGATTTATATATTTGTTTTGCCAGTTCTAGAGGACGTTTCCTCCTTTCTGAGAGGGCGTCTGATGATAGGAGCATATTGATTAATTCTAAGCTCTTATATGGTTTAAAGATCAAATTACAAATTTGTATGCAGTTCAAGCTGACAATCTTGTAAGTCAGGAACCTGTAATTTTGTCTCCAACTGCAGAGTAATGTTTTTTCCTTAAATCACCAGCACTAACATGAGCAGCCACAGATCTGCTTAAAGCCAGGCAATGCTTGGTGCCACTCTGATTTTCTACCATGCTTGGGCTCTCAGCTGGCCCTAGATATGCCAATAACATGTGACATGGAACAGAACTGTTCAGTTTAATCTTTTAAATCTAGTTTGAACAAAGCCCCTTTTCAAGTCTGCTAACTGGAAGAAGGATACTTACTAATGTTCCTCATCATCTTGTAGAATCTGTGTATTTTCAGGCCTGTGGAGTTCTTGATTGGGTCACATATTTAGGTCAACAGCAAAGTAGGTGAGACTGTGGTCCTCCCATGAGGGGTTGACTTACTGTGCCAGCACAGTGATTTACCATTTATATGAAAAGAGTTTGATAGAGGGTCATGAGGATGTAATTTCTGTTAACACTGATAAATCTAATTTGGGGGGAAGAATTCATACTTGTCTTTCCCTGTTCTAAAACCTACTCGGCTGTGTTGAAAGTGGGTAGAAATGGCACTGCCACAGAGATGAAAGTGTTAGTTAGCTAATAATGTATGGAGTTAATGCAGCTATAGAGTATTTGTGAACACTAAAATAACTCTTCCTGTTCTATATTCAGCTTTATATCTGAAGAATATAGAAATAGTATATAAACATATACTCCCATTGGATAAAGTTACTCACACATGCCTTCTATTATTCCAGTGCCAACATGTCTATAGCTGTGTTTTGCATTAATTTGCACAGTTATTTATTTCCCAGAAACCTATTTCAAATGACCTGCAAGCCAAGTTTCCTTTATGATTCAGGCAGTAATTATAAAAAGGCCTAATGTCCTGTAGAGGAGAAAAACAAGTCATTTATTTTCTTACTGATATTCTGACAAGGGCTTTCTTTTACTGGGGAAAAAAAAATAATAAAAAAAAAATTAATAGAATTATTTTGATATTTACTAAAAATAAATAAAACAATTAATTAAAACAAACATGGGCCACAACATTCTTTCCTTACTATGGTATGAATTTTTTTAGAAAATTCTAAAACTAATTAATATCAAGCCTTTTACATAAACATAATCAGAGAAGTACCTTTCAATAGACCTCAAGAAAGACATTTCTCAATCCAGTGTGATCAAAGACATTAAAAAAGTCCAAGTTAATTTGTTTTGTGCAGTTTAAATTATTATTTTCACTAGTCATCAAATTTTTTGATACTATAACAGGAGACTACCTCACTTTTTATGGAATCACTCATGGTAAAATTTTCTTTATAAGGTTTAAGCAGTTAATTGTCACATTTATTCAATGCTCTGTGGACTAAAAAGGGAAGCCAACAAAATAGAATTATTTCAATGGAGAAAAACAGAAAGAAATTATTTTCTGCCAAGCACTATTTCCTCTGCATTAAACCCTTGTGGGAAGATCTCGCCAGAACAAATATTTTCCCCACATGAGGAATAGATTGAGTAACTGATGCTGCTGAATCAGAGTTACTGGGCTCAATGCTCCAAAACAAAAATCCTCTCCCTTGACATTTTGTGTTTATCAGAATCTCTGCATTTTTTTTTTATTTATGCCCTCCATGTTCAAACCCCTGGTTTGTAGTTTTCATTGAACGAAACTGCTGCCAATGCCACTTACCCTTGAAGATGTTTAATGTTTCAGGTGCTTGAAAAGCCTTTTTGTGATGTTTTGCATCAGATGTTGCAGGCATCTCTCTTAGCACTTCAACGTCTAATCAGGAAAAAACCCGTGATGATATTTGGCCTTCCTGCTTTTGAATATGCTTGGCTATAAAGCTTTGAAATAGTGCTCAGAGTATGTCAAGAGATGTTAATTAGGTCTTTACATTTCATTCAAATATGGCCTTTTCAATTTGAGCTTATTTTTCCAAAATGGATATAGGCTGTGATCATTGAAGCCAAACTCCAGCATTCTATTGCTTCCAGTTTTGAAAGCCCAACAGACTCTGAATAAATACCCATAGAAAAAGTCAAAATTGTCTCGATTAAGAATATAGAACCATAATGACATTTTTGCAGTTATTATGATGCTGATGATCAGTTTAGCATGCACTTGCTAAATTTAACTGCCTCTTTGAATGGTACTGCTTCTGTGCATTTAAACCTTACAAATCATTTGCTGCTGTTATTGGAGAGACTGAAAGTGTTAAAATTGCTCTTCATACTCCCCGTTCTTTCTCCCTCAAACATATGGATTTGGTGGCTATAATTGCTTTGTTTGAGGTTTGTTTGGAGCTTTTTTGTGCAAAATATTAATAGTGGTTTTATATGCTAAAAAGGATTTTGTGGGCTTGTGGTCTTTGAAGATGAGTCTTTCTATTTATGGAAATTTATTTATAGATGTTCCAAAGTGTTTTTAAACTCTCTTATCAGAGTATCTTGCCATATTTATTGATCAGATTAAATGACTAATAACTGGGTAAAGTAATAAGAAAGAAGATAAGCAGTTGGGAGTTCTCATTGTGCCAACTAAACTTTTCATAACCAAGCCAAAGTTGGTTTATTTTTTTAATTTAAAGCAACACAGAAAATGTCGTAACTGGGAGGAGCAAACAATTCCAGTTTTAAAAAATATTCTGAAGCAGACTGGTAGGGATTATTGTCTCCTTCCTGGTTACGTAATCATCTAGGGGATCACATCAGGGTCTCTTTCACAAATATATCTCATCAAATTACCAATATTTTCAAATACCAAGAACCATGATGTCTTCTAGAAGCTGAACTTAGTGAAGAATTATATTGTGACTTGGTATATACACAAGATCTCTGTTCTTAAAACTTAGTCTTCACATGGTCACATGGAAGGAAGTCTGGCTTTTTGCCCCATTTTTTGCCAGGGAATTTAAAGTGCAAGGAGATGAGAGAAGTAGAACAGAGCAGATGGTAACTCTGTGCCCATTCCTGGACCATAACATGCAGGATATCCCAGAGAAGGAAAGGCAGTGGTTTACTTTTAGGACAGAAGACAAGTAAATTAGAAACTTCTTTAGGCATGGAGTGAGGGTTGTAATTTAAATGTGGTATCTGACACACTCTACCTCTAGAGTTTAATATAAGTGCAGAGTAAGCATCACTTCTACTCAGCACTGCTCCAAAAATTGACAGACTCTTCCAAATGTTTAATTAAAACTAATAAAATGTAATGATTTTAATTTCTTCTTATGTTTTCCTTTTTTTTTTTTAATGTCTAGAATTACTGATAATAAGCTGCAAGATTTTCTGCTTATTTCATTAAAGGAAATACATTTTTTCTTTCTTCAAACAAATTGGTTTTGTCTTATTTCCAGTTTTATAGGTGAACTGTTTGAATCTGCCCATGACATCTCAGCTTTGGAAATATTTGAAATAACATGTTGGTGGAACAATTGCTGCCCATTTTAAACACTTCAGCAGTTCATGGATTTCTCTGTTTCTTGAACATTGCACAAAACAATTTATACTAGTGCTTACGGGTAGGTTGCTTAGCTCTGCAATTCTGTACAAGTGGAGATCTCAGTAGCCTCTGACTACTGCTCCAGTCAAGCACATTATATAGTGCATTAATACTTCTGCTGTTATCACATAACACCTTGAGAGAATCTTTCCATGTATTTATACATGCATATGCACTTGTAAGTCCTGTTTAAATCAGTAGCAAATTGCCAAGAAGTCTCTCTTTGCTTCTAAAGAACGCTGTGTCTGTACAAATATTTTATTTAGTGACCTTTGTAAATTACTTGTTTTATTTAGGAAGACACAGATATCTGCCCACAAAAAAAGTGGGATAAATTATTATCACAAAATGGTGGAAAAGCTTGCACAAAAGAAAGGAAAATGGTGCATATTAAGAAATGTATAATTTTATAGCTTTATCCTCTATGTTGTACAAAGCATTGTTTGCAACGGCCATGCCTGGGAAAAGATTTTCAGTATATTTATGTGAATGAAAAGCTATAAGATCCATAAGTGTAGCATGATTTTCATTTTATCTCCTTCCACAAGTCCTTAGCTTATGGAGAATTTACTATAATCTTTTGTTTCACAAGCAGTTCTTGGATGTGTCAAACATAGCTGAAATGCTCCCCTTCTCTCTGATTCTTACATGATGCTGGGCCACATTTCAGCTCCAGTGCTCTCTTAACAAGTCTTCACTGCAGCTCTTGCTCTCCTGAGCAATGATTACTTGCCTTTGGTTGGGAAGACCTGGGAAATCTCCTGCTAAAGTCTGTACTGAGAGAAATCTTCAGTTTGTATAAATCAGACTAATTTCACCAAAGAAAGGAAGGAAGACACATGAGTTTACACACGTGCAAAATCCTGCCCTGTAAATCTGTGGGGCCTGACATTTCAAGGGCCTTTGTACTCAATCTCTAGGACTAATTTACTGCTGAAAGTTGAGAGCAGTTGCTGGAGCAGTGCCAGGCTGCTCCTCAGGAGCAAGAACCCACATCTATTTTCCATGATTTCTCTCTGTATTCAGGATTTTAATGTAAAATAAATAGTGCAGTAAAGTATAAGTAAGTATTTGAAATCTGTATAGTTTTTGAAAGAAAGAGTTAGTGCTGGATTTGTTCTGTCATTGCACCAGTAGTACATTTCATATTGAGTATTATCAATGCTTAATTAAAAAAAAATATTTTTGTTCTAGTATAATTTGTAGATTGAAAGGAGAGAACTAAAAGAAACAAGAAACACTGTTGCAATATACTAACTTTTTTTACAGACACCGCCTTCTGTCAAATGCTCATGGATACTTCCCTCCACTTAATGAATCCTGCACATGCAATTTATTCCAGCTACTACACCTCAGGTGTTGACTGACCTTTGAAAAAATCAAGAAGTACCTGTAGAGGAACTGAATAGATTTTGACGAATTATTTTTCCATCAAAACTCAAACTACTTTGTCTAACCTCTTAGTACCCAGAGTATTTCCTTTAACTCAGCTATACCTAATAAAGTTTAAAGGGTTGTTTTCAGGGTCTTTTGGCTGACACTGGCATTTCCAGAAAGGAAATCACATGTTATTTTCTTCTGAGTCAGTTACAGCAATATGTGGTTGTACTCTCAGCCAGTTAACAGCAAAAGAGTGTTTTTATGAAGACCACTAACTTAACATTTCTCAAGAGCTTTGGCCCACAACTATTTGGCTGAGGTCCAAGAATGGCATTTTTTTGCACACATCTGCCCCCCTGCACACACCTCATTAACAGAGCAGGCATTGAACCATGCCAATTAATGCTTTACACTGCATATGAATCCCAGAAGTTCACTCCCCTGCCTTACAAAATCAGAACTACACCTGGAACAAGGGCTGTGTTATCACATTTTCTGCCTCCCAGGCTGGAAGGGTTGCTCCTTCCAGCTAGAAAAAAAAGGAGAAAATAAAGGTAAATACTATAGTCTTTGTATTATTTTCTCATATTGCTCACAGCCCTGTATGGTATTTTAAAATGAAGAAGCTATTTTAAGGGCTTTATTGCATATCCATGAAAAGTACCATTTAGTAACAGAAAAAAATAGACACCCTCTCCAAAATAAAATAAAATTTTAAAATCTGAATTTATAACCAGATTCTAAATTCTAATGAAGATTTCCTGCAAAATTATGTGCAGAGTCATTTTGGGTTTTTCATGCATCTCTGCAGTTGCTTTATCATTGAAAATAATATTTTTCATTGCTTGCTACTTTGATGACTTTTAAAAATTTTTAATCTATGGATCATATTAACCAGGAAGCAGGAAGTGGGTGGAGAATTACAAAACACACAGCCAATAAATTTCTTCAATCCTCACCTGAGACCACTAAGATAAACCAAAATTATGCCCAAAGATGGAAGAAAATTTACAGCAGACTGTATGTAACATGGCTACTTTACAATAATTATTTGACACAGAGTTCCAAAAATGTATGACTTTAAAATAAATCAAACCAAAAGAAAACAATTTCATGTTCTATTAAAAATGTCATTATAAGCTAACTTTCCCTGCAGAAATTAGTTTGTTTTTTTTTAAAGAGCCTGACTTAAAAGCCTCACTTAAATGACTTTTAGTTGGGGATTTTTTTGTGTGTTTTTTTTTGTTTTTGTTTTTGTTTTTGTTTTTCTAAATCTTGATTTCTGGAACTGCAATTTCCTATTGAAGACTTTCTTTAAATGTTTGCCCAAATTTTCCATAAAATCTGCCATCTTGCTCGTAGAAAGTCAGTCTTGGTAACCTAGGTCCGTCCTCTGGAATTGTGGTACCATTGCAAAATATCTGATATAAAATTCTTTGAACTTGAGTAGGATTAACAAGCAGTGATTATTGAACAAAAGTGAAAACAAAACTAAATGAGGTTTTTGTTTTAGTCCAACTTTTAATAGATGTCTACTTCAAACAAACCCTCTTCATACCTGGCAGTGATGGGCATCCCTGGTGCCTCTTCCAGCAGAGAGGACCATGATTTCTATGGGCCTAAAGGACAAAAACCAATATAATTGTGACAGTTACTATATTTTATGCTAAAAGAGTCATATTTATAACATGTGTCCAGTCCTGCACCCAACATAATAAGAATGTTTTTCAGCTCTGTGAACCCAATTCTGCTCCTCAAGGGAGAGTGCAGCACTCATGCAAGAGCAGAATAGTTCCATCAGTCTTCTAAGAAAGAGGGGGATGGTGTCCTAGAGCAAGCAGTCATAGGATTATTCTTTGAAGATTGAATATGACAATATCATTAGATGAGTTAAAGTTTTTACACCAGTGTGTTTGGAAGACAGGGTACTACTACAATTTACTGTCTGACCTTCTATAGCAGTAAAACAATTATGGTATTTAACGGAGGAGTTCTGAACTTCTTATTATATATAATGAGTATAGAGATGAAAAATAAAATTAGGACAGAAGTCTGAAGGAAAAGACCAATTAATATTTGATCCTAGCATCTCTTGTGTTATTCAAAAACTTGGACTTTACTGGTAAATGTATCATTTACCCATGTTCTTTCAATAGTTATATTATTGTCCATGTGTTAATGTATACACAGGCTTCACCACTTGAGTCCTACTTTTCTAGGCAAGTAATTTTTGTTCTGATTTACTTGATAGTACAATTTTAAAGCCTATGGGGTTTTTTTAAGCTGACAGTGCTGTTTCACATGGATATTATTTTATTAATGGAGATTTTATTTCATTCTTAAAAGTTTTTTTCTTTGAAATAACCTTCAATTTTAGGAAAGTTTTTCAACAGAACTTCATGTCTGAGATAGTGTAATGACAGAACAATCACTTGAACATGAGGCAGTGGTTCACATATGAGTCTGAAGAAATTGTCAGCATTCATTAATAAAAAGCAGCAGATCATTTATTATACATCAGATAGAGCCCTTCTGGAATGGAATGGGGCAGGGAAGGTTTGTTATATTTTTTATGAAATAAGATAGTGAAAGCCAAGTTTTTGTCTTAAACAGGATTTCATTTGTGTCAGTCTTTCTTTGCAGTCTAAAATCTATTTTACATGGATTGCTAATGAAATTGTGAATAAATCCTAAATAATACTCATCTGTAAATTATATTCTTGAACAGAATGAGTAAGAAATACTGTAGAATAATTTTATGTTGCTGGGAATCATGTTTCACTGTAAAGTACATATTGGAATGCACCAAAAATAATCAGAAACCTGCAGAGCCTGTTTTTCAATCCTCTGATCACAAACAGCAGCTTGTAGTTTCTGTACATCAGTTGCACAAAGGATTAATTTAACTGAGAACACTAAGTCCACATTAGCTTGATGCTGTGCAAATATAATAACTTATTGGGCTATAGGGGGTTGTAGGCTGGAATGGCTCTGTTTTGGTGCTGCAGCTTCATCTGTTGCTAATAGCTTCAGATCTCACCAGGACATTGAGAGGAACATTGCATCCATCAGGTCAGGAAGGGGAAAGTCTCCAAACATTACAATTGCCTCACCTCTGCATAAGAAATCACCACTGCAATCCTAGCCCTACACTCTGCCAAATAAAATTGAGACTTAAAACCACTGAAGAGATGACCAAGGCTACTATTTCTGAACACAACATATTCATGTGAAACGACCTACTTCTTTTGGGCTGCCACTGTTAATTTGCAGTACTCGAACACTGCCTTAATTAACCAGTTCCTAATTTCCAGCTAGCACAATTAGAGTTAAAATTCTAACCGCTCCTATGCAGTGCTCTCCAGTGCATATGTAAGAAGTACTTAAAATAAAGCCCTTTTCAAAACTTTCTTACCAGTTTGAAGCAAAAAAAAAAAAAGAAAAAAAAAAGTTCTTCAGCTATTGGTACCTGGCTGAACCCATGTTTTTAGTAATTCAAACTATAATTAGAATCCAAACATTAACTTCAAACCAATATTAATTATTAACCTGTCCCTAAGGTACTTCTTATTCATGCATTATTTAGCATTATGTAGCTTCCTATTTTTAGCCTTTAAAACCTAATTCAGCTATGCAAGACTGTAAAAGTAATAATTTCTGCTATCACATTAATCTGACAACAAGGATAGTAAAGCCAAAGCTAAATCTTGATGTGATTAATTTGAAAAATTCATGGAACTGAAAGCTTATGGCATTTGTATTCAGTGAGAAAATCCTGACACGTTAACATCATGAGCAAGGAAGAGTTTGATAGATAAAGAGTAAAATCAATTTCCTTGTATTTTATTATTAAAATAAAACCAAAATGTTTTTGTTCAAATTTTTACAAGGTACAAGTGGATATGTACTCAAAAAGCACGAGTTAACCTCAGCTAGCAGTCAAATGCCCACTCATCTACTCACTCACTTCCTCCCATTAGCAGGACAGGGGGAGAAAATAGGATAAGAAAGCTTGTGGTCAGATAAAA
>VYXF01006807.1:51253-75616 GCA_013397295.1 Polioptila caerulea | reverse complement strand
GTGAAATAATGCACTGAGTTTTTCCACAGTTCTTCAGGTCACGAAAAAACAAACTTTTATCAAAACACAGCTGTCATCAAGTTCACTTTGTTTTGTTTAATACCATGAGGAGGATGATGATGATGATGATGATAATGAAGATGATGCAAAAATGCATCTTAGGCACTATGCATATTAATTTACCAAGGGATCTGTAAGTGAGCTCTCTATAAAGATGACTTCTGAAAGCTTCTGGTGAATTGGAGGGTTCACACTATAAGAGTCCTGACCTCAATACACATAACACACAAAGAATTAAAAGAGGAATTTCTGCAAATCTATTGTCTAAATCAAAAACAGTCTGCATTTTTATTACTTCCTGTTGATTTGATGTTAGTTTCAGAATTCATAAATTTCTTTTTCTGAACTTAACACTGCACTTAGACTATCCAGAAAAATTAACATTTCTATATTTTTTTCCATTATCTTAATTTCATTAACTGCCATTCTATTGTTCCCCATATCTGTTTTCTTGAAGGCTTATAAATTGCTGCCATCCTAGCCTGATATGAAATTTCAAGCAATGGAAAATTCATCAAGGTCAGTCATGTAGTTTGCGAAAGCAAAGCCACATAAATGATGACTGAAACTCTTGACTCCTGTTCTCAAGACACCTTACTTCCATTTTATTTTTGCACACAAATATTATATGGTTATTTGTGCAGTACAGCAATTCTGAAACACTACTTTTCGGTTTTCTTTAAAACCTTATTACTTCACTGTAGTGTATTTCCAATAACCAAGTGATCTGAGCTCAGCGTGAGAATATTCTCTTGACAGAAGTCAGAAAATAGAATCAGATCAGCCAGTGCCTCATTTAGTGCCATACTCAGTGAGCTATGGAGGTATCTGCCACTTGGAGGTCAAGAACATGCACAAAAACTAAAAGAAAAGTAATTGCGTGTTGCATGTACCTATGACCTTCTCTATAGCAGGACCACCAAGATTTTTGACCATGAGGTTTCACTCTTCAGTTCCTGAAATATTTCATGCCAGCTCTGAGCAGTCTCCTGATAAGATCTTTTGGACTTCTGACTCTGAAGAGGCAAATACAAAGTAAACAGTGTCTCCAGGAATAGTGATTTCTAAACCATTCAGGCAGCGCTCAGATTACTTTCACACTTAGATATTTTGCAACTTTTTTTCTGAAATAGCTCCCTAAAGGCCCATGAAAAATGTTCCAAAGCCTAAAACCCTTCACCTTTAAACAGACTCTTATATGTAAAGTGAACCTATGCAACTCTGTCTTTCAACTAGCTCACAAGCCAATATATGGATTACTCTAGCGGGAAATGCTATAATGAGAAGCTTAGGCAGCAAGTTGTTTGATTTTCTTTTTAGTGGTTTTTTTGTTTGTTTGGTTGGTTAGTTTTGGGGTTTTTGTTGGTTTTTGTTTGTTTTGATTTTGTTTTTTTGGGTATGAGCACTTAACAATTCTGATTTGCACTTTCTTAAAAAAAGAATTTAAAAATAATGTGCTGACAGTAAAAGGTAACAGTGTATGAATTCTTCAGGTAATTTACAGTATTCTTAAGAAGAGGGAAGTTCCTTTTTTCTATTGCTATGGACAGCTAATTAGCTCTAATTACCTCTGATTACATGCTATGTGCAGGAGGTACATATTTTTGTTTTTCATAAACACTGACTGCAGACGACTCCAATGCAGAGTCAGGCAGCTTCTTCTGACTTCTCTCTATTTCTGTTCCCAATGGAACAGCCTTTGGGATTGTCACATCTGGAAGCAAAGCTTCTGAAGCATCAATGAGCAGAAGTATAAAGCTGTGGCAAAGATTCAAAAGATCTCTAGACTTCCATTTTACTACATGTAATGAGACAAAGCAGTTTTAGAGATTCTTCTTTGAGATTTGTACTAAATATATTACATAAAAAATCAAGTATTGTCTATTTTTTTTTCATCTGGGGAAAAATAACCCCAGAATTTATGCACCTGATAAATGCAATGAAGTAAAGTAAGTCTGGTTAATTGGCCATAGGTTGTTAATATCCCTGTGTCTTCCTGCAAACCATTAACACCAGAGAGTTTAGGGATTGGAATAATAAAGGCAAATATATAGAAAAAGGCAAAGGAACATTATGCCTTTACCCTACACTCACCTGTCAGACCTGACAAAATATGGGGAACTCAAATTTGTTTTGAGGAAAGCTGAAAGATAATTTTCTATTTTTTTTTTCCTTTTCTGCTCCTTTTAAACAGCAAAGCCAGCTGAGATGTAAAAAAATTTTGACAAGTAAATTCCTTATGTAGATAGTCATAGAATTTCTTAAGAATACCTAATAAACTTGAAAGTACATCTATGAAGAAATCCATTCTGTTTCACCATAAAACACTGATGATTTATAGTGGTTCGAACTTAATTGAAGTTGAGGAGCTGAATGAGTTGCCTATATTTCTAAATGCAACACATATGTGTTCCCCAGCATTTCACTTGAATAGTTAGCTTTGAAAACTTTCAATCCTCATTTAGGCCTCAAAGAAAGTACTGTGGAGGTATGCAGTCTTTTTGAGCTTCCCTCTATTTACTGAGCCAGAAAATCTTACTTCACCTGTGCCCTAAGCATCACTGTGAATTAGCTTCCCTGCAGGAATTAAAACAAAGCAAGTATTTAGAAGACATCTGTGGGAGTTTTCTAGGGCCCTTTTTTCCCCACTAGATGAATACTGTGATTTTGCTGGAAAACTTTGTATTTGGAAACCTCCGCAGGAGATTTTTTTTCTCCTTTGCACTCCCCTTGAACTCCTGCACTCCTACAGCTCACTCCTCTACTTTTTCTTATAGGACTCTCTTGCTTATTCCTATATTCAAGGGGTGGTGCAGGCTATTAATTTCCTGGACTCAGGGATCTTAAGAGACTCCTAACAGTTTTACAATGGCATATGTTTCAGAAAAAGCCATGAAGGACTGTGTACAAAGGAGAGGGCTTTGCAGGTTTTGCACATTTTTGTTTTTCATCACATCTATTTCAGCCTTTCCACCACTTACAGTGACAAAAATTTATGGAGCCTGGGAGTAAATACAATGGGAACTGTTCGACTTTCAGCCTCACATCTCTGCAAGTGTTTAGACTAAATTGTGTGGCTTTTAAAGCAATAGGAAACAACAATTGTTTCACCCCTTTTTGAATAGCCATCACTTTGAGACATTTCCGATTTGCTTGTTTCACTAAAATGGCCTTGTCTATATTCTGTAGGGCATACTAGATGATGAACATTTTCAAATTACATGGTTTGCAGTTCCTGGTACCACTGAATTTACAGCTGCTTTCAGACTCAGTGAACTGCATTTGATAAGGCTGTATTCAGTCCAGAACCTTTCTTTAGGTACATAATTGAAACTATTCTACCAAATCTGTTTCACTTAGTCTACAATCATGTTCTGCCAGCCACTCAAAAATCCCCATTCTGCCATGAGCAGTTAGTTAGTGGTGGGTCTGTAATATCATTTAATCATTTCCCTCTAAAGCTCTGGCATGCGAGAACAATACTGCAATGATGATCAG
Source organism: Polioptila caerulea (assembly GCA_013397295.1). Taxonomy (NCBI): domain Eukaryota; kingdom Metazoa; phylum Chordata; class Aves; order Passeriformes; family Certhiidae; genus Polioptila; species Polioptila caerulea. The sequence continues at coordinate 72,058 of VYXF01006807.1, read as the reverse complement.
GTATGTGTCCAAGCAGTGTCTCAGGCTATTCCAGTGTGTGATCTTGTGGTGTGGCAGCTATAAAATCAGAGACACAGATGTCCGATTAAGGGACAGTCCAGACTTTGTGCTGTCATTTAGAGGCTGGCATGTGTCTGGTAAAGGACTCAGTGGAGTCCTCCATCTGTTTGACCAGCTACAGTCTGCATGGTGAACAGTTCCCCCCTTCTCATTGTCATATTACAACTTGGGGGCTATCACTTTTTTCAGTCTGTGTTGTAATAAAGGGGCTCTGAGAACACATTTTTCTTATACATTCTTAAAGTGATTTGTTTGCTAATTTCTTCCCTCTGTCACTGCAGAATTAATCTTGTTTTACAGCTTACCACATCGCTGTGTCCAGACATTTCTATGATAGGAGAGTTCCTTTTTTTTCAGCAATCAGTGTGAAGAGGAAAAAATTACAGAGCTTTCACAGTATTACAGAAAACTTTCAAAGTAAAAGAAAAAAGTTGGAGTTTCTTTTTGTTTGTTTGTTTATTTGACCCACTAGTTAGGACACTTAAAGAAAAGGGATTAAGAGTTAATAGAAAGGGGACTGTGACTTTATAGGCGGAGAAGGAAATAAATGAAAAATGTATAAAACACTTTCTCTAGATAAGGATTTTCAGAGATATAGGAAAAAAAGCAGCAATCTTCTGACTTGTAAATGAGAATTCTAGAAGTCTAAATCTGCTTTCTATTTTAATAATGATACTTCTTCCATTCATTTTCAAAATTATATTTTTATTAATAAGTGTGTTAAAGCAGCTCACTTTATGTTTTATTTGAAAGACAAGTATAAGATACATTCTTGAAACACCACTAATTTTATATTTTCCCAAACTGTCATAATCATATATTTATTATTTAGTCTAAAGCCAGTTCATTGCTTTGTGTGAAGCAGAGGGATTTGTAAGAATTTCTAACTCACTTTAAACCCAGATGATAAGGGACAGAGAGACTTGTTACTATCAGTAACTGTACTGACAGTGACTTTTTTTTGGAGACAGATTTGGCAGTGCCAGGCTCCCCCAAGGAAAGGTTTGGCTATATCCTCAAAAAGGACAAGGGATTAGTTTTGGGGTAGATGAAGTTGCCCTACTTCCACAGAAGGCATTGCACTTCTGCTGGGGGGCAAAGATAAGGAGTCATCATCTGCATGGTAGGGCCCACTGCATGAACTCTGCGGCAAAGCTGGACTCTTCATCTTGGGCAATGATGACATTTATGGGAATTAGGCACGCAAAAGTCAGACTTAAGGAAACAAATATCCTTTTCTGGTGGTACCATTTTCATCAATGAATTTCTTCAGAAAAAATTCCATGAGCAATTGGTGTGTGTATTCCTTCTTGTGCAGCACTCTCTCTGCTCCTCAGCTCTTGTAAGTAAATGGAGAACAGGAAATGGTCTAACCAAAGGGATAACTTTCATTTTCCTTTCAGGAAATTTTAAAATATGTCTTAAAAAACCTATTGGAATAATAAATACATAACACTAAATTATTATATTCTTTACGTCAGAAAACATCTGAAAATTATGTATAATGGAAACAAAAATACATGTGTGTAGGTGTCTGATAGAGCCCCCCTCATGGTGGCACTCCATCTATGGTCAACAATTTTCAGCAAAACATTTCATTGTCTTGACAACAAGATGTTTTGAGAGGAATACACCTGGGAAGTAAGAAAATGAAATAAATGTTATCAAAGTTCCCACAAAATTGAAAGGTAGAAATGCCTCAGATGTGTAGTATATTGTTTTTCTCATGAGCTGTACGTAGTGGGTAAAGCACCCTCAAGCCCCTTACCAAGCCTGTAGATCCCATTTCAAATAAAGGCATGGCTAAACATAATTCCTGCTCTAGAAAGTATGTGGTTTAGAGTATTGGGCCTCATAAAGGCAGAAATAAGGTGCACAAAATAAAATATTTCTGCACTGCCGTTGCACTTTAAAAGGGCAAAGGATGAACACTTTCAGAAACATCAGTATTTCCAGTGGCTGTTCAGAGCCTGGATCATCTCTATATTCATCAATTAATGGATTAGACAGAAAAAAACAGGTACAGATGGAAAGATATACAAATCTGCACACTTAATAATATATATCCAATACTAAAGTGAGTATTACTAAACTTGTTTTTGTCAGTCTTTTATTCTGAAAGTAGAAAAAATAGATTTGTCAGGTTCCTCTTCTACAACAGGCAGAAAATCTGGCCTTAGCTAGTACCTCTTATATAAATTTTACAAACTCTCAGACATTCATTAGATACCTAAAAGGAATGGCCTCTGCAGACTATGGAGCAAGGGTGAAGAGGGTAGCAAAGGGCAAGGGAGACCGATTGAGCACTTGGAAAATTGAAAGCAGAATTTGATTGTTTTATTAGAAGGAAGGTTGGGGGTTATAAGACAAGGAGAAAAGATAGCTCCTCTGACAGGAAATTTAGAGACCCATGGAGACAATTAAGTGTGTGGAGGACTTTCTAAGGGAGGGGGAAAGCTGAGTGGTGCTGGGGGTTGGCACTAGGAATGGGGAATAGAAGAGGAGGAGGGAAAGGATGTGTGGTAGCTCAACAGTCAGAACAGGGAAGGAAGTGCTGTAAATCACATGAACTGCCTTGCTCCTGCACGGAAAGGAAAGAGGAGGAGGTCAGTTGGATTTGCTTGAGGTTCCACGTGGTGTTTTACCTTGGGTTACCAAACGGATCTAGAAACAAAGTGTTTGTTAGAGAGAGCAATTAGGGACAGGATTGTAAAGTCAACAGTTACCCTGGTGCTTACAGGGCAGGTTGAGACTTCCTCTCAGGTTGAGGCTGAAAGGAAGATGAGTAAAGAAAACTTACCTGGAGGTACTCTGAAAGCTGATGTGCCTGTTTGAGTTTTTTAAAAGTAATCAGAAAATACTCAAACCACCCTTTCTACTGAGATTCTTCTCTAATCTAGTATATATCTTGATTCACCAGCTTTGAGAGATACAGCCTTAGTGCTTGTAGTCTTCGTTTTATCTTTCAAAAATGGATCTGCAGGATACAGTGAGGAGCTGCAGTAATTCTAAATAACTAAATAAATACAAATGTATAGCCATGATCATCTGTGTATGTAAGTGCCCCACAGGAAGAATGTACATTTCTGGTGGAGTGCCTTGTGTCTGACTGTTCTCCCTGTGGAGCAGTGATATGTTCAGGTAGTCATGCCTATATCTAATAAAAACTGCAAATTAACAATTCTATTCCTGAAAAATTACTCCTAGGTCTAAAACTACATCAGAGAAAACCTTCCCAACACACACATACACAAAAGCCATCCCACTAATAAATTCCCATTGCATTTTACATTAATAAAAATTATGTTGGAAAAGAAACCACAAGATTAGATATGCATAAGATGTTAATATTATTTTTAGAAGGTCATAAACTGAGAAAGACTGGAAATGCCATAGCCAATCTTCATAACCTGAAAGTGGTAAACTCCAAGCTTTTGTGCCCCTCAGCTCTGACCATAAGCTTCTCAACACAAAGAAAGTAGCAACTAAGTCCCACCTTCAGGTAATGTCAATTAAAAAGATAGAGGCAGACGCTATATGACAATCTTGATAAGAAAATACTTATAAACCAAAGAATACATCATTTATTTAGGTTAAAAGATGTAATTTTAAATCAAAATTGATGAATCACTGAATGATGTAGAATTAAAGGGGCTTCTTGAATTCTTACAGTTCAATCTCTCTGCTCAAACAGAATCAGCCAGAGAAGGTGGTGCAGGACCATGTCCAGATAGGTTTTGAGTATTTTCAATGAAATACACTCACCAACCTCTCTAGAAAATCTGTGCCAGTGTTTGGGTGCCTACACCTTGAGAAAGGCATCTTCTCATGTTCACATATAATTTAAGGTGTTTTAACATGTATATTTTATATATATAAACATAAAATATATATTTTGTTTAGCGTATTTATTTTTTCGTATGTAGTTTTAACATGTCCTATTAGTTAATGCTTCTGGGAAGAGTCTGGTGCCCTCTTCCTTCTTATCCAGTATTTATACATGTGGACATGATTCTCTTGAGCCTTCTCTTCTGCAGGGTAAAGAGTAATGGCCCTCTTTGCTTATGGAAAAGATGCTCCAGTCTCTAAAATTTCTTTGTGGCTCTGTGTGTGGCTTGCTCCAGCAAGTTCATGTCCTTAGACTAGGCAGCCCAGAACTGTAGTCAGCATGTTGGGTGCTGGATAGGGAAAAGATAGGTCTCCCTGGCCCAGGAGCCTGCTGGCTTTCTTTACAGAGAGGAAGCATTGCTTTTTCATTATTAGCTTGTTGTCCACTAGCACCCAGGTCCTTCCCTGCTGAGCTGCCTCCTGGACCATCCGTCCCTTGTATTTATTGGTGCCCAGGTTACTCTTCCCAGGATGTAGAAATTTTTGTGTCTCTTTTCTTAATTTCATGTGGTTCCCCTCCTTGCAAATTTTCTGCCAGGTTTCTTCAGTTCTGTCTAAATAGCAACAAACTCCTCTCATGTTTCAGCCACTCCTTCCAAGTTTTTGTCTCAAAATGTGTTGAGGGTGTAATTGGCTCAATTTTTCCTCAATGTAGATATCAAAATAAGGAAGTCATTTAGGAAGATGTTATGATTAGCCTAACATTAGTTCAAACAGAAATTTAGCCACACAGATAAGGAGAACTGCTGGAGAATCACTGGAATAAATCTGCTGAGGATCAACCGTGCCTCACCAGTATAATTACTTGTGTGATAATGTGACAGGATGATTTGTGGATGAGGGGAGAGCTGTTGGTACCATTTTCCTCCATTTTAGCAAAGCTTTTGTCTGCCTTTCATACAGTACTTTCAAATCTAAGGAGGAATTTTACTGTCTGCATGTTGCACTACCAGATGGAGGAAACCCTGGCTGGATGTTGGACTCAGGGGATTTTGGTTAATGCCAGTGCCAAGGGCACTACTGTAGAGATCTGTACTGGAATATGTCCCAGTTGGGATTATGTAACCTGTAGGAGCAGAGGTGCTATTCTCATGTCAAGCTTGAAGCTGATGCCAAATTAGAGTAAGTTTAAAACAAGGCATTCAACAAGGAAAAAAGGAAATTCTGTCCCTGAGAGGGATAACTCCTCCAGCAGACTACTTGGTTGGGAGGAGCTCTGGCAGAAGGACTTGGGATCTGAGTGGGTAGGAAGCTGAGCAGAAACCAGCAGTGTGCTCTGGCAGCTGTGAAGGCCAACTGGACTGTGTGAACTAGCCAGTCAGTTAAGGGACAGGATTTTCTCCACTGGTTTGGCACTCTCTAGTCTACACCAAGACATTGCACACAGTGTATGACCCCCAACACCAGAAATAGATTCATAAAATCAAGCCAGATCAGCAGAGAGACATTTAGGGTTTTAGAAAAATACAATTTCAGCAAACTCCAAGAGAGAATATCTAGGTTTATAAAACCATAACACTATGTAGTACAGAATGGTCATGTATATTCTTGAAAGCAGTGGTCTGGAAGGATTAAAGGTTGTAGGAGACAGATAATTTAGTGTGAAAGTCTATGCCTTAAATTCGGAGGTTATATTTACATGTATAAGCAGGGACATATAGAGTTAGGAGAAAAAAAGAAGGGACATAAACCTCTAGGTGTGAACTATAACATTGCTGTCCACAAATATTACGTAGAGGATTTTTTTCCCCATAGCTTTAAAAACAGGTAGAAAATAGGAGAAAGCAAATAATCACATTCTAGAGCAAGAGAAGTTGCTTTTTGGTGAGAAATATACAGAACTTAATCAATTTACTTCATCATACCTGTGAAGAGACAGCTTGATTATGGTGTGCAAGTGCTTTAGGGGGACAAACTACCTGAAACTAAAGAGCCTTTTAAACTACCTGTGAAGCGCATAACAAGAGTGAATTGCCGCAAGTTAGAGCCAGTGACATTCAAATGACTAATACAGCACATTTTTAAGTGATGCTGATTATCCACTAAAATAATCTACCAATAAAATTGAGGGATTCTCCACATTTGAGTGATGAGTCATTCCTTTTTGGGAAATGTTCTATTGGGCTTTTACATATGATTGCAGGTGTGAGACATAAGACATTTAAAAAATTATGAGCTTTTGCCTGGAAGGTGTAATGACAGAGAAACTAATCCTGAATTCAGACCAATTTGTTGCAAATGTGCTACAAAGTGGCAAACCCAAGGCCTTGCAGTGGACTAGGATCAGTATGTTGACTGGGTTATATTGGCTTTTTCATATGAGGTAATTCAAACGTTTGTAACTATGAGAGCATACTCTTAGTTACAAAAAACTGTAATGGATTCTGTTGAGAGGGGAACAGATTAAATGTGATGTATAAACAGACAGATGGTATAATGATCCTTTCTGGTCTTAAAACTTCTGAATTTGAAAAAAGCAAAAAATTCTCTTCTACCTGTGCTTTAGGGTACCCAGCTGCATGTTATGCCTAATGTCAGCATTGCAAGTGATCAACCTCAGCCAAACAAATCTTGGATGATAACGCAGAGCCACAGTGAGAGCTGGGTTTTTGAGGAGGTCTGTGCACCCTGAAAGCCACTTTTGCTGTGGTAGCATTTTTGAGGCAGGCTCACGTGAAATCTCTGCGAGGAGGAGACAGCACAACCAGGCAGCCCTGACAGCTGCGGGCGCGCATCGTGTCAGCGCTGGCACTGCAGGGTTCTGCTGTGAGCCCCCTCTGGCTTGAGGCTCTGGCAGCCAAAACTTGCAGCGAGAAGGTCGAGACAGAAAACTTGTCGGGAGAAACAGTCTTTCACAGATTGCGCATATTAATCTGAGAACGCTAAGCCAGTTTGTCAACACTGGACATTGTTTGCATGAGTTGGACAATGTGGGGCCTCTGCCAATTCACAGGAGCTTCCTTGCAATTTTACAGATAAAACGAGCTGTGATGAAAGAGGTAAGGAGTGGAGGGAAAAAGCAACAGTTACAGGGATACAAAATCATGTTTAGTCCTCACTAAATCAGAGCCTAATATTCAGGAAGAGCCCTCAGGTGCTCCCCCAGCAGCTAATATATTGATGGCTTTGCCTTCTCTTAAATATATTAATTTCCTTTCTACTGTGACTGTTTTTAACAGAGGCAATTTTTGTTCTTTGGAATACTACTACTTTCCTGTTGTCACCTCCACACCTGTGTTTTGTACAATCCAACCTTATTCACTGCAAATAGCCCTCACACCTCAACAGGCAGGATGGTGCCTGGTGCTCTCACAACTTTGGAGAGAGCTAGACGTGGTCACGTTGAAGACCACTGCTTGATTTACAGCTTGTAATCTTAGCACAAAACTAAAATTTATTATAGCTGAAAAAGTCAACCTCTCCCTGCTAATAATGCCAGAGAGGCTTGAAACTAATGTCTGTTTCTAACCTTCAGTATTTCACTTTACACATTTGATGGGTAGATACTTTCATGTTCTATGGTGCATTTTGAGTCTGTGGCATTTAAATTCTTTTTTTATGTGCTGAAATATGCCCACAAAAATATATATTCAATGTGAACACATGAACAGGTACATTAGTCCTCATTATACATAGAACTAGGTATATTCCCTTGAACCAGCAAAATTCAACTTACATATTACCTAAGAGAAGACCTTAGTGAGAATTATATCATAGTCAGTCTTTCTACCTCCATGCTAAACAAATATTTCAGAAATACTGCAAAGCAAATGTGTAATCTTAAAAAAATAAGTTATAAACACTGCATTTTAAACAGCAGGGACATTATTTTCCCCTTTGATTTCTGATTTTTAGAGCAATATCATTAATACTAATTTATAAAATTTAGAGTTACATCATTTACCATCAGTAGAGTGACTTTATCACTTTGACTAAATAAAAAGAATCTGGGAGGTAAGTCACCTTTGCAATTTTAAGAAATTTGGACTCATATTTTTACCTTTTGAGTATTTTAACGACTGCTTATTGTTTGATAGTAATTATTCAAAGAGGTTATGTAGACACCATTTTTTAAAACAATTCTGGGTGCAGTAACCAGAATGCGCAACATTTTAATCAACTTCAGGTTGTCTAATGGAGGTGTAACTGTGTCTGTCCCTTCAGCTCTCTAAATTAGCAGAAGAAAGGGGAGAAAGTGCCAGAAGCATTTTACCATTCAGCTGTTAGCTTGCCTCTATTCTCTGTTAATGCACTTGAACCCTTGCCTACAGTAAATGCAGGAATACTACTGAGAAAGTAATGGAGTTTATCTCTGCTCAAGGTCACTGCTCAGCACTTGTGCTACCTGACATGACCTGGTCTTTCACAAGCGTAGGCACGTGACTGTAGAAGGCAAGATGAGGATGAGATGGATTTATTCACTGAGAGGAGTATTTATTGCTGAAAATCTAAGTTGTGAATACAATAGCATGCATTTTAGTCTAATATCAAATAGATTTAAACAAATTGAATTGCTCTGGGCATATGAGGAGTGTAAACTTTCTGGTCCTTAGAGGTAGCTCGAGGGGTCTAGAGGAAGGGAGTAGGTCAGAGCCCTGCATCTGCAGAGAATGCATTGCGTGTTTCATATGTATGTAACCATCTCCTTTGGCAGCTACACAGAACTGCAGCTCCCTCAGCAGAACCACAACAGAAAGAAGAAACAATCAATCAATCAAACAAAGAAACCAAACAAAGAAACCCACAAAAAACCCAACTCCCACCAAAAAACCCAAACAACACACCCCCAAAACAAACCAAAAAATAATTTAAAAAAACTACCAAAAAAGTGCCTAAACCAGCAACATTCACTGTAACAAAAAAGACATATGATACAGAAGAAATGTAACAACTGCTAAGAAAACAGGTTACATTTATGTACAAACCTGCAAAGGAAATTTTATATTTATCCTCCTTCTTGTTTAATTTCTAGAGCATATCACAGCATGAAGCAGCTCCACCCTGAAAATGGCACAAAGAGCCTAAGCAGTGACATTTTAACAAGCCTAAATGATTTAGAGTGTGTAGTGATTGTGTTATTTGATTGGATGCAATTAGTATGAGAGACGCATGCCTGAATGCACTGAGTTGTGCACTCTAATGGTCTGACCCATTAAGGGACTTCACTGCAAACTGTGTCCTGTTGTACTGCAGGCAAGTAGGGCAGTCAATGATTTCAGTTTTATCACTGAAAAAGGCGAGAGGTTAGAGGTACTCAGGTGATGCTGGCTTTCCCTTTCCCCACTGTGACTTGATCTTTTCTGACTGTTCATGTAAAATTTGTGAACAGGGAACTGGCAAATAACATGACTGCAGTGAGAATCAGAAGTGGGGAAAAAGATCAATACAGGGAGTTAATAGGAAACTGTAAGATATTCCACCAGATGATAAGAATAGGAAACCAGCTTTCTCCTCCTAGTAGGAATCTTAGCCCTAGATACCATCCTAGGTAGTGACATTAAATGATTTAATTTTTTTTTTTTTTTAAATTTTGAAAGCATGAACTGAAAATGTTGAAGCATGCTAGGAGAACATAAGTTCTTTGCATTGTACTTCTAATTCCAGAAAATCAGATGTACTGAAAAAAAATATTCCCATGAAATTTCTCAGCCCATTTTACTGGGTTTCAAAGTGTTTGCTTCCACTGATGTGTGCATTTAGCACTGAAATAAAAGTTGGCTCCTCACTGAGAGCCATGCTTCTCGTTGTCTATATCAAGTAATTGTCTCATATGATGATGATTTGAGTAACAATATATTTTCATTATTCACAGTGTCTGAGCAAGACAGGCTTCTGTCCCATTAATATAATTTCTATTCTCTGTCTTAAAACATTGTATAAACAATGAGTAAACATTGGGCCAAACAAATGAATCCACTCAAATTGTATTGATACGACCCCAAGATGAAAAGTAGTATTTGTAGTACAGTTATTGATCTTCTGTGGTCTCAATATAAAAACAGACAAAAAGGATGCTCATCACTCCACTGTTTTTAGGTAAACTGTAAGCGGTTAAACGTTGGCTTGTAAAGATTCTTCTCCAGTTCGTACCATGGAGACTCTAGTGAATGACTGAAATTACACATATCTTATATTTCTTTGAGTGTGAATAGACTTCAATGCCTCTGTCATTCTTGGAGGTGGCATACTTTCTCTGTGTGTATGCATCAGGAGCACTGACCACATCTTCCCCAAAGTATCTGACCAAAACATTCACAATACCTCCATGGGCATGTAGAAGTATTCAAGACCATGATTGTGTTCCTTCACTAGCTCAAGTACAAAGCCCAAGGTTTGTTCCTTAAAGAAAAGGAATCAGCAAGCTGGAGTGTGCAGAGAGGGTGGGAAAAGGCAGGAGGGAAACAGATCCTTGTACTTGAGCTGATTTCATGATAGTCTTAATAATGAAGCGACACAGTTTGAAATACTTAGTTCTGCAAGATTCAGAATTAAACCTCAACAAAGAAATAAATTTCCCAGTGGTAAGTCACTCAGCACAAACAGAAGTTTCTGGAAGAAAGCATTGATGAAGGTGACATAGCAAAGTGCTGCAAGAAGACAACTCACTATAGAAAGCAGACAGATTGAGTTTGAGGTTGAACTTTATATAAGAAAAAAAAAGATATTGAGCAGGGCAATCTAAAACAATTTACTCCTCCCTAGGAAAAAAAAAACCCCAAAAAAGCAAACAAATAAAAAGAGGAGTTCTAAGGGATTAGGGCAATTTACAAGCATTTGCTGAAGCAACACAACACAGACAGGGAGGGCATGGGCAGTAGCAAGGTGAGATGAGTTATCTGTGGACCACTGGACAAGATTACATGCAAAGGAAATCAGGCAGACAGCCTGAAAAGCAATAGGGCGTGTATTGATTTTTAGCCGGAGACAAATCAGTGTGTTGCGGCTGACAGTTACTGGTAATAGAATGAAAGACATCATGATGTGGAAAAATGTGAAGCTAAGTGGAAGACAATTAAAGGTATGTTTTAAAGTATGTTAGAGAACAAGAAAAAAAGAGTGGAAAGGATGGAAAATGTTCATTTGGAACTTAAAAACTTTTTTGTCTCCTTCTTCTTGTAGGTTTGCATCTCTAGGAAGAATAAGGAATTAAGACTACTTAACAATACCCCCTGGTCATGGAATGGTCCTCAGGTGAGGACCATTCTGTTTTCCAAGTAGTACAGGATACTTGTGAGTGTGGGTTATATTTAAACCATTCATTTACACTGTGTTAATAGATTTTTGGCTTAGAAAGTATGATGACAGGGACTGTTACATTAAATGACCTTTGGAGACGGCGCAGAAGGAAAATATCTGTTACAGACTAGTGAAACGAGCCAAAATGAAACGTCTACATATAAGAAAGAATAATAAAATAAATACTGAAAAGCTGGCAATTAAAAAAAAGGAAATCTATAAAACTCAATATACCATGAGAGATAAGCAACATTGGGAAAGCATGCCAGAATCTGAAGGGGGTATTTGAGAAACAAGTGAGAAACTGATTTGACTGATTTCTGAATCTAATGAGCTTTAAAATATTAACATATTTCACTTTCATTCGTAAGATTCTTTAGTACTGATCAAATAATATCTGTAGGGGATTGCCCAACAGAGAATGATATAATTTAGGAATTTGCTTTGGCAAGACTATAGTTATTGCTTGGAGAATTTCTGTGAGAGAACTAGAGGGGAATTAGTTATAATAAGATATTCTAATTACTACAAACATATTGTGAGAATCTAGTCTGAGGGCAAAGCAGACCTGTACACCCTGCAGACCTTAATGTTTTCCATTATTTGTGAGAAAAAAAAAATTTGCTTTGTTTTTGTTAAATTATTTAATTACTTAAATAGCTTCTCAATAGGCTATCTTTATGGTTGGTAACTTATTTGAATCCTGAAAGTCTTCCTTGGATAATATGAGATTCCTAAGGGAGCATCAGGATTTCATCAGCTGTGGTATTAATATTTGATTTTTCTCTATAAAATTGGTAATTCTGCCTTGGGTGATTTATACCAATATTCAAGTCCTGAAAAGATCACATATAAAGTGATAAACAGGGTAAGTAGCTATATTTGAATTAGAAGATATTTTCTCATTAAAACCAGGACTACATCAAACAGTTTACTGCAAAAGCAATCGACTAGCCTGCCTGTACTTTTCTTGTCTCCGCATTGCCCCTAAAAGAACTCTTTTTATAATCGATAACAAATAGTAAAAAGTAAATGCATTTCAGTGGAGTTTCCATCAAAACCAAAGAAATCACCTTGTTTTTGACTCTAGTTCTTGGCATTTATTCCCAATTAAAAAAAAAATTTAAATCCTAGATGCAGAAATTAGTATATTTTGAAATAGCTTTGTGATGAAAATTGAGTCCATTTCTGCTGATGTAGAAACCAGTTGTTTGTTACTTTTTTACATATTATCTGTAAGTTCTTTTCAGTTATTCTTTATCTCTCTTGTACAGCTTATGTGTTATCAAAGAAAAATGATGGTCTATGATTTTCTAAGTAGGAAATGGAATGGACATCACCATGTAACAAGGTGTCTTGTTGTTCCGAGAAGCTGGCAAGATACTGATAACAAGTGAAAGTTCCCCTCTGTTTATGTTCCTGTGTACCTCATGTCTACCTCTATAGAACATCTATATGTGTTGTACCAGAGGACCTGCTTTACTGGAAGGGACATTTTCACCAAAATATTCTTTCAGTGAAATATTATTTTCTACAGCAGTTTTGAAAAGCCCTGGAGCAATTATAATGCTAGCATGTGCTGTCACCATAGAGTACATAAGAACACTTTTAAACTTGGTAAAATATATCTTAGACATCCTTTCTAGGGCAAAACAATGTTATGACAAAAAACATGTAAGAGATTACCTTCTAAACAGCCACTATGTTGACCTATTCATTTGTCCTTTGCAAAGGAGATAGAGTTTTATATGGTCACAGCTTGAGTTGCCTTCCCTAAGAAGTCAAAATCAGAGCCCTTTAAGTGGGCTAAGATTTGATAGATATCAGTAGATACCATCTAGAAGCATTCTAGCTTAAGTAAAAGGTATCAAAATCACAAAATATGAGAGGATATCGTTGCCTTCTGTCATGCACATCTATCTCATGCATGTTTTGACTGTTTGTAGAGATTATTTTGTTAATCTTCTTTCAGTTGTGAATACAGGCTGCTGTGTCCACCACAACTTTTTTCTATTTGGCACTACTTTGATAAACATAAGAGAGAAAGTAATAGCTGTTAATTTTTTAGACATGTCTTAACACCCTTGTTTAGACAGGAAAATCACAATGACTTTAAACTCTCTAGAAAATTTCCTCTGGAAGGATTTAGTCTGTGTGTACTAAAGCAATATATAGGTGGTTGAAATAGTGGGAATTCTGTTTCAAAACCATATTGCTACTTTAAAATTATATCCAAAGAGGACACAGTCCAGAAGTACTCATGACACTCACCCAAGCCCAAAAGCAGCCAAAGGATGAAAAATTAAGACCTCTCTGGAAGTTTTGTATCTGCATCCCAGCTTTTGCAATCAACACAGTAACTTTCAGATGCTTTTTTCACTCATTTGGCCAAGACAGAGTTTTTGTTAATATGGAGCAATAAGCAATGAGGAAACAGTAATATGAGTGTCCAGGAAGCAAAGGCATAAAAAAAAAGAATAAATGTTGCAAAAAATAAGAGGTACTTCACAGTGTATTCTGCAAAAGTATTGCAGCTATGAATAAACTACCACTAGGGAAGTTTCTGGCAGTCAGTAGACAGGTCTGTTCAGCAGCCTATCCACAATCTGCTTTGCAAATGGGCATCAAACACAGAGGAAAACTCTTCCTTGACTTTTTCCTCAATCTAGACCTCTGAGCCAACTTCATAAAAAACTTGAGTTTAACCTACCATTTACAGCCCACCTACACAGTACTCCTGTACACCTGTGTTGTGCACAGTCATCAGAAATTATACAGAAACACCCTGCAGAAAGTATGATTCAAAAACCCAATAATCTGATCACAGCTTCTCATGATAAATGAAAGAGTTATAGGAGCTGATGTCATTTACATACTGTGTCTTAGTGAAATACAATACAATGGTGCCTCTATCTGCTGAAAACATTTACTGAATTTAAAGAACAACTCAGATGTTTTCTTATCAATTCCTGATGTAGTTTAGCCCACCCTCTGCAAATTTTACTGAAAGGTCATGTCTCAAAAAAGCCTGTTCTGCTTCCAGTGTTTTTGAGTTTTGGATGCAATATGCTGTGGAACAAAACTGGATTACAGTTACAGAAATTATTGACTAATTCAGTTGAAATGTACCATAATTTTCCAAGTTGTCTCTGCCTTGATATACCCTTTTGTTGGAAAACGCCAGCTTTCTCATTTTCATGTAAAGAATTTTCCAGAGCTCATCTGCAGAAAGTCAGCATGAGTAACATCTGACTAAGAAAAAAATACTAGTTCCTCTTTTGGGGTTAATCTGATTTGAATTATTTATTGTTTACTGAAAATTTAAAGTAGGTTTGTGGGCAATTTCTATGGATCAACCAAGATACAATAGCTTTTCACTGTTCAATAAGCAGTTTGTATGTACAAAACCATTATTGCTTGCTTTGCATGACATCTAAACATTCAGTTTTCCTTGGTTTTAATATGGAATACTGAAGAGTTGGTGTTCTATTATCTCCCTTGCTAGTTGCAAATGAATTTGTACTGCTTATGAAATTTTTATTTGCCCTCTGCTTTTTGCTTTCTGGAAATCTGAAGGGAAAGCGATTTTCTGTTTCATGGAATCATGAAAACCTAGAGTCATCAAGGTTGGAAAAGACCTCTAAGAGCAATAAGTTCACTTATAAAGCTAACACCATTGTGTCCACCAATAAAACATGTCCCCAGGTTCCACAATTATATACCTTTTGAACTCTTCCAGGGATGGTAATTCAACCGCTTCCAAAACAACCTATTCCAAGGCTTTACAAATCTTTCACTGAAGAAAATTTTCCTAATATCTAGCCTAAACTTAGCACAACTTGAGTCCATTTCCATTTCTCATATAAACTTTTACTTGGGAGGAGATGTTTACCCCACCTGGCTGCACCCTCCTTTCAGGTAGTTTGATGAGCGTGAGAAGATCTTCTCCGAACCTACTTTTTCCCAAGCTAAGCAGCCCCAGCTCCTTGAGCCTCCTCACAAGGCTTGTGCTCCAGACCCTCCACCAGCTCCATTGCCCTTCTCTGATCATTCCCCAGAACCTAAGAGTCTTTCTTGTCATGACGGGACAAGTACTGGACACAAGACCCAAGGTATGGCCTCACCAGTGCCTAGTAAAGGTCACTGTCCTGGTCCTCCTGGCCACACTGTTGCTGACACAGGTTAGGATGCCATTGGCCATCCTGGCCACCTGGATACATGCTGGCTCATGTTGAGCTGCTGTTGAGCAGCACCTCCAGTTTCTTGCTTATTAGTTTCTTTACAGTCCCTCTTTCCCAAGCCTTTAGCCCTGTGTGGGGTTGTTGTGATGCAGAATTCTGACCCAGCATTTCACCTTGTTGAACCTCATCCAGCTGGCTTTGGTCCACAAATATAGCCTGTCCAGATCCCTCTGTAGAGTCTTCTGGTCCTCCAGCAGATCAACACTCTTGCCCAACTCTGCAAATGAGATGACACTCAATTCTTTCATCCAAGTCATTGATAAAGGTATTGAAGAGGACTGTCCCCAACCCTGAACCCTGGGGAACACCACTTGTGACACAAGTTAGATTTAACTCCGTTCATCACACACTCTTGGCCCAAACGTCCAGCAGTCTTTAACTCAGCCAGCAATGCACCCATCCAAACCATGAGCAGCCAGTTTCTGAGGGAAAATGAGAGTGATAGAGAGTCAGAAGCTTTGATGAAGGCAGGAAGACACATCTACAGCCTTTCCAAAAAGCAGGTCAGATCATCACAGAAGGAGACCAGGTTGGTCAAGCAGGACCTGCCTTTCACAAAACCATGTTGTCAGAGCCTGATCCCATGGTCATGCTGTACGTGTTACATGACCACACTCAAGATGATCTGCTCCATCATCATTGCCTTCTCTGGAACTGAGGTCAGACTGGAAAGCCTGTCATTTTTTGGATATTCTTTCCTGTCCTTCTTGTGGGTGGACATAACATTTGCTAACTTTCAGTCACCTGGGTCCTCCCTGGTTGACCAGGTTTGCAGCTAAATGATTGAAAATTGTTTGACAAACTTTTCTGCCAGCTTCCTCAAGACTGGTAGCTGGGTAATTATCACATTCATCATATTCTGTTCCATTTTTAACCAGAACAATAAAGACATGTGTGCTTGTAATAAAAATTAATCAAAGGAGGATTTCTGAGGAGGCTTAATATTTCTGTAACCACAGAGGACATGGACAAAAGTCTATCAGATTTTCAAGTAATGATACTGCATGGTTAATTGTCATCACAACTAACTTCATCTTAAGGTGGTGGTATGATGAACCCATGTCTGAGACTAAAGCATATATTTAGCTCTGGTACCTGACTCAGAAATTATTACAATTGACTTCTGCAGTATCATGGCTTTGATTTCTTAAAACACATATTTAAGAGTGACTGATTTGAACAATTCAATAAAAAATCTATATACATAAAATATAAATGGAAACAATAACTCCTTCATAATTACTTATTCTATTCAATAAGATGGTTTAATTTATAAACTTATTTTTCATATTTACCTCAAGAGATATACGAATGTTATACATGTCAAAAACATGTTTTAACCAAGAAGTAAGCTTAAGACCAAAGAAAATATAATTTGTAAATCTTGACTGACCTGTAAAGGTTCAAAGCTATTCTTTCTCTTCAAGGCCCTCTGAGAGCTTTCAGCAAGCAATAAAGCTTGCTTGTCATCACCATATGGACATTTTCATGAAAACCATACATGATCAGAGTGTGAAAAAACAGATAAAGAGGATGAGAAATTCCTCAGTGCTTTGGTTACAAGGTTGCTATTGTCCTGTCATATTTATGAGAAGCATGTGGGTGCTCTGGACAGCAAGTAGATCTTCTAGCTAGCCCACCGTGTTCTCTTTCACTGTGGCTTTGCAGAGAATTGTACCCCCCATGAAAAGGAAACAGGGTGAAGAGAGAAAGGTGCTGTAGTTGTTTCCCTTAATCTATGCTTTCTGTGGCTGCATCCTCAAAAAACACCAAGGACTATTAACATCCACTCACTTGACTAAATTAATTCTAATTCCATCACAGAAATACTTGCAATCTGCTTGTCTTCTATATAAGCAAAGTCTTAGCTAATCAGGCCATCATTTGCACAAAATACAAACATGATAAGAAATCATTTTTATTCTTTAAAAGTAAAATATTTGCACATCTGAAAAATACGCAAGATGCAAGAAAACCAATGAAAACATATTTGAATATTTTTTAGATGAGACAAGATACAGGTGATATGTTTTCCAAAGTTTTCTTGATAATACAGTATACCTTGCTTCCAAATTCCAATAAGCAAATTCTACCTTCTCAAAATGTGTTATTCATCACCAATATTTTGGATAACTTCTATCCTACAAAACAATCCCAATATATCGATCTATAAAGTCATATTATTCTCTCCTTCCCTTGGTACTTGTGGCCCACTTGGATTAGTGTATTTGAGTACATCTGCATTAATTTTACTAAATCCAAAACAATTTCCAGCCCTTAAGAAGACAGTGTAAGTTGCATTTACTCTTGCATTTACTCTTTCAGTGTAAGTTGCATTACTTGGCCATTCAATAATGAAAATAGAAGATGGAAGTAGAAGAGCTATCACCCAAAAAAGCATAATGAGGTATTTGATGTGGATGATTATGCTAGGAAATCCAAATTAGAAACCCATTTTCTCTTGATATGTGTGTACAAAATCAGAGTAGTTTTCCCATATTAAAAACT
Organism: Polioptila caerulea; assembly: GCA_013397295.1. Lineage (NCBI taxonomy): Eukaryota > Metazoa > Chordata > Aves > Passeriformes > Certhiidae > Polioptila > Polioptila caerulea. The sequence continues at coordinate 54,125 of VYXF01006807.1, read as the reverse complement.
TTGAAGGTCACTCACTTTTTAGAGCATTTAATTCCTGAATGAGCCAAACTTTAGGTTCTCCAGTACATCTGTATTTTATTATAAATAAATACATTTACATATTATAAATAAATACATTTGTATTTTACTAACAGCAAATAGGTACACTGAAAAAGAAGGATAACTTTTTAGGATTCCCTCTATCAAGCAACAACCAGCTCAAGGCATTGGCTCTTTTGAAATAACAACACATCATCTCTTAGTGAAGAAATCTTACAGTTAAGGAAAAAGTAGATGCTGACAGTCTTATCTGTGCTATTTGCCTAGGGATTATAACAGCCTTTCAATTTCATTGAGGTTGAAAGACAGTTTGTGATAATTTGCAAGTCAGTTATAAATTCAGGTTTGAAATGTTGCAGTGGCCAAGTGATAAAGACTCAAACAGACTTTGAGGAGTTTTAGTCTGAGCAATGATTGTCCCAGGTCAAACAGGGTAACATCAGGCATCAGATCCACTTTCACTGTGGTACAGACCTTAAACTAGTGGAAGAAAAGGTTACATCCCTCTGGGTACCCTTGCAAAGTTCTTGCAAAGACTGCAAATCTCGGCATGGCAGAGAAGATTTTGTAGGAATTGTTGTAATCATGCAGGAGAGAGAGGTGAGGGAAAGGGCTTCATATCAAGAGAGGAGCAAAGTCTCTGCTGGGGCTGCATTATATTGACCTCAGTCATGGGGCAAATCACCCATCAGCCAAACACAATCATGATGGCCTCTAGACTGCTGAAACAAAAGAAATATAAAACAGAACAGTGAGGGGAAGAGGACTTGTGAGAGCTACCTTTAAATACTCTACATTCCTGAAAGACATACATCTGTCTATGTGGATATGCTCAAGTACATAGAGGGGTAGAACTTAGTAATTACTGATCTCACTGGGACAATATATACTTTGTGACTTTTCTCAGTGTTGATTTCATAGGATTTTTAATACCTCAGCTGTGCCTTGGTAATGCTACTATGCAGAAACCTGTTTACAACATGGACAAGCATGACCTCACTTATAATCTATATTTGAAAATCTCAGTGAGATTTAAATTTTTGCAGCCAGTGAGGTTGGTATGATCTTTGGGGAAAAGCAGTGAGAAAAGTCCTCATTACTCAAAAGTAAAGAAATGTGGACTTCCTTCTCACAGACAGATCAATAATATATATATATATATTTAATACAGAATTTAGTTTCACTTTGATAGTCTCAAAACTATTAATAAAAACAAAATTAACAAAAAAATTTATTATTTTTCATGTGCAAAAGTTCCAAGGAAGAAGATTAATAGTTCAAAGGGTCATATTGCTTTTTCTGGGTTATTATAACAGTTTGTCATAAGATATAAGGCCATTGATCAGGGTAATAGTTTCAAATTATGAGGATAGTGGATTTTATTCCAAACTAGTCTTCTAACTTCAACATGACCACATATCCTGAATTACACTAGCTGTTTTAAAAATCTCAGTCATTTATGGGAGTGTATTTGGTTTCATGGCTTTTTGATTTAAATAATTTTGGATGAAACATCTGTAGCTTAGAACGTTACTTAGCCAATCAACTTTTGGGAGGCCTGTTTTGAGATATTTTGAATTTTGTGTTGTGTCTCCTTTTTAAAGAAAGGAAATTTACTGCTTAACTGTCACATGACAACTTCAGAGATCTTGGATTCTGATACCACTGCTCTGTTGTGAAATAACATTAAGGTAGTTGTAGCTGTTTCTTGAAAAATTTAGCTTTGTGTTTTGATAGAAAAGTATGGAAGTTCCTTTTAAGGAAGTGAAATCAAATTGTGACAACAATACATGTTTTCTAGCATGAACTTTAACACTTCAGTGATGCTGGAGGGCAGTCAAGTCTGAGGATAGAGTCAGCAGAAATGGCAAACCTTTTCACTGTGTGTTAGAAAAATAAAGATATTGTGTGCAGCCAGGACAGGGAGAATTTTTTTGTGGTAACAAGGATGGGCTATATCCAGGACCCCAAGGTTATTCTATGCCTATTCACATCATTTTCTGGGGATGGGGGGAGGGCTCTCTTCCAGATGGGAACAGCATGGCAGCAGAGAGCAGCTGAGTGTTTTCAGGGGAATTGTATCTGAATTGTTTGCCTCTATCTTGTACCCTCTGTCATAAGTACTGTTGTTGCTACTGCTTGTTTTGTCATCTCATTTCTTTTTCCAGTAAATTGTTCTTATCCCTACCCATGGTCTTTACCTTCTGTGCCTCTAATTCTCCTCTCCAGCCTGTGCCATGGTGAGCTGCACACGGTTTCAGTGGCAACACGAAACTGGAGAATACCGTTCTAAACTACAACAGCCTTACTGTTTATCCATGCTTGCAAGAAAAAATCGACATCCACTTTCAAATACTGAAGATGATGAAATGTAAGGACTTGAAACCGGTAGCAGACAGTTCATTATGTGAAATATTTGGGGCTCTCAGTTAGTTTATTGAGAGTCATACAGAAGAAACTAATAACAATTATGGATCCAGACAGAGGAACAATGTCTAGTCCAATTCTAGAAAACATATACACTTTTTAAGGATTTATTAATTCAATCTATTCAGTAAAAAAAAATACATACAGCAGACTTACTTATGGAAATATAAAACCATTTACAAAACACTTTATCATAATATTTATCTCTGCCTGAAGTTCAGTTTTAGGTTGCAAAACTCTGCCAATTTTTTAATTTCATTTAAAACAGTATCCTTCAATATCCTGTAATTTTAATAAATCATGTTTCCATCAATTTTCTAAGACTAAAGACCCAGATGGAGGTTTTTGTGCATATTAATAAAGTCCCTGGAAGACTATATTACAAAAAATTTTTTCTTAAAAGCAT
>VYXF01006807.1:27263-51214 GCA_013397295.1 Polioptila caerulea | reverse complement strand
ATTTTTGAGATCACATTGTTTTTGAAATGTCATTTTCCAGTACTGGAAAGTTCAGGAAGTTGTTGCGCTAATTAGCTGATTTTGAAATAAAATGTAGCCCTTATTATGACCTTGCTTTCTCTTGAGACTTTCAACTGCAGTTCACGTAAATCAAAAATATCTCGATTATAATGGGACTAGTCAATTGTAATGAACTCAGACAGTTACACTTTTTCTCCTTCAGGAACTATTCCTGGCTGTCTGAAACACTCTTCACATCCTCTTGTACAAAAATGTGTAAAGCCTGAACAGCTCCTCTCACTAGACAAAAGGAAGAGCCAGCAGTGGCTCAGCCTGCGGGATCTGGGGTCCCAAACACACGTGGATGTGTTAACTGCTGCTTTTGTACAAACCTGTATAATTGGGCATGGACAAGCTTCACAGTCTTGTGAGGGTTGCTTCACTGAAGAAAAAAGAAAAAATTAACATCTTACCAAGAATAATCAAAGTTTAAAAATAACAAGAAGTTGGAACTTAGATAATCATTGTACTAACAAAGTAAGAAAATGATTAGACTGGGGTTTTTTCACATCTTTCCCTTTGAATGTACACAAAATTATGCAAATAGAGCAAGGGCTGGCACTGAAGAAGCTTGTTTGCCCTCCATAGATGGAAAACTCTACTGGAAGATGCTCTCTTCTATGTCCATAGCTATGTTCACTAAACTTTGATATTAATCGTGCTCATTTTTTTTGAGCACATTTTGGATAACATCCAAAAGATAACATCCATTTTCTTCCTTTTTTAATGAATATATGCACCTGCAGGGTGCATCATCTTTGAGGAGTGATTTTTGTCAGCAAAAGTCCCGTATGATTGGAGGAAGGAAAATGTAAGAGAAGGCTCTTGGAAAACACAGGCCCAGCAGCTTCAGTTTAACCTCTATCCATAGGAAAATAAGGAAATAAATCCTCACAGAAGCCATCTCCAAACACAAAAGGACAAGGGGGCAATTAGGAGCAGCTGGACTAGATTTTCCAGTACCAAAAATAGATCAAATAGCTGAATCTATAGTGCTTGATCTACCTGGTTTAGAGACAAGTTTGCCACAGTTTTATGAAAAAATATGGAGAAAAAAGAATGTTTTCTACATTGATGTTACCAAGGTTTTCAATGCTGTATTAAGTTAGTTATTTCAAAGAGATACACTGTTCAAAGTGAGAAAAATAAGTGAGTTCTTGAGTCTAGAAAGCAGCATAGCTGGTAGCTTTTTTGTGGTATTACTCAAGGTTTCAAAATGTGAACATCCTCTTCTATGACCTTTCTAGGAATACTATCAAGTTGGATGCCAGATTTTGGGGAAGAACTGATAACACAGGACATAAAAGCAACTTACCTGCAAAAAATTGGAGAATGACCTAACAGGAGCAGCGTAAAGTTTGCGATCATGGTGAAATTATGGATCCAAGATGATGCAAACCCTGAATGAATTGGGATGGGTTGGAGAAATGATTATATCCCTCTATTTGACATTATTAGGGTTACCTCTGAAATATTTGTGTCCAATTTTAGACTTTCTGGTGCAGAGAAATTGGGGTGATACCCAAGTAAAGGACCATAGGAGTTAATTAGGAGTCTGGGACAGATGGCATCTGAGGGGAGGACAAGGAAACTGGGGTTTTTTTTGGCTAGCTAATTACAGCCTTCCTCTGCACAAAGCTGGGTTAAGATAGAGTCAGACTGTACTGAGATACAAATCTAAAGGACCAGAGGCATCACAAATGGATTTCAGCAGCAAAGGTTCTGATTGGTTTTGAGGAAATCCGTAGACAATGAAAGTAGTTAAGTACAGGTTGTCCAGAGAGGCTAAAGCTTCTCAATCCATAGAGACCTTTTAAACTTGATATGACACAGCCTGGAGCAGCTTGATGTAACTGCCACATGAAATGTGCTTTTGAGACAGGTTAGCTGCATTCCAGAGGTCCCTTTCAACCTAAATCTTTCTGTGGTCCAATTGAATCAATGGTAATACAAACTAGTATTCTAGCTATGAAGGGTGAGCAGTTATTTTTCTCCTGATGATCAGGATCAAACGCAGCTGATCAGTCTAGGTAGGATGCATCCAGAGAGGGGGCAAGGATATAATGAGAAATCTAATGTACGTATAAGTATGGTTAATCAATAAAACAGATTTGAACTTGCTCACACTGCCCAGAAGGGTAAAGTGGATCCTCTGTGAGTCATGAAATATTGTCAGCTACAGTTGTCCCCGAAACACTGAGAATCAGGCCAACTACCTTTTTGTTGTTATTACTGTAACAAGTAGCTTTGAACAGCAATCTTTTGCTGAGGTGCACTTTACTCATGACTACATAAGTCAGGGAGAATTACATAATGTATCTGCACTAAATTCTGACAAAAGCTTACCTTTCAATAGACTAAGTAGTCTTGAGATCGATTTTTTTTTAACTACTTCAACAAATAGACACTGTTCCGGTTTCCTTCTTTTCTGATGCAGATACCTCACTGTTAGATTATATATTAACTTGATGGACATTTCCAACAGAAATGACCGTGAGCAAAGTGAGTACATTTTTTATTGTATCTCTAAACTATAAACTGGATCACACAGTATAACACACCTTTGATACTCTGAACTTCAACAAAGTACTTAAATAGCTCATGTCTTCATTTCATAATGAATAATAAAAAAGGTTGTGTTTAAAAAGTTGAAAGTGAGAGACTATTTTAAGTTTCAGTGCTGGGGGAAAAAACAAGTAGTACAGTTCTGGTCATAATGAAGCAGGTCACCAAACCAAGACACTATATGACAAGGAAGTCATGACCTATAAAGTCATTAAATCTTATTTCTTGCTGTTTAAGATTGAGATGAGAAACTCAAGCTGAAAGTTTCTCTGAAGGCTTAATGAACTCAAGGAGAGGAAAAGACATGTCAAAGTTGTTATAGTTCAATATTAAATTTTATATTTAATACACTTACCCTTTAACCAGAAAGTCCAAAAAATAGTCCCAATGCACAGTAGAATTGTAATTCTTTTATATAGATAACCAAAAATAATATATCATTTCAATGACAAATGGGCACTTCATAGGACTAGCTATGAAGAATCCCTTCACAGAGAAAAGAGGTGCTACAAAATAATTATCTGAATTGCTGCTTAAAGGATTGTGGTCACATCCCAAACCGGCAGCTGAGTAATCCCCAGTGTCAAAGGACTCATTCAGCCTGCATTAGACCCTGTACCAAAGGTCTAGATGGCGCTCAGACTGCTCCCCATGCCTAGGGCTAGGGCACAGGATGTGTGAAAAAGAAGTTCTTAACAATTACATTTTTACTCCTTGCAGCTTTTGACCTTATGTTTTCCAAGTTCACATAAATACATTCAATATTAATCATCAGAATAGATAATCCTATGTCTGCCCTGAGCTTCCAGAGTACCACACAAGCATTAGACCTTGTAAAACAGCCATGAGTAGACCCAGTATAGATTCAAAATTATGTTTCCTCTCCCTGATCTCCAGGTTTTTTTCCAGAAGTCTCTGAATGTAAAAGTGAGGGATGTCTAACCCAAGGTTAAAATAGAGAAGGCTTGTCGCATCATTGAACTTGTAGGATTTTGTTACTTTTGAATCTTTTGTTCTTCAAAATCTATTTAATTCATACACAAAAACAAAAGCCCACCTGTTTAATTTCAGAGGATTTTGGATAACACAAAGATGGCTCATTGCAGTCACTGTAGCTGGTTTCTCAGCATGCCACACATTCTTGTAGGTTGCACTTAGACGATACACTTCCCATGAGTTGTTTGGTTCTCTCAGTAGTAGGACTTACAGATGCACAAGAAGAGGTCCTGTTTGCTGCATTTTTTAGTAAGACTGATGTTTCTCCCTGCTTCTTTTGTCCTTTCACCCTGATCATGACAGCAGTGACTCTTCTTGCTTCTATTTAATACAACAGCAATATCTATAGGTTATCTCTTTCTCGGTAACTTTTTCTCTTGCCCCTGTTGTGGTAATAGTGTACTAGCTTTATAACTCTGTTCACCTGCTTCCACTCCAATTGAAGCGCTGACCTCTTTTGTTCTTTTACCACATCTGATGGTCAAGGACCTGTATTTACCCTCTGCTGCTACATTCCCCTGTGTCTTCATCAATCTGATCTCATTTTTTTTTCTCAAACAAAATATATTTGAAGAAAATTAGTAGCGTGTAAAAGAGATAGGAGATTTTTCCATTCTTCACTTTGCTTTTTTGTATTAGTGTCCTGTACCTAGAGCAACAACTGTACCACTATTTTAAGTGGAAAATAAAAGAAACAGGTAGGAATAAGCCCAGTCCTGTTTGCTTTTGTTTAGAGTTGTAATTTCAGCTTTTGTTTCAGAATATCAAAAGTAGCATTAATATTTTGATGAAAATTGAGGAGTTCAAGCTTTTTGCAAAAAGTTGTTTCATATAGTCCACCTAAAATTTTGGACAAAAATTTCAAGAAACTTTACTTTTAGTTATATATCTTTATTTTCTAATACTGTAATTGTTTCTTATTTTTAATTGCAAGACAATCGAATTATGCAATTCAGTAGTCATATATAACAACAAAATTGACCCATTTTCAATTAGGATAAAGCAAGTAAGTTAAAATACACCTGTCTCTGGCTTTTCTTATCCAGAAACACTTTACAGGATTTAGTCCAGAAAAGCTCTATAGGATTAAAAGAATAGATAAAAGTTATAAAAACAATAATTGCCCGACAATATCTAATTTTAATTTACCACATTTTTTAAAATATCTTTCACTATGCTGGGAAATGTAGACTAACTGAGAAGAACAATCTTTAGGGTTGCCATCTCTTACAGATTTATTTAGCCTTTACAGTTATTTCATATCACAAGGAAAAATAAAAAAAATAACATGCTAGAAAACCATTGCTTATGAAATAAAGATGTGCCATGGATTTGTGTCAGAGTGCTCTATCCTTCCTGAAACAGTTGTTTAAAAATATGACTTATATAAAATAGGTTTATAAGGGAAAATTTTGCTTATAATGTAGTTTTCCCAGAATTGAAGTTAATTGAATCCCAGAAGTGTCAAAACCACTAAATGTAAGTAAGAAGAAACATTAAAGACTTCTCAACCTAAAAACTGACCTGAAGTTTCAGTGCATACAGTTTAAAAATGCCAGCATTTTAACTTGCAATATAGAAAAAAAGAAAAAAAAGGGGAAAATGGTTTGACCAGTAACTTGCCTAAAGATTTTACAGCCACTAGTTACATTAAAATTTGAATTATGAAGAACAATTTCTGTTTATTGGTGACTAAATTCTAAAAGAAAGCACTTCATAATACAAAAATAAAAACCTGAAAATTAGTGCTAAAATAAAACCCAATATAATTACACCCTTCAGAATTCTGTGAACATTGTTGTTCTATTAAATAACAAGGATGGTTAGATATGAGACAAGAGATATCTAAGCCAGAAAGAGATAACATAATTTTTACATTATTTGGGTTTTTAGGTCTGAACTCTGCATCATTTTGATACCCTGTTATCAAAATACATATTCTACAGAAGAAAGTATCCACCATATACAACATTTTAGTATTTTAAAAATTACATAGTTTTAAAACAAGGAAAGCTACCAGTAAAGATTACAATTCCATTTGTATAGTTTATATTCCTCTGAGAATCATATTTCGCAATAGAACCATATTACCCTAGGTTAAAAACATAAATATCAGCTATTTTCCTAGTATCTGAATCTCAGAAGACATTGTTAAAAACCTGCCAAGTCATTCCCTGTGAGTTATTTTCACCACCATAACTGGAATGGGTCAGAATCTTTGTGAGGAAAAAAGCCTCTGGCTTATCTGAAAAATGTGAAGTTTATTTTTTCATCAGGTCTGAGAGAAAAATATTGTAAGGTAAGAAGTGTCATAAACCCCTAAAGATAGACAAAATGATTTTTTTTTCTAACTTTCAATTCACATAAATCTTACTATTATTTTGCCTTTTATTATTTTTAGTTTTGATGTAATGTAATTTTGGTTAAACTTGACTCATTTTGCAAGGAGTGGTATAGCAGAGCTACCTCCCATCTTACAGAAATAAATTGGAATAAAGGAAATAACGTTTCCTTTTAGATAAATTAGATAATATATAAATAAAGAGCAAAAGACTCCTTGCTGTGGAAAGACCAGATCAAAAAGGCAAGATTAATTGCTGAAACAAATATTTCAGGCAATTTTAATATATATTAACAATGTGGCAATAGTAATCTAGTGATGAAGGCCAGAAATGTGAGAGTAGCTGACCTTGGCTCTCATCATTCATGACCTGATCAGATGCATTCCTGCCCTTGCCTGTATCTTTGAATCCCAGCTGAATGGTTCAGCTAGTTCTGTGCTTACACAGCTATTTCCAGCTGGTTACTCAATGATACATGAGCCTTGAGGAGGAACAGGACGAAGAGTGGCTATACATTTCAAATCTGACCTCGTATATAATAAAAGTCTCTTTTCCAGGTGAGGAAAAAAAATCATTTGGATGTATGTGCCCAGGACAAGAATCCTAGTTAAAGTATAGAAACCATGATGGTCTGCAGACCTATAAGTATACACCAAGCTTTTAGTCAAGCACCTCTTCTCAGAGCTGACTAGGATGCAAAGGGACTTGCATAAAATTGTGAATGTTTAGGGACTTTTGAACCCAGATTATACCTGTGGTATTTGTAATGACTGTAAAAGTCTACAAAGTCTTCTCTAGAAAATAAGAACACCTGGGAACATCTTTGATCTAACATGAGAAGATTTAATCTAACAATGTCATGTGACCTCATCCTGTTAATGCTGTTGCTTGAATCCTGTGAAAAATGTCTACAACACATGCAACATGATCCTCTGTTGTTAAAAGTTTTGCATTATTTTGAATTTCAATTTTGATGTTGATTTGGTTTTTTTTTTCTGTACCAAAAGACAGAGAACATTCCTTGTTAAATCATTCCTTCCTCTGTAAAGGACAAGAACTACAGGTTCTTAGGAAGGGACTACTATGCAAAAAAACACTCTTACTAGTAAATTATAAATAGAAAGTGCCTATCCTGTGTGTAAACCTCAACGTATTTTGCAGAAATATCTTCTGAATTCACAGCGTTTTAAGTATTAGATTTTGGAGTTTGCACTGGTACAACAGCTGGTAATCATTGCAAATTATCTTCAGTATATATCTTAAGAGTTTACTATTCAAAAAACCAATGCAATCTAGACATTGAAACATAAAAGGACAGCGCAAGTGACCTTAACCATCTGGCCATATCCTACATTACTTTGCAAAATTCCTTTGTGGAATACTATTAGAAGTGTTTGTGGAGGTGCACGGCTCGATTGTTAACGGCTTCTGCTCAGACACCTGAAAAAACTTTATTTTGTGTATATAATTAGCCGTCTTACTGTTGCATGACAGCAGTTTGAAACGGGCTGCCTGTTCCAACATCTGGAAATTGAGAACATAGAGCTGATAGTTCATAAATTAAGAATAACAAAAGCGTGGAATGGAACACCCAGAGTTTCTCAAGCAACCACACAGATCAAGACAAAGATGAATCATCTCAACCAGTTTTACATGACCTCTGATATGCCTCATTACAATTAGCAAGGATGCATGTGAACTGAAAGATACTGAAAAAATGGCTAATCAAGAACAATGACAGCAAACTAACTTCTAGCTCATTAAAAATAATAATCCTTTGAGTATTTTGAATATTTTAAAGTTAAAGAAGCTATGAGAAATTCTTTTTTTGGGGAGACATATGCAAGGATTTGAGAAACTTCACATGTGAACACTGCTTATTTTCTGATAATTTGTAGAAAAAAAATCTAGGAATTTTAATATTCCCTTTAAAAGCCAGAACATTTTGTTCAAACCTTTGACAAGTTCATGAAAAAGCAGGTCCTAAATTTTTACAGTTTTTCTCTTATAATAAATGATGGCCAGTTTACAGGGGACTGAAAATATTCATATTTTGCTGCTGAGGAGTAAACTTTTACCTAGTTCCCAATGCTTCTTTGCTGGCAAACTGACTTTCTATATCTCTTTACAACTGACCCTGTTATTCTCCTCTAAATAATCAAAGTTAATGTGCTACTATTTTGCTGACAACTAAGATGATTTTATGATTTCATTCAGTTGAAAAGAGCAGCTCTGGAAAACAGCTTTTAACTGAGATAATCTACCTTTATCCTGCACGACTATCCTGTCCCTTTAAGAAGAGAGGACTTTCTAAATGAGAAGGTTATGCATTCATTTGCTGTCCCTTTTGCAGGTGCAAGGCACGGGGAATGCTGGCTGCCATTTGCCAGCTCTACACGGCACTGACTGCCCATCAGGCAAGAGATGGAAGTAAGGGATGCCAAAGTGGGCAAACCCAACACACAATGTTTTCTATCAAGCTCCTTTCCAGCACCTCAGTAGGAGCTAAGGTGAATGCCTTGCACAGGTTCCACCATCCCCTCTGACCATTTTGCTCAGTACTTTTTTATCCAGACTTGCGTCTGGGATCACAGGAGTGAGTTTGACGGCTGGTGTGACCATAGGACAAGGTCAAATCAGACTACATCCTGAAGACCTTCTCTAAAACTTTCCGGATGATGGATAGAAGAATAATGCTGGAACAAGAGTTCAGTGTATCATCCTTAATTTTTGTGTGATGTGAATCACTTGAAGTAGTCAGATGTGTTAGCAAACTACTGAGTAGTGAACATTTAGTTAAATGGAGGTCACCTCTTTAAATCACTGTGTACAAAATATGCTTTGTCAGACATGCCAATAATCCAAATCCCTTAACTGCAGTAAGCTTAGGTTTATTTCAAATACAAGAGTGAAAAATCAAAAATTGATTTTTTTAGACATTAGCATTAAAGAGTTGCCAAAGGATGAAATTCTTTTGAAGTTTGCGTGAATAACAATTACAGCACCAGCATCAAGTTTAATCTTTTTTAAAGCCCATTTACATGGAAAATGAATTTATAACAAGAAGTTGAGTCCCACAGGACATAATAAATTATTGCTTTCTTTACAGTTTTGGATGTTTTCTCACCCTTCATTGCCTTCAATATATAACACTCATAACAAAACCTCTAATAAGTTACAGAAAATGTTATTCAATGAAAGAATATATTGTGTTGTGCCTTACAAGGATATCAAAGGAAAGCATTTTTGTTTAAAAATTTTCTTCCTGTTTTTGAAAAAAAAATAAAGAATAGTCCTAATAATCACTGGAAATATACCCTCAAAGCACAAACTCCTTTCAGCCATCCAAATAGATGCTGAGATCAAAAGGTGAGTTGCATGCATTAAGGGCAGATGTTGACTCAGCAGCTCTTGTTTAGTTTAACAAAGATGTATTCACGAGCATGAGATAAAAAGACCACTTTGCACATGATTACAATCAATGGTGAAGAGTTCTTCTCATAAATAAGGACTTCCCCTCAGGCTGCATGGTAAACAGCAGGACCTTTACAAAAACAATTATTAAAATCTTTCCAAGATGCTGGAATGTTACCCAGAATAAAATTTTCTGCAGATACTGCCTTTCAACCCTTGTTTTCTGTTTAATTAGCCCTACTGAGATATAGAGATCATTAACACGGTCAGAGAACAATGTTAATATTCTGTTTTGTGGTATGAGGGCATAACATTGAGGAAATAAAGTTTCCTGTTCCCCTCTAAAACCGAATTCAATGAGTTATTCTTGTTACATCATGAATTATAACTAGGAAAAAGAAAATAACATGTTCAGAAGAAGAGTTAATCCTTTTGGCAGAAGCAGTGACAGAAACATTGCCCTTTCCTTAAATCCAAAAGGAGGTTTAAAGGGGAAAAAGGAGACCGTACAGTTAATTTCATCGAAAGAGTATATTTATGGTTTTTTTGTTTTTTTTTTCTTCTGTTTGTGCTTGAAAATGCTGATTTAGAGACATTTATTAAACCAGGAGATGTTTATTTATCTATATATGGCAGCTGTAAGGAGCAGAGCAGGTCAAAGCCCCATTCTGCTAAGTACTATTTAAACTGATAGCAAATGACATTCCCCTCCCTGAAGTCATTAGAGTCTAAAATAAATGTTCATAGAATAACCTTCTAAATACAATTTATGTGCAGCATAAAGCATTCTATTTTAAGAGAGACATATGGGAAGGAGAAGATTGCTAATAAGGTTACATCTACACACAAGGTTACAAGAAGAGATGTATTTTCCCTGTTCATGCTCTTGGATGGATGTTAGCCAGCTCTTGCCTGGAGAGACCAGGCTCTCTCAGCATAATACTGTTGTGGTGGCAAACTACTCAGTCTCTTAGCAGGAACTGTTGGCCCTGAAGCTACTGGGGTTTTACTAGGCAAGGGCTGGAGCAAGGCCACGCAGCGCATCAGGGAGAACTGAAATGGGAGCTATTCATGTAAGGGTAGATAATAGTAAAAGGATTACCTCAACACTGCTTTAATAGAAACCTTGAACCTGTTCCTAACATTGTAAATCAATGCCCCAAAGCTGTATAACTCTATCTCCTTCATTCTCTTCGGTAGAAAGGCAATATTCCTCTGCATGTCAAAAATTATGTCCAAAGGATGTCAAAACGAGTCTTCCCTCCTTTGGCTTAATTGAGTGATTTTGGACTAGGACCTGTTTCTGCCTTTAATTTCTTTTATTAAGAGTAGATGACTTACAAAGTCTTGAAAGTGTGATAAATGTCAGAATAAAAAAGCCTGGGACTGTGCAGCAATATTTTGTTTTTTTCAGAGATGTGAGAACGGATCTGTTGGTCATTAAGGACAAGTTACCTTAGCTCTCCATTACTGTACACCCTCTACCAATTCTGATTATAGACAAGAGTGAAAAAAAAAAGCCAAAAAAGCATAGGAAATGCTCAGCAGGAAGGAATTGCATTCACACCAGGTGAAAGTAGCCTGTAAAGATCAAGACTCAAGACTCCTAGTACAAAGAAATATGTTCCCATATGGTCTAGTAGTGCAGTATTATCAAACAATTATTGAGATATACAGTGAACTAAAATTTAAGCTATACTGAGCTCTCTTTGCTTGGTTAAAAACCTGTTTGCCTAAGATCAAAGCTAATTCTAGCCTTGCAATTTGCTGAATCTGCACCCTTCTTACATTAGGAAAAAATATTTTTAAAAATAGGAGGGAAGGACAGCAACAAAAGAGAAAAGAATCATTCTGATGGAGCCCAGTTTATACAGGTCAGACTCCCCTCTCCTGAAAAGATTTTAGTGTGTGTTCCATTCCAGAGATCAGAGTCAGCACACTGCTGACTCCTCTAGAGCCACTAATGCAGCATTAAACTCCTGCATCCAGATCACGCATCCAAATCTAACGCAGCCCTGGAGGGAGTGTTGAGCCCTGAGGAGCAGCTGGTGGCCACTTGCCAGGCTGTTGGCTGAACCACTCAGCCTGGCCATGCAGTATCTCTCTAACCAGCACTCCACCAGCCCACATGGTCACAGCTGGGCCACTGCTACAGAAGGGTGTTACAAGGCATATTAAAAAAAGCATCACTGAAGGCCAGAAAACCTAAATCCTCTGCATCTCTCCGTTCACTGGGTGGGTGACGTTATCCTGGAGGAGACTGGATTGGTTAAACAGGACGTTCTCTTTGTGAGCACATGTTGACTGTGCCAGATGGCTGTGTTGTCCTTTAAACGACTTTTGATGGTACCCAGTCTCTATCTGTCTCCTCCATATTTTTTTCCAGGTTAGATTCACGGGTCTGTATGTTTCTGAGACTTCCCTTACACCCTTGTTGTCACTTGGAATAACATGGGCCAACATTCAGACAGCTGGGAATACCCCAGATTCCTCAACCTTTGGTAGCTGGTGGAGAGAATTCCATAAGATCTCCTAGCTCCTTCTGTTGTTCTCTGGGTTGCATCTGACCAGGCCCCGTGGACACGTGAACCTTCCCCTGATACAGATGGTCTCTGACAAGCTCAGTGTCAAAAGAAATGGGAAGTCCCTCCTCCCATTCTTGCAGTTCTTTGGCTGAGAGGATTGGGCGGCCCGTGGTCTATCAGGATTATTAGAAACAGAAAAAAAGCACTCTTTTTTTGTCTAGACTTAGTTAAGTGGACATGGAGCATCCTTGACTGAAAAGAAGAGAGGAGTAGGAAAAGAAATCAAAAACGGATGGATTGCCCACTTCTTTTCCAAGTTCCTCCTCTATTGAATCCATCATCCTTGTCTGAAATTCTTTTGGAAAACTGTAAGCCTCATTATTGTTTTGCAGAGTATATCTTTCTTTTTCTTATCATTTTCTAACCTCTCATCTTCTTAACCATCCTCTTGCTCCTGAGGATGATAGATATCTTTGAGGTAGAGAAGCTTTTCGATGCTGACTGCCAGCACTAACATCGAGTCCAAGTTGCCTTAGAGATATTTTACATCTGCCCAATAGCGACAAACTGTGACTTGAGACCTGAGGGTCCCTGTTCCCTTTAGCTGAAAGTAAAGAGGGGTCTGGTAAGGATATTACAAGTTACATACCAAAAGCAAGCATTCAATCCCAATTTAGAAGCAGATAGACAGAGGGTTATATTTCAATTAGGTCAGCAATACAAAGTTGAGCACTTTGGCATAAATAAAGGACCTGCATTTCCTTTCTTTGTCAGTGCCAACCACTTTCCTGTGATGTCTCCTAAATTCCATCTGAAGTCTTGGGGAAATAACACCAGTGACTTTAGAGAAATTTGCATCAGGCAACTTAATTAGGATATATTTTTACATGCTAAAATATATTGTTGTTTTTCAGACATTGCCTTGCCCCATACACCTTCAAATCCTAGGAGAATTGTTGAAACAGAAAATCTGGGTTTACCAAGTGTATAAAAAAGAGAGAAGGCCTAGTATGTTTTCACTGTTGTGTGGACCCACCACTGAGATCACTATCTCAGAGACAGTTTGCAGGTGGAAAGATGCCTATGTGTTTCTGCTGAGGCAGATGTACCGTACCTAAATTCTATATTAACTTTGATTTTCTTCTTCTGGGACTTAGCTAAGACAGGCTTTAGATTTCTCTGTATTTCAAAAATTTGGAGTCAGACCTGGGCAATCATTTATGTGCATGTCATCACTTAATTTGGTCAAGTAATCATACTTTTTCTCATGCATAAAATTATCAGGGATCTAGGGCAGCAATTTCAGTTTGTCAAATGAGGCCTCGCTGTCACAGAGTATATTCATGATTAACAAGAACATACCCTCTTTCAGAATTACATTGTGACTTAAACTTTCATAGTTACAAGAGTAAAGACTTCAAAGAAACCACAAAACCTTTTAGGCATTGTTAACTTTTTAGTAATCCAGTCACTCTTTAATCATAACAGATTCAATTTAATTTTGCATCTTTCTCCCTGCCAGAAAACTCTACTTTTAGTCATCATGAATACTAAACCAGGTTAAAACCATAACATAAAGAACATAACAATACATAATTACTTAAAATGCCCACATTCAGTTGGAGTAACTCACAGTGACAATATGAAATCAAATACTCTAATTAAACTGTTATGCAAAGTTTTGAGTTCCAGCATTTTACAGCAAAAAAACAACAAAGCAATAAGACATTCTGAATAAGGTAAATAATTACCTAGCTGCTTCAAATCCATATTAAAAAAAACCCAAGACCCAAAAACAATATAAACAAACTAACATGCAGAAAAAAGCCTAATGCTGATTCCTCATAGTAACTACATACCTTGGCAAAGAAAAGACAAATCAACAACACATAAGCAGAATAGAGAAAATAATACAAGATTAATTTGACTCCATTTCTTCAAAACAGTGGAATACCTGGATGTTCAAGATGACACATCTGACTTAATATAATTTGCTTTTTGCGAATGTAACCCTCAGGAAAATACCTACTTTGTTTTACATGACCACTTTCAAACAAATGAACCCTGAAATATCTTTGCCAGAACCTCTCTATTTAGGCATAATTTCATGCTCCACATAATAAAACATTTTACCACTTTTCTACTGTGGAGTGGAGAAATATACGCATTTGTGGCCTCAAGCAAGCAGTCTTTAGTGTCTTATACACAACATTTAGGTCCCCTGTGTAGCAACATTCTTTTGCTGACTTGCTAATCTGCCCCATTATCCAACTTCTAATGCTTTCAGCTGTTTTATGCAATATGTGTAGAAACAAGCCTTTTTGAGGCCAGATAACTAGATTATTTAGACAGACTTACTCTTTGCTGGTGNTTTTTTTTTTTTTAAATGAGTGTATTTCTGGAATTCAAATATTCCAGGGGCCATGTCTATGATGAAAAAGCTTTATTAACTTTTCAGCCATATATACATGCAGTGAGAAAGTGATCTCCAGGAAAGATAACTTGCAATTTACATAAAATCCTGTCAATTTACACACTGTAAAATTTAAATGGTTTCTGTTCCCCACTAGTTTGCTTTTCTCCAGCTTGTTCTTGCTCTCTTTTTATACCAAAATCACATTATAATCAATAGGCATTTTCAGTCTCACGTTACAGAGAGTATGTTTTGAGCCAACACAATAAAAAGTTCACAGCACATAAGGCACCATAAATATATGAAAATAGTAAATATAGGCTGAATTCTTACATCTGTTGAAAGGATTTTTGGAAGTGCAATACCAAGCTACTGTCTTGCAAAAATCTTCAAAGTTTTGCTATGAGACTGCCCACCTGTCTTAGAATCTGAGCAGTTCCTGGCTGTGTCCCTCCCAGCACCCACTGTACTTCTCTGGAAATGAGGATCAATGGCTGTCATTTGCCAGCTACTCCAAACTTTTAAAAAGGCCCCTGAAGGAGAAGACATTCAAGAAATAAATTTCTCTGACATAACGCAGCAAACGCCCTTATTCATCTTGGTATTTTTACTCTGTTGTGTCCTCAGATTCCACATGAACCCAAGCAGACTTGAAAACCAGGAGCTATATCCCAGTTTTAAACATCTTGAAATAGAAGGGACTTCATTACTTCAGCTGTGACCTGACAATGATATAGAACTCAATTAGAAAGATAACAAACATGATTTTTAAAGTTATTTGACCTTAAGTGTATGAGGGAAAGAAATGTTCTTATAAGGGAATTTTTAAACTTACTTTCTCCTTCAGTTGTGATGTTTCAACCCTAGGAAAAGATGAATTAGTATTTATACAACTCTCTCCAACCAAGTATTTTAATACTCATAAAATTTATACTATTAATCTATTAATCTTAATTATTCGGCAGATTAAGTAATTTTCCAGTGAGAATGTAGAGACCTCATGCTATTTTCAGTTCCATCTCTTTGAGTAAATGGCATTCTGTGCTCACAGGAGCATCTGGAATTAATGCTGCAGGTTTCACAAAACTGCACCTCATTCTTTGTATGAATTCAGGGTTCATCCATCCCCTGACCTTTTCACTGACTGCCGCCTATGTGTGTAGCACCAGCATGGCACATCCCTGCTGGAGTCTGTGCAGAAACAGGACATTTCTCTATGAAAAGGCAGCATTATATCTCAGTGACAAAAGGGAAAGTGAAGCGAACCTTACTGAGAAATCGTCTATCTATAGCCCCCTTAGCCAGTGGGATCCGTAAGACCCCTGTGTGAATCTAGTCCTACTCCAGAGTTTTATCATTGCTGTTAATGTCAAACAGATTTTTCATGTCTCTGTGTGCTAACCAGGTAATAACATTCTGTTTTATTTGGTTCAATTAGTCCATGAAAAGTGACATTAAATAAAATACTACCAGTTCCTTTCTCTTGTTTTTGGTGGGGGGAGGGGGGGGTTAAATCTGTGGACTAGTAAGTTTATTTGTTTTTCTTATTATCTGAAAAAATGCCAGCTAAAAGTAAGAAACTTAATATTGCAAAGCTTCCAAGCTATTAAAAGCTGAGATTTCTTAATTGCCATTGAGGGCACACTGACAAAGTAACAGGATCACATAAGTGAAAAGTCAGCACAACAAAAAAACCCACACGCATTTTTCCATTCCAAAAGGATCTCTAGATTCACAAAAATGAGCATTTATGCAAAAGCTAACTATGTATGACCTGGAAGTAAGAGACCATTATTGAGTTTCATACTGTATTTGCAAGATTGTGCTTCCTAACACCAATGAAAGACTTTTGTGTTGGTTTATGTCTGTTTTTCTTCCATTTTGTCTTAGAATTGTCCTAGATACATTTCTCTGACTTTTCCCTTATTTAAAGAGTTTTTCATGGAAGACTGTTTCATACTTCCCCTGCTTCTTTGAAATGTTTGAAAAGTTTGGATACTTACAACTCTTTTTCTGAAAAGTTAGTATTGCTGGTTGTCTCACCAATCTTTTTCCTTTTTTGTTATTGGGCATGCTGTCACTGGTCAGAGCAGTTATCACACCCTTAGCAGAAAGGAAGGTGACCAACAGGACACCAAGACAGTTGACAAAAACAAGAACAATTCTTTCACTTTAAGAGAAGGTTACATGTATCTATATTTACATTGATGGGTGACATTACCTCAAATCTCCCAGAATGATATCTGGCATCCACACAAAACAATTTTAATGGACCTTAACAAGAGGGCAAGAAAACTGGTTTGATATTTGTAATTTTTCCCCTCCTCTCACACAAAGCTAGGAGGATTTGAAGCCTGTGTCACTACTGTAACCCTAATTTTACCTTCTGGTGATGAAGTGGACTGATAATCCAAGCATATTTCCTGAGTTTTTACAGAGTGACTTTCAGGGAGTAACAGCATTCTAATAAAGTTCTCATGCTATTATCATAAGGGGAATTTTCCTAACTGGAAAAGTTTCTGGGGAATGCCTGCAGATGCCTTTTTTTTTTTTTAGCAGAGGTGGCTGTCCTGATCTTTCAGTCCAAATTCTGATAAACACTGGCCTAAGAATTGCTGATTGGTTTGGTTGAGAACAATCATAAATCAGATCTGAAAACAGTACCTAGTTCGGTGAGATTTAAACAAGATTCACTAAATGAAACAACAATGATAAATAGATGAAAGAGAAAGATAATTTTTCTCCCAACAATGTTACAAAAGGACTTAAAAACCATTACATTGATAGTTCCTAAAGCGGTTTGCAGAAGGCCCTCATCTGTGTTACATCTGCTCATTGCAACGCAAATTGCTTATAAAGCTAATACTTTGCATTTTCATAACTTGCTAATTGAAGAATCCCTTCATCCTTTAAGAATATAAATTATATCTTGATGTTACATGCCTCGTTAGATAACAGGTGTTTGGAGGACAGAAACACTTGCCTAAGTCTTAGATAAGAAATCTTGCAGTCTTGATGTACTCAATTGCTAGCATTGTATAAAAGTCCTTCATCTGCTTGTCTGAAAATTGTTCATCAGCACATAATAATGATTTTAGTCTAAGCATAAGCTGAGCCAGTTTGTTGACTGCTTTGACTCAGTATGTCTAATCATATTATTTCTTTGGTTTCAGGTTACATGATTTGGCACTAATTGTTCTGAAATTGCTTCATTTCTTCATTTTAATTACTGGTGTTTCTGGTTTATTGTTAAATCAAAATGTATTTCCATTAATACAAATAGCAGCTGGGTGGAAGAGAATGGGAAACCTCACTTCAATTAGGTGAGAAAAATTATTCCAGAGAAAATTATATAATTATAACTAAACAAATTTTATGAGGTACTTTAATTTCATATATTATTGCATCATGCAAGTTGTTCCTGTGGGTCAGCTAAGCTTTTATTGTCAATCTTAGAAATCTAATGCATTAATGACAAAAATAGGATAAGATTCTACATGCATGTCCTCTCTTACAAACCAATTCCTGCATGACAGGCTGAACAAAATACATGATCAAACACCATAATTTTAATAACAAAAGAACATTCTGATAAACTTGAATTCTTTGTTGGAGTCCAGCTAAATAAGGATTTCTCCCTGCAGGTATTGCGGAAGTGAAACCATATCTCCCACCTATCTTGTAGTGGAGAATAACTTAGAGAACAAAGAAAAGGAGGTAAGATCCCAAACACAGACAAATTTTAATCTTGATTTCTGGGGTAGAAATTTTGAGTATTGGCGGTGTTCAATACTTTGTGTAGTGTGAAATTCCCATAGGATCTCTATTTTGGATATATGATATTTGGGTATTAGCCTATTTTTTATTGCATATTCTGTTTAAGGTGTTTATATTTATTTACAATATGTATTTCAATTGGATGGAAATTTTAGATATTTCCCCATGAGATTGTACCTTTCTATCAGAAGAAAACCTTTCTACTGCCTGCAATTATTCAGATTAAATATATTTCAGAAGGAAAAAAAAAAAAAACCAAAACCAAGACAATTCAGTGAAATAATCTTTATTAAACCTTAACTGAATTAAATGCTTTGGCTGTTTTTCCACTTTCTGCAATCATCTCAATGTTTTTACACTACATTATTTCAAATAAGTTGACATTGATGATTTATAATGTCAAAATGGATTTATTGTAAAGTACATTTAAATGAACGTTAATCAAACTTTGGGGTGGTTCTCACGTTATCCATGAAAATTGCATTTGTGTTTTAGAATAATCTGAAACAAGAAATGAGAGCTTTAGCTAATGTTTACAGAGTACAAAACATAAATCCAGCATTGCAAAGATCATTGAAATTACTTAAATTTCATTGTGCAAGAAATCAAAAGAAACATTCTAGGAGGAGCATACATATGGCTTTTCATTTAGAAGGCAGAATGATATCCTTGTAACACACCTAGTTCTCATTTTCTTCTAAGAACAGCCTCCAGTTGTTCTGTTGTAATTCACACCTGTTTAGTTGGAACTGGTTTTTCTTAGCATAAAAGAGATGAGGTCTTATTTCCTTTCTAAGACAGTCTTCCATATTCCAGTCACACGTCAGACATATGCACCTGAGACAGAGCAGAAAGGTCTCCTGGAAACAGCACGCAGGAAAACATCTCCATTTCCCTTCCCAGAAACTCAGAGCTTTTCTTGCTGTTTTGTTCCCCTTCATACCACATAGTGGAGAGATATGTGTGGGGTGTTCAGTGTATCTAAATGCAGAATTTGTTGTTGGGATCTGGATGCATTCTGCTGTCTGTGTGATGAGGGGGTAAAATCAGAGTCCGGCATGTAAAAATGTTCAGAGTTGTTCCACTGGTATAAATCAATATACATTAACTGAAATGCCAGAGAAGTATTAGAAAGGGGAAATTTCCCCATTTTATGGCTAAAACAGAATAAATTTTAAATATTTGTCTCATTTAACTTTTATTAATTCAAAATGGAATATATGCAGATCTGAAAAAAGAATTCACAAATTCATTTTTTCATTTTTTATCTCTCAGAAGTTCAAAACCACCCTTACCATGGTTGATTCTCTGTTTCCTTCAATTAAAAATTAATTTTCTCTCACTTTAGGAGCCAAGGGGATAAATCAAAGATAATAATTCAACACTATGCATAAACAGATTCCTAACCTCCACTTGGAAAATGGCTCCCTGTGTAGAGGGGAACTAAAGAAATGTCAAACTTTAATATGCACATGCTGATGTCTTTCAGAAAAGGCGCAGGTGGAAGCTGCCTTGCTGAAAATAGTGGAAGGATGAGTATTCAGAGGTCATTTTTAATCAAAATTAATGTCAGCATATGTTTTTACACACAGGACATCTGAAAGATGGGACTTCAAAGTTCAAATTATTTCCGTTTTAACTGAGGGAGCAGAAAATGACAACACATTAAGGCATAAGAAGTAAAGGGTAAGAAAAGTTTTACAGATTTTTGTATATCTAATGAACACACACACACCAGCCCAAAACTGAGGCAACTGCATGCAACAGT
The DNA here is from genome assembly GCA_013397295.1 of Polioptila caerulea. NCBI lineage: Eukaryota > Metazoa > Chordata > Aves > Passeriformes > Certhiidae > Polioptila > Polioptila caerulea. The sequence continues at coordinate 31,354 of VYXF01006807.1, read as the reverse complement.
TTCCAAAGAGGGAGTCTACCAGAATACTACAATAAAAATGCTGGAAGAGTAGCTGGAAATGAAATATATATCCATGTGTATATATATTTCAATACAACAGTGCTTAATGATGTTGCAGAATTTCTCTTTCTTTAAAATACTGATTTAAAAATATGAATTAATTAACAAAATAATAGAAAATAATTTTTAAAAGATCACTGTTTTCTTAATTATAGCAAATGTCATTGCAGAGCTGAGTGAAATAATTGTGTGGATTCTTAGGTTCCACTAAGGTACAGTATTTTGATGAGAGCATTCCCTTTGTAATTCCAAATTAAGGACTCAACACTTTATGGGTATCTAATCAATTTTTCAGGTTGTCACATTCTTACGTTGGAAAGGAAAACATTATTAACATATTTAAGTCTATCTTTTTCACTTGTTTACCTATTAAACAATGAAAAATAAAAACTTCTGTCAAAGTAATTTGCACACCTCTCTGGTTTCATATACAACTTTTCCTAATATTGTTTGGCCTGTGGTCATATGGAAGTATTTGCTGACTGATGTTAGATTTTGCTTTTCTGAACTAGTGAAACAAATCCAGCAGAAGAACTATTGATGGGAGGCACTGAATTTTCAAATTTAATTTTGGATATCTAAAATGGTGTCCCCTTTTTTCAGTCATATGATACAATTGTTATTTTATCTGTAGTAATTTGAGCTGTGGTTTTAGAACACAGCAGCTGTCCTATATCAGTCCAGAGATTCATGTTGTTGTGCCCTCCCTCCAGCTTCATCTGTGAACAAATGACTTAGAAAGAATGAGAAGGGGCAAACCATGGTGTCTTTCTAACACAACTTGTTTCATATATAACTGTATTTTGCACAGAGGGTGCCTGGGCTATTAGTACATATATTTGGTAACCACACGTTTTTCCCAAGTCTTTAAATAAATTGCTCTTCCAAGAACTTGTCCAGCCTGCCATTTCATTCCTTCATGTGAACTTTACAATAAAACAAACTTGACAGAGAGAACAGCTTGCTATTCGTCTGATTAGGAGACACCTTCAGTTGTTTTGAACCAGGCTCCTACTAGTATGTTCTGGAGGGGGTGAGAAAATCAATTTGCTTCCTACATGACATGATGATTTCTGGACCTACCTTCCAAAATTCTTTTAATCTCAGCTGGAGAGTACTAGTTTGCTCAGTCACACCTAGTACAGAAGTTGCTTGGTGCCTTTGATCATCCTTGTCCCTTTCTGAAATTTATCCTTTTCCACTAGAGTTTCTACTGTTTGTTTTTAAGATAGGGAGATCATATCTATGCAGACCACTGAAGAGAGAACTGGAAAAATCAAGTCCTTTTGTTCCACTTAATTACCTTCTAAGAAATTTCAACTTTATACTTGTCTTGATCTGAAAATTGTTTGGATCATGAATTTGACTTTACATGGAACTATACAGCAAACACACATTTTAAAAATCACCCCTGTGCTACAATAAAGTCTTGGATTCGTTTTGAACATTCCATTATTCTATATAAAACAGCATGTTGTAAGACTGTCACATTTGTACGCATCTTTATCACTGTATCCATCCTTATTAATCCCTCTCAGATGGATATCAAGAGCGTACAGACAGCAGGTGAGACACGCAGCACTTGCAGTGATGTGCATGATGAACAATGAATTTCTGTTCTGCTATTAAATAACTTAGATTAGGCGTTGTCTTTCTTAGCCTGTCTAGAACCTCATCAGGCTTAACAAGACTTAGCAGTGTAATGGTTATACTGTTTCTAAGTTTTCACAGAATCATAGAACACCAAGTTGGAAGAGGATCATGTGGTCCAGCCTTCCATGGCAGAAGGCCAGTTCAGACAGGACGGTCCAGTACCTGGTTCAGACAAATCTTTATAAGGGTACAAAACTGGGGAATCCACCACTTCCCTGTGATCATTCCAGTGGATGATTGTTTTCATTGGGAAAATTTTTCCATCCAAATGAGATCTGCCCAGGAGTAAGTTGAACTCATTACCCGTCATCATTTCCATGTGACTCCTGTAGAAAGGGAGTCACAATCATCTATGCAGCCAACCTTTTAAATACTGAACATGGTGATTAGTTCCCCCCTAAGCCTTCTTTCCCATGGCAGAAAACCCCAGTTTTACAAACCTCTTCCCATATGGCAGGTTTCCTGGTCCTTTGGTCATCTTTGTTTCCCTTCTCTGGACTCTCTCTACCCAATCCATGTATTTTATTCTGTAAGTGGGGCCAAAACTGAGCACAGTGTTCCAGCCTGACAAGTGCTGAGTAGAGAGAGACAGTGACTCCTCTATCTCTGCTGGTGGTGTCCCTGTTGATGCAGCCCGGCAATCCACTGGCTTTCTCTGGCATAGCAGGACTGTTCACTGAGCTTGTTGTCCAAGGACATCCAGGTCTCTTTCCACAGAGCAACTCCCCAGACAAGCAGGTGCCAGCCTGTTTTGTTTTCCCAGGCATACCACCTTATCCTTGTTGAACCTCCTAAGGTTCTTGTTACACTTCCAGCCTATCCAGGTGTCTCTGCAGGATGGCTGTCCGCTATGGAGTATCCACATCCCCACTCAGTTTGGAATCATTAGCAAACTTCATTACTGTATACTTGATTCCACACTCCACATCACTTATTGAAGATACTAAACACCTTTGGGTCCAATATCTATCCCTGGGGGACCACATTTTTGTGATACACTGGCAATTTTAAAAAGAGCTTTATACCACCACGTCCTGGGTGCAACCAGGCAGCAAATTTCCCACTCACCATCACTGACATATCAGTTTTTCTAGGGGTGGCTCCGAGAAACTTTATTGAAAGCCTTGGAGAAATCCATATGAGCAATGTCCGCATCTTGCCCCACACTGACAAAGCAGTTTACTTTGTTGCAGAGGGAAATTGGTTTTTCAAGCATGATCTGCTGCTCTGAATCCTTGCTGGTTTTTCCCAAAAATGTAAGACTGATGGAACTAAAATTGCTGGATTTAAGCCCTTCCTGCAAACAGGTGTGCCTTTAGCTTTCTCACAGGATGCTGGCTGTCCCCTGATCTCCACAACTTCTCAAAGATTATGGAGTGTAGCCTCACAGTAATGTCAATGAGCTCTCTTAACACTCTCAGATGGATATTGTTGTGGCCCATCGATTTTTAGGGATCAAGTTTCTCTAACAGCTCAAATACCAACTCTTCCTTCTCTACTGGTATGTCTGTGCATCAACCCAGAATATTCTTCCCAATATCTGAGACCCTACAGTGCTGGTAAAGACAGGCATGAAGGAAGTATTAAGAATCTCACACTTTTCAGCATTGTTAGTGACTAATTCACATCTCCTGTTTAACAGTAACTCAATATTTTTCTTCTTTTTCTGGTTGTTTGAATACCCGAAGAAAATTTTTGTACAGCAAATTTCAGTTCAAACTGGGATTTTTTCTTTTCCAGCTGTGCCTCCACACACCCTGGCAATGACCTTGTAGTTCTCAAAGGATATTTGTCTATATTTCTATCTTGATACCTGTACAAGGATGGACATGCTGCTGTTCAAGGCTGGAACAATTAGAATAGATGGATATAGAATAGATACTGGAGAAGAAGAAATAAAAAAAATTATTGTGAACTTGTAATTGCAGCCAGGGAAGATCAGGGTGAGACTATGTGAGAGGAACAACTCTGCAGACACCAAGGTCAGTGAAGGAGGGTCAGGAGGTGCACCAGGCACTGGAGCTGAGATTCCCCTGCAGCCCACAGTACAGCCCTTGGTGAGGCAGCTGTGCCCCTGCAGCCATGGAGATCCATGGGGATGCAGAGAACCACCTGCAGCCCAGGGAGGAGCCCCACTCCAGAGCAGGGGGATGCCTGAAGGGAGACTGTGACCCCAGGGGAGACCTGTGGAGAGAGGGGCCCTGCTCCTATGCTGGAGCAGCCTGTCCTTAAAGGACTGCACCCCATGGAAGAGTCAAGAGTGACCCATGCTGCAGTTTGTGAAGGGCTGTGGCCCGTGGGAAGGACTCATATTGATGAAGTCCATGGAGAGCTGTCTCCCATGGGAGGGACCCCATGCTAGAGCAGGGAAGGACTTT
>VYXF01006807.1:0-27072 GCA_013397295.1 Polioptila caerulea | reverse complement strand
GTTTTGCAAGGGCTGTGAGATGGAGCCACATTGGAGAAGTTCATGGAGAATTGTGTCCCGTGGGAGGGGCCCCATGGTGAGCAGGGGAAGGACTCCTCTCCCTCAGCAGCCAAAGAAGACGCAGGTGATGAAATGACCTCCATTTGCTCACACCCCACACTGTTGGGGTAAGAGGTAGAGCTAGAAGGGAGAGAGGGGTGGGGAAAAGGCTTTTTTAAGGTCTTATTTTACTTCTCATTATCCTTCTCTGATTTTTTTCATAATAAATTCAATTAATATCCCTAACTCTAGACAGTTTTGCCTGTGACAGTATTTGGTGAGTGGTCTCTTCCAGTCCTTATGTCAACTCATGTACCTTTTGTTATATTTTCTCTCTCCTGTCCAGACTGCAGAAGGGAGTGAGACATGAGCTTCATGGGCACCTGGTGTCAAGCCAAGGTCAACACATTAAAACATTCAGGGTTAACCTTAACATAAAGTGCTACTCCTACATCAATTCCTCCTTGCCTATCCTTACAAAACAACTTATTGCCATCCATCATGATCCTCCAGTCATGAGAATTGTACTACCATGTTTCAGTTATTTCTACAGCACAACTCTCTCATTGCATCTGATGTTCCAGCTGCTTCTGTTCCTTCCCTAGCCTGAATGTTTCACTGTGCATACACTTGAGGTGGTCGGTCTTCTTATTCTCATCCTGAGAGGCAGCCAAGTAGCATTTTTCTGCAGCCTGGTCTATTTCCCAGTTTGTTGCACTATCATGAGCGTTGCCACTCTGGATCCTGTGCCCCAAGTGCTCCAGTTGAAAGCCTGCCTCACCAAGCTGGTCAGTTTGTTGCTAAAGATTCATTTTCATCTCCTAGACAGGTGGATGCCATCCCTCCCTGACAGTCTATAAATGTGGTAGAACATCCCATTGTGATAAAGGCCGAAGCCCTCAAAAAAGCACCAGCCACAAAGCCAGAAGTCAGTTTGCATTATCTGTGTTTCTGGCTACACCCTCTCTGTAACTCATAAGCAGAAGAAAAGGTAGCCTGGACACCAACATTTCTCACTTGCACACTCTGAGGTCTGAAGCTTTTCCTCATCTGCCCAAATTTCAGTTTGCAGTATCATTCGTGAAAAAGTAGCAAAAGATAACAGGTTTTGTTCTGAAGAAGTTGTGGCACCCTCTCAGCAGCATCTCAGACCTTAGCTCCTGGAATGCAGAATACCTCTCATGACTGCCTGTCAGCCCAGCAGGGGTGGGTGCCTTGGTGACCCTTGATAGACAGTCACCCATGAATACACTTCATTACTTTTTGTAGATTTCACTGTGTGTTGCTGTAGAGTCTCTCCCTGCAGATCTTGCCTGTGGGTGTTTACAGCTGTTAAAGCTGAAAATCTATTTTTAATTGCAATGCTGGACCATTATGAATGATGCAGAGTCCTGATTTTCTGGTTATTTTTTCTAATAGTTTAATGGAACTCTGCAAATTATATGCTACTTTACCAACTCCCCTCAAAACACCTAAATAGTCCCAGAAAGTTGAAGAGGCCTAAAAAAGTAATCAGATTGTAAATGGTTATACCAAGTATTTCAAAATTGATAACAGCATTCACTTATCATGTGATAAATTGGAGATTTTCTCCAGTCAAGAATCCCAGACTGCTTTCACTTACACCCTGAGCCCCAGAGTCAAATTAAAGAGATGTGATAGACACAATATCCTTCAGAGATTTCATATGAGCAAATCTCATGGATATATTGTTGGCACAATATTAGCCTGGCCTCATACAGATTACTTATCATAGTACCATCTCACTTATGTCAGAAGCTAGAAACTGATGAAACATTGAGACACAGCCAGGTTTTGAGGGTTTACAGGAACTCTGTTTTCTGAAGATATTACTTCTTTAATGAAAGACTTTTCCAATTCCATAAATTTCAGCATCACAATCATTGTCAGAAAATGTGGGTTTAAGTTCTAGGGAAATTAATAAATTTATCATTTCTAAATAAGAAATCTCACTCACATTTCTCATAAATGCAACACTTGCAGTTGTGTCAGAGTTTTTCATAAAAGATTTAGTAACAGTTTTGTACTCTCTGTTTATTTACTTTTCTCTGTTGGCCCCTCTTATGTCTTGTGGCAACAAAGGACAGTCCAAAAGCAGATTTGCTCTCTGTAAATGCAAGGAAGGACTTCCTCTGTCAAGCAGAAAAAGGGGCATGTCTTCCAGAAGGGTGTGAATTTGAAGTTGTTTTTTCCATTCAGCAGGTGCTGTGCTAATTTAAATGATTTCCTTGATGTATTTCTAAAGACACATACTTCTAGGTTTTAACCTTTCCCAAACTAGTAGTTCTTGGCTTTGATGGCTGTTGATCCCAGCAGATATTGTGGTGGCCAGCCCTGTAAGACTTCACACTAAATCAACATCAATCTTTCTCTCAGTCTAGCATAGTACACTTCAATGGTTAACCTGGAGCATCTCTTTTCTGCTCTAGTTATGAGCTTTCTAGGACAAGGACCATCCTTCTGTTCATGCTGTATGGCACTCTGCACAGAGGGCTTTGGGTTCAGTTGCCAAGGCAAATGCAGGTTAAACAGATACAGGACTCATTGAGGCACCTGTCTGCCAAGCTATGCTTTAAAACACATTTTCCCATCCTTTCTTACTTGTGTTGAGAATTCTGAGATACAAATTGAAAATGTGCTTTCAGTTAGCTGAAAGTTTATGTTTTAGAGCATAACTGGTAGTCTTTTCTCCTGGTTTGTCTGTGGTTACTCACTTTAACAGCTAGTTTTATTTCATAATAATACTACTTTAAGACAAACTCTATTTCAGAGATTCCATGCTGTGTTAATTTCTCAAGTTTCTAATGCTAAAGACTAACTGACATTGCTAGAGCCATTCCAACAAGAAGCTTTTATTTGAAGTGATGTAGCAAAAATAATTAATCTACTTCCAATCATCTATTGTTCTTGTAAGTAATCATATTTTATTTAGTCCTGATTACAAATAGAGATGCTACCACATGGAATCTTATGGCTACATTTCCAAATAGTAACATTCAGAAACCCTGAAATGCAGTATTTCACTATTCACTGCTTAAAATTCTAAAGTGTTTCAGTCTCTCTCTAGAGCTATAGTGAACATCATTTAATCATTCCTCATGTAAATTATATTAATTATCATACACACCATTTCTTCCCTATTACAACTTAAACTGTGATTCAAGTGTTAATATAAATCTGTATTTTGAATTGGCTAGGAGATCAACCAATAAAAATTTGTTTTTTTATGAAGAGATGGTGGTTTCTGACTCAAATTCCTTTTATTTTGTGTAACTTTTAATTCCCTTGTAGCACTTTCTTGTGCAAGTTTTCTATTCCTAATCTACTGAACTGTCATTTATGATTAATTTTAAATTAATTTTATTACATGCATCTCATACCCTTGATACAGTACAATGTTCCACAGAATCACTGTGGCAGTTTATATTCAGATCTATGTCTCCCTCAAATTGTGTCTTCCTCTCTTTAAATGGGGACACAAAATTAAAAAAGCTTCTCTGTTAACTGGATTTTAATGCACGTTAAAGCTTTTTATGTCCTATATGCTTGCTTAAAAATTCAAGCTGTTAGCTGAGCAAGCAAGTGAACCTAAATTTTCTATTCTTAACATATATGATATAACAGCTCAAGTCACACAAACAATTAAACAAAATGAGTTGAAAATATGAAGATATAATTGATCCACTGCACCCTGGTCTTGTAGATCACATTTGGGCAGCAGTAACTTAGGAGCCTGAAAATCAAGGGCAGAAAGCCTGATCCGCTTCTTGAGAGCTGAGGCAGCACTCCACACCGACAGAGTTCTTCTACCTCTGAGGGAGCCTTCAGAAGCCAAGGTTGTTGATCTTGCTACTCCTGGGATACAACAGGATCAAATTATCTCATCTGCAGAGTAGATTTTTATTCATTTCCCATGAAAGAATAGTTTTTCAATCTTTGAAAAAAGTCACCAAAAAAAAAAATTAACATAGACACTTATGTTTCCCATATTTTAAATATTTTTTCCAGGCTAAATAATACAGTATGTTAATAGGATAGGAAATACATTGAAAGTAGAAAAAAAAAGCATCTGAAAGTATTTGCCTTTGCGTATGGGACTCTCTGATTAAAATAAGCCAAGTACACACCACCTCAGGTAATTTCACTTCTAAAATCCGGAATCCATAAGTCAGTGATTTCCTTAATAGGAGAGTTTTAACATTTCTTTTGGGAATATCAGATGCTCAAGCACTATTGAAGCAGAATGCCACTTACAGTTTAAGAAAAATTACTGTCAAGTGAATAATGGCTGCTCAAGGCACATGTTATCTATTTCTGCAATTAGTAGAGAAATCCTGTTGTAGAGGACTCGTTTAAAATATCAGTTTTATTGCCAGAGGAAAGCAGCAATGTGTGTTGCGCTTGGCAGCACTGCTGTGCTGTAGTTAAAGGCCTGTCAGGCTTACTGTTACAAGACTTTATTTTGAGAATTGTGCAACTATGAGACATAAATTTTCTCCAAACAAAGTCTACATTCAAGATTTCCCCTGAGAAGGAACTTCTTCTTATAGAAAATGAGTCAATCAAAGAGGATTTTTTCTTTTTTCAATGATGTCAAATGTGATTTTTCTTTTTTAATATTAAAAATATTAAAACCTTAAACCTAAATTGCAATAAATTAAGCAGATATTCATTTACTACATGAAGCAATGGATATGAGACTTGCCAAAGTCTATTTCTCTCTGAGCTAAGCCCCAGTGTACTGTATCTGAACAGGTCTCACGCTATATACATTAAGAATCTGGTGAGAAGTCTTTCCACAGAGAAATTTCAATAAAGGCTCAGTGAGCATGTATTTTGCACTCAAGTGAAGACACATGACCCTGAAAACAGAATAGTTCCAGAACTGTCTCCTTTCTGAAGTAGTGGTAAAAAATCTCTCTATATATAACTGTAAAAACTCTGATTTATCATGCTCTAGCATGGTAGTTTTAACCTAGAAATGGTAATTGCAAGCATGTATTCACAACATTTCCATGCTGACAATTCCAGCATTTATTGTGCTATGCATAATTCATCAGGGTTTAAAATCTTCAGCCTGTTACTTGCCTATGTGTAAAAAAGCAGTAAAATTTGGACCTCACTACAGAATTAGGCAGGAAAGAGAAAAGAATTCTGAGATGGGGACATGACACAAAATGCAGTTCCTAATTCATTATCCCACGTCTATATGTGGTGCTGTGTTAAGGTTTCTGAATCTTCATATGAGCTACAGCATTCACTTCCTTTCCTCCTCCTTGGTGCTGCTCATATCCAGGCCCATAGGACAAATGTCAGTATTTTTCCACCACATTCCTCAGTGGGATGACACAAAGAGAGCCAGAACACACTCCCGTCATATAAAGTCAAAGCCATGAAGAGATCTACTGTTCCAGAAGTTCAACCTGAAACACAGTTTCCTCTGAAAAGAAAATTTGGAAAATCTCGCTATATTCTGTGCATATTTATTTACATCCTTCGTGAGAAAAAGAGGTTTCTGTGGCTTTTACCATAAGCCTGGATGCACATGTTAGCTTTGCAAACATGAAATTATTGCACCTTTTATAATATTTGCTATTTGCCAACAACATACATGGCATGTAATACCAAACACTTTGCACTATGAAGAAACACCATGCAAACTGCAATATTTCCTACATGACAGTCCTGATGGAAAGAAAAAAAATGTACGTACTAGGCACAACTCTTATAAATAACCCTTAATAATGTACAGAGAACAAAAAAAAAAATTATGGCAGGGAGTTTTCCTTTTTTCTGGGACAGGAGATCTCCTCTGGAGCAAATTTTCTCCACACTCAATTACTGTGTAATTTGGCTGACTCTTTTCTTTGGAGCCTGCACTCAGCAAATTACGTGTACTTTGGGTTTCTTACTGTGGTGATTGATTTGGTGCTAAATAGCACATAGTGCAAGCAGATTGGTTAGAAGGAACATTTTTCTGGGATGTAAAATGTGGCTGGGCACAGAAGAGTGTGCAGTTCGTGGTAGTGCAACATTCTTTTAGACATTAACGAGATGTGATGTGACTTTCCCTAGGAGAAAGTCTAACACAATGCAATGTTCCCATCTTATTAACTGGCATTACATAGTCTTAGATTTTCATACCATGATGTTCACTGGTCTGGCATCTGCAAACATTGTCTCATGTTAACTTTAATACAAATCAGATATATGACAAGAAGAAAATCTCCAACAGTACATTTTGCTCTCTTCAAACTGTACTTCTGTCATTATACATTTCAAGTTTTGTTTTTAAGGTTCTTACCTCATAATTGATGCAAGCAGTTAAAATCAATAGAAAAATTTTTTGCTATAATCCAAACCCTCATTCTAATGGAATTCTTTCTTTGCTCCATAAAAAAAAAGAGAGATCCTTGCTGTTATCATATTAGTTTCACTTAGAAACTCAAGCTTGCAGGGTAAAGAATAATTTTAAAATTAAAATATTTTGTCACTAATTCTATGAATTTCAAACTTGTATCACATCTTTGCTGGTTGAAGTTGGAATATTCTCATGGTAAAAGAAGAAGACATATCAGAAGAAGGATTTAGGCCTGATGCAGCCATGACAGTAAGGGTAAATTTAAGTGCTCTAACACACTTAACACACACTAGTGGAGACATGGGATGAGGACAAAGACATAAAAAATAAAAATCATACAAAAATAAATGTCTTTTAACCACTCCATTTCTGCAGGTATGAGGATACCTAAACAGTCTTTTCTCTCATAGTACAAATTCCCTGTTTGCAGCCTTGTTTATATAGTCCTTCTGAGAAGAGACATTTAATAAATTAATTAGAAAGTAAATCTGAAGGAATTTTGTTGCCTCCTCATATCTTCATGGATAGAAATCTTTGCTATTTTGACTGTGTGCCAGTGAAGTGCAGGGTGTCCAACAAAAATCTGCATTCTCCAACATATCATAAATATTGCCCTAAGGCATACATGACCTTTTTTTCATTCATTCCTGGTATATCTGGTATAAGATTGTAAGTTGAAATAACAACTGCTAGGTTCTGCAGAAAAAAATTGTACATTAATGACAGATTCTCAGTCCATTAACACCCTAAGACTATACTTATTTCCCTAGACTCCATCCTTTCACTACTACATTTTGCTTTGGCTTCCAGGAGCAAGTTTTGATTCTGGAGGCATCCAGTGAAGATCCTCTCCAGAGGACAGTGACCTCACTGGAGTCCTTTGTCCTGAATCAAATGCTGCTGGCTCAATATGTGTAACAGCACAGAAGAAGGTCCCATGTACAAATATTCATGCTTTTTTTCTGCAGGTCAATAAAGCTTTGACATGAAAGCAAGATCTGAGAGGATTTTTTTACAGAAAGTTGACAGCTCTCTACTGGCCACATCTGCTTTGTGGAAATTTCTTGACTATCCATAGTTGTAGAAGACACTTTAACCTTGGGGAGTATTTTGGGTTAATAATCATGAGTGTCTGTTACTGCAATTTTATTTTCTTATTTTGTATTTTTTCCTAACATGATTAATTTTTTTAACACCTCCTTTCCCTTAGAGTAAGTTGATATATGTTGACAGGTTTAACTTCACAGTCAGTCAAAAGAATAAATTGCTAGATTGACTATGTACTGGTTTCAAAGATAATTTTTTTCATCGTTGAAGAAACTAAAATTCACTGTTGTATCTGAGACATTAGTCAACAATGTGACTCTAAGCCTAGCTTTTTATTTGCATTAGGGTCACAGACTTATCAGAAAAACAAGGTTACTGAAGTGTGAGTTTGAAGACATATGAAAGTGACACCTGTTTGTGTTACATCCCTCCCAGGCTTCCTATTCTCTTGCTTTGTGCAGCCTTTCCAGTCCAGCAACTTCTAAGTGCATTTTAAAATGTATTCTTCCTCGACAAGTGCTTCTGTTTACAGTAGAGCTTTCAAGACCTGACAGGTATGCCTTAGTGCACTAATTTATTTATCCTATTCACATGCAAAGCTGCACACAGCTTCTTAGTGCTGTCTCAGGTTGAGAACTGAAAGCACACTACAGCCAGTTAGATACTGAATTTTGACGTGGAGCTATCCGTGTCAACTCAGCTTACAGATCAGGGTCTCCAAGGGAATAAGGCCTATGATTTGTAGACTGTTTTCCAAAAAAACACATTTCAAATAAACCTTGTTTCTTGCAAAATGGAGTTTCAGAATATACCCTGAAACACTAGCTTTGATGAAAAGCAAATTGACTTGCTTGAAGTGTATGAAGCTGCTCAAAGATAATATTATAAAGCTTTTGTAAAATTAGCCAGGATAATAGCTTTTCTAAGAAAAGTTTGATATAGAATTTAAAATATTTATTTTTATTAATATTTTCACTGACGAAAAAATAGGATATCAATCTTTCCATTAAAAGCAGAGAAAGCAGAGTGTGTGTTTTTCTGTCTTTAAAACCTTAAGATGGATTTAAGTGCTCTCAGGGCCCTAGATGTAACTAGTTCACCTTTTGTGATAAACTTATCCTGCCATTTATTGTCTCCATTTCTCTTCCAATTATATGTTCACAGCACTGCCTGATATTTACTCTGACAGACTCTGAGTTAATGATTAAATTCACAAATATGATATGATATGTCAATCCTGATTGACATATAGGCATGTAAATTTCAGATTATATTGATCGTGTTTTAGGGCTCACAGTCCAGATATTTGTCTGCTCCTGAAGAACAAAGACATTCCAAACAATCACTAATATATCTCCTCAAGAAGGCTGCAAACAGAACATTCATAAATCAGAATACATAGTTTAGAATTTTCCTCTCCCTTATTGTAGTCTATAATAGTTTTTGCACACACTGCCTCTTTAGAGGATAATGTTAGGAGAAGTTAAAGACTAGCAGAAAGCTAGTGAGACCCCCTGCCAAGACCTAAAGCATAGCTCATGGAAAATAAAACTGCTTATTTTATCCTCATTTTGTTCTCCACCCCATTTCACCCAGTAAAAGCAAGTGAAATGAAACAGGAGACAATGAGAGCAAGACACTCAGTGCAGTGAACAAAGAAAAGCAAGCAGAAAAACATCTGAAGGAAGACATGATTAAATAATAGCATGCCTCTCCTGAAATACCCCTGTCCAATTATTTCTAGTGTTTTCTTTTACCTAGTGTGTTTGAGGAGGTATATTCTTTTCTGTTTAATGCTTTAGGTATGGTTTTGTGCTGTAGCCAGTGTAACAATGGACACATTGTTATTTTCTTGTACTGATCATGGATTCAGCTGTACCATAGCCAGTGAACCAGAAATCTTCAAGAGAATCTGGAGCTGCTGTATGTCTTTGTAAGCAAAATGATGGTGTGCCACATAAACCAGAGAATGAGGAAGGTTTACAGTGGTAAAAGTGCGAAGAGGTAATGTGCTGTAGTAACTAAATATGTTGAAATAAAAGTTCATCTGATTGTTTTGTGCAATTGGTGAGCAACCAAAACAAATCCTGCTAAACCTATTTCCTTTTCCCACCACCACTATTTACTGAAAGTCTAGAAAATAATTGCAGGATTTAATATTAACATTAAATATTTTGTTCTATATGGAACAAAATAAGAGGTTTATTTATGAGTAAAGCAGACAAATGTGCTTACTACTGTAATTTTTAACTTTTAGATTCACATGGGCTTGCCACAAGTCAGACTAAAATTAATTAATTCAGTGATTTTTTTTGGTTATGTTTTGTTTAAACCCCAGCACTTTTTTCCAAGTTCTATTCCTCTCCCTTTTTTTTTTTTTTTTTCCTGGCTAACAGCGTATTTGTTTAGGGAGTAAAAAATGTTTTATTCTGCCGTAAAACCAGAGCTTGGGAGAGCAAATGTGGGAAGTTTTCTGCCCATATTTCCAAGAAAGCTGGACAAGCAACCTCAGGATGTACAGAACATCTACTCTGATGTTTTGCTTTTTCCTGCCTGTTGTCGTGACGGACAACCAGCCAAAGTCAATTCAGCAGTATGGTAGGCAACGTATGTCCCCACTCAGTGTATACTGCTGATGAATTAATTTATAATTGCTGCAGCCCGTAACATCTGCATTCTTTCCTAGCAGGCACTGGAAATTGATGACATAGAGCACAAGGTATTTCTGATATGTTCTGTTTTTCCAAAAGCTGATGACACCTTCAGTGCAATGGTTCACCTTATCAAACACAAGAAAGTTGGTTCACAAACTCTGCTCTGGTTCAGCAGCTTCCTGCTGCAGTAGGTGTGGCTTGGGCATCCCAGTGAGGCTGATGTTTGATGCACATAACTCAGGAGCAGGACACTGGTTTTTACCTAGGGCAAAACATTTACCACTCCTGTGGCAATTCATAGCCCCCACAAAATGAAAGACTAATCTTTGAGAACTGAGGTTACTAATATGACCTTTTCAGCCCGCATTATTTTAATTTCTTAGTCTTCTTTGTAACCATCATTGTGTTTGCACCTGCCCTTTCTCCTCCTGTTCTATCTCCTCTGCTCTTTTCAAACACTAAGCAAGATATTGACAAAGCACATTTTACTGCTAGGAAGGAATTTTGTACAGAATCTGCTGCTAACCCCCCAGATACACATTCATATGCTTGAAATAGTGTTCTGCACATCCTGGTCTGAGAGGCACTGTGCAAAAGTAAATAGCAGTGTGAGACATTAGACTGCCAGGCATTCACAGAGGAGAAGTACCACCCCCTGGCACACCATTCCTTCCTTTGTTTTCCAAAGGCAATCAATCATTTGTCAGTGAAAACACCTCCCACCTTTGCTGATCTTTTCCTTTGCAGAATATATTAGTTAAATCTTCTACTTTGCAGCCAAAGGAAAATCTCTGCCTGAAATGGTGTCCCCAATTGAAACACGAATTTGTCATGCCCATTTAATCCTATAATGCTTATCTGCTTTACCACCTTTGGGGTGTACAGACTTTCACTATCATCAAAGTCCCAAGCCCTCTCTCCTCCATTTCCCTATTATAATCCTATAAATAAACATTTGAAGAACAAAAAGGACTACTTTCTGTATGGGTGGGGGAAGGGGTTCCTAGGTGATTTTTGAAAGGACACCACTAAGCTAATCACTCGCCTTGCAGATGTGTGCCCATCTTTTCAGGCTTGCCAAAAGTTTCTTTCATTTGTGTGCTTCCATTTTGTGTCAGATTAACCCAATGAAGTGATTTGACAGCCAGATTCAGATCCAAAATGGGCTTGTTTCATAGCCTGCAAACTCAAATTATTCCCAGGCTTTTCATATGTCAGCTGCTGTAAACATGCATGGAGATAACAGCAAATATCAGAGGTTTGACTGAGCTGGCATTGCAGCTCTCAGCGCCACTCCTTGAAATGTTTGAAGGTATCTTAGTAACACAACTTCATCTTTTTCCTAAAGAAAAAAAAATTCTTAATGCCTTGCAGACTGTTAAAAATCAACAAGACTTTCCAATGTGATCGCTTATATGAAGCTGCTTTAGAGACAAAATTCTGATGGAGAATATTTAATAAATGTAGAACATAAGAAATTTTGAAAAACAGTGTATATTTTCAAATGTTTCTGTACTGCATTTAATTTTTTACATAGATTTCTTCCAAAATCCTGGTTCAAATGTACTAATTTCAGAAACTATATGGAGGTGCAATGCCTAAATGGATATGCTTTGAAATCCAAACACGGGCCTGGACAAGATATTAAAATTTGGGAGATCACTTGTTTCTGTTCACAAGAAATACTGCTGTGTTTCTCACCAAAATTAACTTTTTTGTGTGTGTTCAAAACCTGGAACAAAACAGGAAAGTTCATTCACTAAATTAAAAAATGAAAAACTCTCATTCACTTCAGTGATGTCTGGATTAGATTTTTTTTTCAAGACACCAATCATCTGTCAAAGATAATCCTACACGTACAGTTAAACTGCCACAAGAAAGCTGAATCAAACTCTACCATTATTAGACTCTGTGAAGAAGCAGATGTAAGAACTAAAATAATGGTGTCAACTTCTTCTTTTAAATGCCTGTTTGTGGTAATTAGGAAAGTCTGTGTCTGGAAAGTCTTACTTAGCAAGTAATAAAACTAATTTTAAATACTAGCTGAGTTCTTCATAGATGGCTCACTTCCACAAAAACATACACACATTCACTGTGTAATCTTGGGTTATTTGTAGCCTGAGCCAGACTATGAGTCAGGGAAATCAGTACTGTAATACCAGGTAACACTGTGCCACACTAACTGCACTAAATTTCAGGAAGAAGTAAAACCTAAAGCCTTGAGTTTGAATAACTCTTGAAATTTTGTATTTCCCTTTATTATGAATCATAAGGTAAACTGATCCCAGAAAACAAGAGAAACAACATACCATTTATCATATAATCTATCAAATTTCCAACCATATTCCTTTTCAACTAACCTAAGATAATTATCTACCACTAATCATTAATGAAGAAAGCTGTCAGTCAGACCAAAGACTTCAGACACATTTTTCATTGACTGAGTGGAAAGAAACTAGAGATAAAGCCTGCATTCAGTACTTTTCTACAAAAACCTAAAAAGACACCCCAACAAGGTCACTGATCTATAAAGCATAATGCATAAATTTCCAAGGAACACACTGAAGTCGTGAAAGTTTTTGGTGTTCCTGAACATATTTAAATAATTTTCAAATTGTCAGACCAAGGGTAGTTACACATTTTTACTATAAAATTCAACGCCAAATGTGATGGGGGTTTTCTCTGTTAATAATCTCTTTTGTACCCTATCAAAAGCAGAAGCATTAGCACATAACAGAAACAATGCCATAGTCAACCCTTGCTTGATTAAGAGTGCTTCATCTGCAATGTCAATTTAAGTGGATGTAGAAATAGGATGGGGGGCAAGTTCTAAACTAATCTCTAACTTCAAAGGTGTTTATTCTCAGTAAAGTTAGGTCTATTTCAAATAAAGGTGGCACTTCTGAGGTCAAAGGATAAAATTAATTATTTGTTCCAGGTTTTACAGACAGAAGCAGATGTATGTACAGGAAAACTGAATACATATTCTTGCTCTAAACACTTCTGTCTTCAGCACTTATCTCCATTTGAATGAAATTAAATTGGAATCTAATATGTCAGACGAGATGTATTTGGTGATTCCTTCATTTTGAAGGGAGATGATTGTAAGAGGTTTTGAAAAGGTTGTGCTTTTTCCATTTAAGAAAGTAAAGCCTATAAATGGGTAAAATTCTTGCAAACGCAAGAGTAGTGAGAAAGAATGTTAGACTTAAGTATTTATTCATTCTCAAATGGTTTTAACATGATTTTTTTCCCCTGGNATGAAAGGTGGAAAAATTAAGTATCATGAGCATTTGTAGTTATCCTTAGTTAGCCGTGTGCAATACTAATTTCCAGCTCACTTTAATGAAAATGAGCAACATCACAACAGACTCAAAATACACCCCTGTAAAGCCAAAGGTGACAGACTATATTAGTGTCCAGAGGACACCTTCATAGTGTGAGGCTCTTGTGACAACGAAGTCCAAATATTACTGAGAAATTTCAAAAATTCCCCTCTTGAGAGAGAATTTTGCAATAGTTTGGGTATATATTCTTAGGGGCTGTATCATAATTTTAATATTTATTTTTTACTGAGCCTAGATGACATTGTGATGTCAGACTTGTAGCAAAACATCTTCTGAGCTTTAGGTCTTTGGGTAAATTTCTGTTGTTCTCAAATATACTAAAATCAAACCTGATATTTCAGCACTACCTGAAGAAAGCTGACTAGAATACATAAAAAAGTGAAGTCAAAAAATTGTAGATGAGTGCTTTGCAAAATGAATACATCATGATTCTTAGAGCATCCCATGGCGAGATCCTCCTTACCATATCCAGGCTATTTTGGAACCCAGAACACTGAATCATATAATTTCTAGTATTTCCAGTGCTTTCTTTCAGGAAGCACTTTTTTTAAGGACTCCAGAGTCCTCCCATGCTTAACTTGGAGGCCTCTTCAACACCTCAGCTCAGGTCCTGAATCAGCCTCCTGGGGCTATGCACCTCTGCAATCTCTGCAACCCTGGATAAAAGAAGGTGTTTGCCATCAACATGAGTATTCATGCAGATGTCTAGTTACATGGTTAACCCTTAAAATACATTAATACTATCCAAACAAATAGTTAAACTTTAAAATTTTCAAGTGCTTCCTTCGGTAGTCTTGTTTCCCAGAAATGAGGAAGAAGGGACATGAAGACCTTAAACTCTGGCATTGTTAGGAAGTTCAGCTTTACTTTTAACAGTGCCTCATATAATAATTTTGTAATAAAAACAAGGCTGGACTTACATGTTCAAGGGACAGAGATATAGATATTGCAAACATAAGATAAACATCCCATTGTTGTCACCAAAATTCATATTTAAGGGAAATTTATTAAACAGCCTAAATCTGTATATTCTTTGTTATGAAAAGTTTCATTTGGAGTGTGGAATTTTTTCCTTAATTTGACTATTTCTAAAAATTACATTATTTTTTAATTGATTGAAAATGCAAATGTTTAGTTTTTTTACTCACTGGACAAGAGATGTTGCTTTTTTTTTTTTTTATCTGTGGAGAGATTTTTTCCCCTTACAGTAAACTGTGACCCACAGATGCACAGTAAACCCATAAAGACCAAAGTATGGTTTTGAATAATTTCTCTGCCTTAACCACACCTTGTAAATATTCACAAGAAGATTACAACTCTGGTAGTCTATTTTTCATTAATGATGTGTATAAAGCTGAATTCTTATTCTTGTCTTAGACAACTCTATCATCAGAACCTGTTCCCACTTGAACAACATTACATTAGAGTGTGGTATGTCAGTTGTAACAAAACTTTAATAGAGAGCTAATTTATCCTTTTCAGAATCAAAAAGACCAAGAGGGTCTTTACAAAAATTTCTGGCAGACAAGTCTGTCCTACAGTTTGGACTGCTTGTTTTAGACAGAAAGGTAATGTGAGCAAGTCTATATTTTTAGGGTTTTTTTCTGTTGTGTATTTAACACAATTTTTACTCCTTAATCTACCTATGATCTAATTTCTAGGAGCATTATCTTGATGCAGATGATTTGACCTTCTATCTGTTATTTGTGTCTGCTATAAGCATTCCCAAGTTTCTAAACACTCTCTCAGAAGCCATCACTTGCAAGTGGTTAGCTTGCTCTCCAGCAACTACAGCAAAGGAAGTCTGGAAGAACATGAGTGTCTCTTGCTTCTTGTAAAAATTAATATTTTTAAAAATTTAATCAAATTATAAAATGTCTCATGTTTGCAGGATCCTTTCTAACAATAGTACAAAGGCCCTGTCACTGCTTACTGAAGTAGCCAGTGAAGTTAAGACGTTTTTTACTTTATTATATTTGTGAATTATTTGTTCTTTTTCAAAATATATATTTTTAAATTATTTATTTTCATTACTGGTACAATGATAATCTTTTGTATATGTTGCGCTTTCATACTCAAAAATGAGTAATGTGGTATCTCAAATGACACTGACCATCAGCAGCCTATCCCAGTATTTAGAATTCAGGACAGGTGAGAGAAAGAAGTAGGTCTGCTTTTTTCACAATTTTTTTCCCCAGAGGTAATGGGAATAAAAAGAATAAGGTAGGATTTACCCCTTCCAGAATGTGTTTTCTATTTTTTTTGGCACACAGAAGAGGGTCGGAATGGGTTTCATTGTTCAATTCATTTCAATGGTCACTCAAAAGCAATTTGACCATTTTAACTAAAACCTAAAGAATTGGTCTATTCCCCAGTAAACATAGCATGAAGAAATGCAAATTTCTCCTCTCCAAATTCAGGGTCAACCGGTCTCTTGGAATTACATCATGTAGTAATTAGCAGTTCCACACATCAGTGCATCTTTACTCAAAAGAATCAAAGAGCCTTATTTGGATTGATTGGTCCTACTTACAACATTTTATACGCTGAATTAGAAAAGTGCTCCAAATCTTATGTTAAATTTGGGGAATACAACATCATTCTATTACCAATTCCCAGAAAGGACTTTAAAACCAGGATGGGTATTAATTTTCTAATAGTCTTCAGCTTAAGGTGTGAAAAACATATTTCTTTACATAAATCAAATATTAAAAGCTATGTTAAACCTGGTTATGGTGTATTAAAATCATAAAATTTTGAGCTGAAAAAGTGATCTTCAGACTAAAGCCTGACTGTACAACCCAGCAATTCATCCTACCCCTACCCCTGCCTAGAATACAAGCAATTACAAAGAGATAGCATTCTACCTTAGTCAGCTTTTTCTGGGGAGACAATTTTCAGCTTTGTTTTGATAAGAACTTCTCCAAATGTTTTGTATTAACACCAGCACTGCTCTGAACTTTGTGTGTATTTGTACAAGCCCTAGATAATTTGTTCACTGAGAGCACTGACTCGAAAGACAGCTTTACTGGTAGGTTTGAAGTGAAGCAGCCACATGAAAGAACCTATTTCTCTGTTTTTTGTTAGAGATCCTCCACTGCATCCTCAGAAGTAAACAGTCCTCACATGTGAATAAGAGAACTAGAATGAAGCCACAATAGCAGGCACTTTAAAAGCAAGTTTACTTTGCTGGCTTCTGCAGACCGACTGAAGTGCCAACATTTACCCAAAGCAAGAGAAAAGTTTGTTCATCCCTCACATTCTTAGCCTTTCCCCCACACCTTAACCTTATTTCACGTGTAGATATACCATCAGCAGTTATAAAAGGTTTTAAAATCTGTTTGTATGTACTCTCCAAGGAACCTGCTGTACAAAGCACTTCATACACACTGCATAGATCATCTTTCCTTACTGAGGAACAAAACTAAACAGTTTATCTTCAAGACACAAGATTATTCATGCAGCAATTCAGGATAGGTGTATTGAAAAAGAAGCAGAATTTGTAAAAGTTATATCTAAATTCCACTGTATAAGGAATGTCTGCCCAAAATCTGGCCTGAGGAAGACAGATGGAGAAAATTATTTAAGATTTCCCACCTCTCTTTCCATAGACTGACAGCTAGAAATTGCCTTTGAAGTTTCCTATCTATGATCAGAGGCCAATAATAGATTTTATTTTGGTTTTTGATAAAGACTTGTGGCATTTTATGAATTCATATAAATTTGGTAGCATATTAAAGAAAATAAAAATAAAAGTGTTATTCTTCAGCTACAACCATGATACAAATTTCAAGTATTCCCTCATACGAGCAGAAGCTTGAAGGACTGTAGAGACAGACTGATAAGTAGACCAGGATTTCACTATTAATTGCACCATCATCAGCTCTCTTCTTAGGAATCACTGAAGCTAGACTGAAAATTAATACATGGAGTCACAAATTTCATCTCCATGTGCAAATCCTCAGCAAAATCAGCTACATGTGTGCTTTGTCTGCAGGATTCCACTCAGAGTAACCCAGATCCAAAGATTGAGGAGAATCCAAAACAGAAATTGTGACAAATAAACATGCAGAAATAAGCCCACACCACTCCTCTGGAAAGCCTTCTTAGAGCACAGCTGCAGTGATACAAGCTATTCATAATGCCCATTGTATGCGCCGCAGTTGTCAAGGGAATATGATGGTGAATCATATAACCATCCAAGTCATAGCAATGTAAAATCACCTTTTTTGTCTTTCCCAGGGGTTATCTCTTTCCTGCAAGCCATCTTTTTGCATCCCTACTGACTGCAGGAGAGTTGACATGAATACTTTCAGCTGTGTACAAATTGTTAGGAATGGCTTATGCTCTTGAAAGCTTCCAAATTTAGCAACATGACTCATATTCTTTGATAATTTTAAATATCTTCATTATTTCTAGATCATTTCATTCTGACCTATTATATATAAATTTAGTACCTAGAGCATTAGAGACATTACTTCTTGAAACCTACCAGCAAAAATAAAAATATATATATGTATATATATATTTAAGATACATTGACTACAGAAATGTACAGTTTTACAGCACTGTTAACTGTGAGGAGAGTACCATATGAAGAACAATGAAAAGGTTTTTTTCATATTACAAAGCAATTCCAAAAAATATGAAACAGGTTTTGTTCTAGAATTAAAATATACTGCATAAGCAGAATTTTCAAAATGTCAATACAAGATATTTAAAACCTTTCTGCCAGGTTTCACTTGAAAAAGGGTTTTGGTTCCAACAAACCCCTTTATACATCCAAGGTGCGATCTATCCTAATATAAAAGTAAGTAACAATGGAACAACAAGAAATACAAGCAATAAAAATTCAGAATTTCCTTTCAGGCCCTTCTTAGGTGTCCAGTCACCATTAAAGAAGTGATGAGTAAAATTCATTATTTCAATGAGGATCTGCCCAACAAAGAAAATAAGACCAGAATATCAACTGAAGAAAATTCCACCTCCAGGCAACCATACGAAGAAATGCTAAGCCATTGTAGGGAAGAGGTATCACTAAATTTCATAGAGTTTTGTTCTGCTAACACATTTTATAGCTCTCTTAAACTTCAAAGATTTTGGAGTTTCTTTGGTTTTCATCTAAATGAAATCCATCACTAAATTATTCAAAATTTCTGGTCTTTTGGCTCATAGTTAAAAGCCCAGAAGGGCTTACTACAATTTCTGTCAGGACAATAATAATAGCAATGAATATTTTTCATGTTATTGCTTGATATGTCAATGGGTTTAAACAATTTCTGCAGTCTCACCTTGAAACACAGAGACAAATTAAAATATTAAATTAGTGGAACAAGCATCCTGGTCTGTAAAGAGTTCAAACTGTGGGGTTTATCCTATTATTATGTGCCACAGCATGTACTCCCACTAGAAGGATATAAGCCCTGTAATTTGTCTTTTACTGAAACTGTTTAAAAAATATCTTGCTTTTTATATATTTATAGCTGCCGATGAACTGGTAATGGTGTAGAAAATGAAATTCTCATATACTAATCACAGGTAATGGACAGTTCTTAAGGTGACTGTATTCCTGATTACAGTTTTTTAAGCTCAGAAATGATACATCACCTCACGCTGCTCAAATGTGTCAGGTACTGAACAGGTTTTTACTAGGACCAAAAAGCAAAGGATGTCTTGAAATGCAAATTCAAAGCTTGTATTTTCATTCTGTTCTTACTATTTAATGTTTCCGAAATGTCAGAATAAAACCACAAAGCATCAGATTAATTTTGAAGCATCAACATCCTTTAATTTAAAAAGGGACTCTATTGTTATTTGTTTATGGGAAAGCTACAAAGACATACATAATAACCACTCAGTGAATAAATTCCAAGCATATAATTTTGCTTCTGTACTTTGAAATGATGAGTTGTCCTTTCTGACTATGGAGAATGTAGTACTATTAAGTGAATATTCTCCTTGTTAGATTTTTCCCTCTTACAGCATTTACTTTATAATAGCTAGCTAGATTTAGCTTTGTTGTGGGTTGCATTTTTTATGGTTATTGTTGTTCAATTCCATGCCGACTTGCAGAAAATGTGCTCATATAGCATGGATAATTATGTGTGATTTTCTCCCTTAATGAAAGATAAATAATTTGGCAGTCTTGCCTCATGTATTTTTTTCCACTTTAATTCATTAAATTTAACTCATTATTTGGATTAGGTCTTTTTAAATATAGCTTTGCAAGTAGATTGAAACATGTTTCTTAGATCAGTTATGTAGTTTTTAATGCAAGGTACTGCTATTTGTATTAGAGATTTGCATATTATCATTAATTTCTAATACTAGTTATTATTTAATCATAATTATATAGTTCTTTGTCTACAAACTAATTTCTGTTATACAGGCAGAACAATTTCAAACGAAACAGCAGAAGGCACATTTATAGCAACTAAATACAGCAAAAAGCAGTAGCCAGTTCTAATTTCCATTAGACCCTATTTCTTCTTGTCAACAACCCTTAATGCAAAGAGACACAAGTCAGGGCAGGACAGGACTGAATAAAGACAGAAATATTTATGTAATAATTTCCATTTTCATATCAGATTGTACTTCACGGTGTTAGACTTAAAAATCTCAGTTGTTACAGCATTGCACTTTACAAAGGAGCTTGACAAAAGAGAAATCTTTTAACAACCTGACACCCGTACATAAAATTGTGTTTTCATGACAAATCTTTGCTTCTAATTTTTTAATTGTTGGGATGAAGCTTAACAATCTGCCAGAAAAGTCAATAGCTCTACTTCAGTGCTCTCCAGTGACCATGAATGATGCACAAAGATGTGCAGTGCCACCCAGAACGACCAGACAAAAAAGATAACAAGCAACTTGGCAGTTTTGGTTTTGTACTCTCTCAATTTTTCTGCAAAAGTGGGACACCACAAAACAAGAAGAGCAAAGGGGGTAGAGTGTTTTATGTAACTCGGAGGGCTAGTTTTTCAAATTACATTTATTTAGCTGCTCAAAAAGAAAGTTAGAGAAGAAAAACAAATACTGAAAGAAGTGTAAGGAGGAAGAAATTAAATAAATGAGTTTCCAGTTCATCTTTTGCCTAATAATCCTTGCAAAGATAAATTCATTAATAACAATATTGGGTTCCAATCAAAAGATAAGCTGTTACAGTTAAGGGGTAATATGAGGAAATCCTAAACTAAACCCAAGAAATTAACTATTTGCAAGCAAAATATATTTATGGAGAAATGGCAAATTTTAAAATATAATAATAACCAATGTATAAGCATCCATGTGACCACTATACCTGGTTTTGATGGTGTGCTTTTCTTTTGTCTGAACAAATTGAAGCAGATACCAGCATAATTCTGGCAGCAAAAGAAACAAGTCTACAGGTGACAGAGGATATGCAGCTGAATAAACCATCGGATTAGAGCACTGCTGTGCAACAGTTTTTAAACGTTAAGTCAAGCTGTGTTGCTCAGATTGGGAAAGGAAATTCCACATGTATATGCTTGGGACCACCACTGGAGTAAAACATTTACATATGACAAGGTCAAGAAAGAGTCAGAGAAAAAAAAATAAGAATAACAGTTAAGTACTTGACCAACTAAAGGTTAAAATTTCTTTCTCCTGGTAGCTAAGTTTAAGGCAGGATTTCCCACCGGGGAAAATGAATGAGATCAGCATGGACGAAGGAGAAAAGTGTCAAGCCTGTAAATTGAATTAGAATTAAACCCAGGATTACATTGCCAACAGCCAAAATTGTCTGCTTTTGGAAGAACCCATACCCATTCTACATATATTTTGTAAGCATGGCATAGTTGCAGAATATATCCAGGAGAAGGAAGGTACATGAAATGATGAACAGTTCCAGTGTCAGGCACCCAGCACAGTAATTCAGAGTGCATTTCAGATGGAGCTGTAGTCTCAGTGCAGATGGGGTTTTCTCTGTTCCAACTTTGCAGTAACTTCTTCCTTAAAAATAAAGGTAAATAGAGAATATGTTACAAACCTGGAATATTATATACATCTAGAATAGCAGATATGACAAATTCACTGTTCAAATAGAGTAGCATCACAGTTTACATTGGAGACTTCAGGAGACCATGTAGTAGTTTCATATATGGCCTTACAGAAGAGTCTCCTGAGTATCCAGAAGAACACTAAGGTCATTGTAGAACACGTTAATTAGTGAACCTCAGGAAAAGCAGATAGGCAATAGATTAACCAAATGGCTAAGGAAAAAAAAGACTATGTTGGGATGGAGAGGAGAAAGTCAGAATGGTCTTACATTTTGAGTCCTACTTTCTCCAGTAATTTTGGTTTTTACTGTTAGGAGTTGAAAATCTATATAGTCACAACTAATGTATGTTAGTCAGAACAATTACAAAAGTCTTGAAATCTGGAACACTTTTAAAGAAAAAGCCATTATATACATATCATTGTCTTTCTGCAAGACTGATGTTATGTCTATCTGCACACTGAACCTCAGAAGGAACAAGCCCTAGTTTTTCAGGATCTATTGGTGTCCAGATAAGAGACTTCATTATTATAAGGAAATCCTTATAAACTCATGATCCTGTTTGTATAAAAGAAGTTTACCACCACTTTTCCTTTTGCTGAGTAATTGATATCTTTTAAAATTAACACATTTTTTTTTAATATCAGAGACTGAAATGAGGACTGAGGATTGTGGTAAAACAACTAGGAACAAATAGTTTCAAATAATTTTTATTTGATACAATAATGCCTTTGGATATTCAAAAGCAATATGTGTTTTCACTGTAATCTAGAGAGTATAGATGAGTTTAGACTGTTTCTCTCACTTCAATGAATTGAGCAGATGGATTAGTGGTACTGTAAAAGGCATATAAAATGTGATGTATTCCATACAGTGTCGCCACTTGTTCCATCTAGCCTGTGTGTCTCATACCATCTTGCAGATCTCCAGTCCCGGTACTTTTTGGAAAAACTTTCCTACCTGCCTTTCTCTTTTTTCTTTTATCCAGAAAACAGCATATTTCTGCTATGTTTCAGTACAGTAGCTTGTAAGAACTCTTTGTCAGAGCTGCCAAAAACGTAATGACGTCTCAAGCAGCTGAGCCCTGATTTTGATTGAAGCATCACTTTGCAACAGCCGCTGTTTAGACTCCTTTACCTCCAGTCCTGATCTGACATTAACCCTGGGACAAGAACAGCAGTAAGGTGACCCATGTTTTCTATGATGCACTAAAGACATAGCAGGATGTAGGAGGCAAGAACCAGGCCAGAACACAAAGCTTTCAGGCAACATTTAAGGAATATTTGGATCTTGTGCCAGTTCTCTGCACAATAGCAAATTTCATCTGCAATGACCATGAAAAACATTGTGAACTGGGCAGGAATGTGAATTTCCTGTTATCACTGTGGAGCTCAGTTTTTCATTTAGCTTAAAAAAAAACAAAAAAGAAAAATTAAGATTAAAAATAAAGGTGAATGTATGCTGTTTCTGAGATATAACTTTTCACACTTAAAAGCAGAAGAATATGAAATGGTGTTCATTGTACCAGAATGAATCCTTTATCCTCTGCAAGTCTTATTTAGGTCAGAATTTCTTAAACTCTGAAAAGTTCTTGCACATTGTGGGTTATAATCTACCTAATAATACAGAAGGGATCTACCCCTATTCACAGACAGCTTTTCTGCTACAGAGGAAGACAAATAGGGGAAGAAAAACAAATCCAAACCAGAGTTGACATATAACCTGTAGGATTAAAATTAAAGATGACCTGTTCTGTTTTGAAACTTACCAAGCAAATTTCAAGGGAACAGACTCTGGCTCTCAAGATGAAACAGATATGTTTTTTTAAGAATGTCACTGCAGAAAATATATCAGGAAAATCATGGCTAAAAGGCTTCTTGACATTCTGTTCCTTGTCTGTTACTGTAGGAAGATTTTATCTTCCATTATTACACAGAAAATTAGGCTTCAGTTTTAGACACACGGGATACAGGAGAATAAGGTAGGGAATATCTTTCAGTCAGAGCTTCAAGCTCATAATTTTTGTAACATTGGAAACAGGTCAATTGATTTTCTTTTCAGGGAAAATCTGGCTTCAAATCAAAATCTTTGTACAAGTTTCCCACTATTATTTTTATCTTGTACAACTTTTTTTAAGTGCAATTTTCCACCTACTGCTCAGAAGTCTTCATATTACTGGGAAGCCCTTGTTCTAAGAGTGCATTTCAAGTTCAAAGGCTTTCAGCAAGTTTTACTCTACTGAAAATGCCTTTCTTTAAAGATCACCATGTCATTGTTAGCAATATGACCTTGGGAACTTTCTTATGGCAGAAAAAAAGGTACATCTTGAAAGACTGGAATGGAATTCCTGCACCGATATCCATAATGTTTTTGGACTCCCAGACATGGGGAAAACAAAACTTTGACAGATGCGTGCTTTTCAAAGTCCAGGGTTGTATTATCACATAGTTTCTCTGGGTTTTCAAAAAATACCTGAGTTTGTATGTGGCAAGTGGTTTTTAACCTCCATGCCTTATGCAAAGAGGAACAAGTGAAAGAAAAACGAAGTCTCAGCACTTGTGCTTGACAGAAGCAATGACCATTGCTTGGTATGTTTGCATGACAGCTAACTACTCCTGGTGAGAGAAAAAATATTCAGATATTTGAGAAAAAGATAACCAACATTTTAGCTCTAAGAAGTCAGCAAATCCCACTCTGAGTGTGAATCCTCCCACAATGAGTCTTCATAGCCCAAGTACATGCAAAGTGTCATGAAAAATATCTTTTGATAAGCCAGAGAAAAAATGAAATTTTATTCTCTAAAGACTGCAGCAATTCTTTATGTCAAAATATAATGGCAGCCTTACTGAGGTACAATACTTTATTATTTTATAGCATACTACTAATTAATTAAGTGGTCTATCCCATGCTTTTCCTCATATATTTACTCAATATTTCAAGAGTTTAGCCTCCAAAGTTCTCTTTTTTTATTTAATCATGAAGTCATATATATATATATATATATATGTATGTAACCTTCTTGAAAACTCCAGATGAATATGCTTACATATCCACTTATGTAGATTTTCAATTATTCAGTCAAATCAAACTTCCTTACAGTAGTGCAATAAATAATTTGTCATTAATTTCTATTTCCCTGTCAGACCATATTTTTCAAACTAAGATGTTTTATCTGAAAAAGGATTTGTAAAAAAAGACATTACATCTCAGAAGTGAACAGAAAAAAAATAAATTTTAGATACACAAATGTTGCCTAACCATTTCTAGACTCAGCAAAAAATCCAAACTGATTTTGCTCAAACAGATATAGAAGGTAGTTTTCTCACAGAATCCTGAGATTCTTAGAGAATATACACAGCAATCACATTAAAATACTGCTAACAAAATTGTGCCCTTATTCCATACCATTAAAACAGCCTCAGTCTACCCTGCGAGCTATAAAGAAAGGAAAGTTGAATGAATTTTTCTATTTATTGCAGCCATCATTTGCAGCTATGATTGCTTTCCTCCTGCTTATTAAACTAGTAGTTTTACCTTCTCAATTTGGCCTTCTCACTGTTGAAAATATAATACAAATAAACTAGATAACAAGCAAGACAGATAAATATTGCCCCCAAACTGAGATGGAACACAAAAGTTGCAGGAAGGAAATGTAGCTGGCTAGATTCAAAAGGCTCTGACAATACATTTTTTTGAGGCGAGGGGAAAGAAAATGTTCCTTTTCTTTCCTTTCAAGAAAATGCAATTTTAATGTACTGAGTCTCAATGGAGTACAATAAATTATAGTTTTCCATGAATTTGGTATATTCAGAAGCTGATATAAATTGATTTTTCAGGTTGTTGTTTACTGGTGGATGATACATTTTTTCTTTTGTCACATCTAGGATATCTCAGTCTCAGAGAAAACTGTTACTTCCGTTCTCTGACAAATCATTATCCTTTAAGATGCACTAATGCCCTCCCACATAAACTAGAGAAACTATAGTTTTCCAGTAAAAGAAAAAAACCTTTCCCTCTCCTGCCACTTGCAATCTCCAAACAGCAGAGCAATGTAGGGGTGGATCTGCAGAGACCCAAGCAAAGGTCTTTTTGGAGGAAGCACATTAGAGTCGGGGTAAGAGAGACAGGGTAAGCTAAGCTCTGGCATTCCCCAAGCTATGATTAACAGTGAACATGTGTTACAACAACAACAACAAAAGATTAAGCTACACTAAACCAAGAAATTGTGACAAAAAATAATAACAAAACTCGAAAACAAACTAACCAAAAAACCAACTACTACAGGAAGCCATAAGGAGCTACTCTGTGGAAATCTTCCCCTAACAGTCAAGTGCCCCTCTTCCCACTATTCCATGAAAGCTACTCTTTTGACCTTAAGAGAAGCAGCTCAAGACAGACCCCAGGGAAATTTTCTCTCATTTAAATTATATGTGATTAAATAACACTACTACTCTTCAAGATGTAAGTAAACTTTGCAGTTTTCCTCAATACATTTCACTGTCTCATTTAGTGGATTGAAATAAGTTTTTTGTGGGGCTTAGTGCAGTTTACACTTGAGGAAAGTGTGTCACATTATCATGATATAATTACAAATCAGTACATCACTTCATTTGTTTACTTGTGCAATGAAGGCACATTTCTGATTCATTACATCTCCTCCCATCCCCACCAGGAGCAGATATAATTTTGCTGATTACATGGCTCCTCCTCAGCAAAGACCATAGATGCAGAGAGATAGAAGAAAACAAGAGTCAGCCATCTTCTCAACAATATTAATAATACTTTTGATTGCTAAGCAGTAGCAATCAATTTCATTTATGCGGCTTTTGAGAAAAAATTATTTTATTTTCTTTATAATTCCTTGAGAAATTATGTATTTTATATATATAAGTGTTCATACATAATTCTCTCTCTTCACATATATACTATATAAAATACACAAACATGTTGAAATACTTTGAGCAAAAGCATTCATATAATCTTCTACCTCAGGAATGTCATGACAGCAAGTTTTTAATTAGGATAGGAACATTAATAAATTATGTATTTCCTTGACAAAATCCATCAGATCAGTGCTTCACATGCAAAGATCTCCAACATTTAGACTGTGACAGATTAACAAAGCTAAGATAAATAGCATGGTTAGTGTTATTTATATTTGTACTGTGAAGATTTCTAACCACTTTCTGTGCATAAAGGTCCTTTCGGTTTTCAGCAGAATAACCTCCAAAATTTTAAAATGTGTTTTTTCACAGAATAGCTAAGGTGTTTTGATTTTATACCACTCTTTTTCCTTTAAATTTCATAGAATCGTAAAATCATTAAGGCTGGAAAAGACCTTCAAGATCGTCAAGCCCAACCACAACCAAACACCACCACATCAAAAAAACCACCTCACTAAGTCCAACATCCAGCCATTTCTCAAACACCTGGTGTTTAGATGATGACTGCACCATGTCCCTGGGCAACCCATTCCAATGCCTAACCACCCCTTCAGTGAGAAAAGTCTTCCTGATATCCAAACAGAACCTCCCCTGGTGTACAGCCTGAGACTGCGCTCTTCTCCTGCCACTGGCTGCCTGGGAG
>VYXF01006804.1:44407-54857 GCA_013397295.1 Polioptila caerulea | reverse complement strand
GGCCCCCGGAAGTGACGTCAGGGCGGTGCCGGCCGCCATGGCGGGGGGGCCCTGAGGGGCGCCGGGGGTCGCAGTTAGTGCCGACAATAAACTGTTCAATGCCGCTGTTTGCCAAAATGTAGGGTAAAAAATTCTGATAGTCGGCACGTCGGGTTGGTGGGACACCAGCCGGCACCTGGGCTTGTGCAACTCGGAACTAAATCATCGAATCACAGAATCAATGAGGTTGGGAAAGAGCTCTGGGACCGTCGTGTCCAACCTATGGCCGAACACCATTTTGTCAACCAGACCATGGCACCACGTGCCACAGCCACGTCCAGGGGTGGTGACTCCAACACCTCCCTGAACGGCCCATCCCACTGACAAATCACCCTTTCTGTGAAGAATTCCTCCTCACGTCCAATCCAAACCTGAGCTGGCGCAACTTACGACCATGTCCTCTTGTCCTGTCACTTGTCACCATGGAGAAGAGGCCGACCCTCCCCTGGCTACAAGTCCTTTCAGGGAGCTGTAGAGAGAATAAGCAATGTCTCTTTCCGGTGTGTAATCACTGGCTTGTTGCACGCTGGGTAACAAATGCAATTTTTCTGGACTGTCCGTGAGGCCCTGGAGTGCCTTCCCACTCTTTCATTTCCCTTCCAGCTACCAGACCCTCGGGGAGAGGACATGCAGAGGAACCACTTCTCTCCTGGGGACTGGAGATGGAACAAGTCTTTTGGTTTTGCAGTGCCAGCATCCAAGGGAAAGGCACAGATGGGTGTGGGGCCAAGAGAAGTGTGAATTCAGCCACTCTAGGAGCCTGGCACACGAGGAGTCACCTGGCAGGGCTGGTGCTTATGCAGCTGCAGTGGAGTTATGTGGAATGTAGTTCTGCAATGCATGGTGTTGAAAAAAAACAAGGTTCAGATTGTCATGAGCTCTCGCTTTTCATATAGAAACTAAATGTGACAATTTAAGTTTGTCAAAATCAAAAAAAGGGCTTTCTGAGAGATTTTGTGTGCTTGCTTTTTTTTTTTTTTGGTGCCAAAATGGGAGTTGCTGGTTATTCACGTGCTGGAATAACAGAGCTTAATTGATGGTCCATATGCTCCTGATGCCAAAAAGCACAATTCTAGGATTATGCTTTGGCAGAGCAAGTGTTTCAGCTCAGAACCTTGAAAAGTTTTCTGAACTGCTTAATGAGGTGCAGATTAGTTAGGCTGCTCTAACACTCACACACACACAAACTTCTCCCCTAATGCCTGGTGTGGAATGTTTGAGCTACATTAGAGGTGAGGTGTGCTTTTCACCAGGGCCTTCTGCTTCTTTCCATCCACCTCTGCCCCTTCTGATACTTCCTTTTACAGTAGCTCCCTTCACATACCAGAACTGTTACTATCTAGACATCAGCAATATGGTCCATGTCCCTCTGCTTAGCACATATTTGGGGTATTCGCTTGTGTTATGGTTTTCCATCTTCACCCTTTTTAAGACAGTAAAAGGGGAAAACCCAAGTGTTTTTAGGGCGTGATTTATCTAACCTATATCAAACATTCAAATCACACCTCCTGTGCCTGGGAAATGCTCTGATCCTTTACTGAGTGCACAGAGTCTAGACACCTCGTTTGGAGATGTCTAATCAGCCTGAGGAAACTCTATCCTTTGGGGAGCTGTGTACTCACTGCAAGATGTTCTGAGTCTTTCTCTTTGCATGATATGGAACAGATTCATTTTAAGTGCCCTTAGATCAGGACATAAAAGAATATGAGTGAAAATGACAATACAAAAAATAAAAACCTAAGGCACTGGTGTCATGAGAAAAGTTCCTTGCCCCACATGGTGTGGGAAAGGAGGATAGAACAGCAATTAGACTTAATTCTAGGTCATTAAATTGGGATGGCACCCATGCACAGAACTGTGGAAACCACTAAGAGAGATTAAAAAAAAGTCACTTATGCAACATGACAAAAGACAGTTAATTAAGCATGGTTTCAGAGGGATTTTAAGCAGTTTCTTGTGAAGCTGAGGCTTTTTGTTTGCTTTTTTAGTAGGCTGAAGTTTTCTGCTAAAAAGCCTAACAAGAAAGCATTACACATCTTTGAAGAAAAGTGGAAAGAACAAATGTAAGTAACTTTGGTGCTCTTTATTGCATTACTGTCTCTAGACCTCAGCTGTGATCAGGCTTGTACGAGGAGGAGAGAAGCTGTATTTAAGCTGTAACTAAAGGCACTTTTTGTATGAACTCTGCAGCTTGCTCTGGACAAGCCAGGAAGGGACTGGGACTGTCCCAGGACTCTGCACGCAACCTCCCATGCAGAGGGAACCGAGGCCTGCATCCACAAAGCATGATCTCAGGTCCTGGGATTTTCTCTGCAGCCTCCAGCACACAGAAAGAGACTGCCTCACTCAGTGTTGCCCATTTGATTTAACTAAATGCTTCATTTAAGACTTTGATTTTTCCACTCTCCCCCAACCTACAAGACAGGCAGAGACAGATTTTCTTCTTCCACATACCCCCCTGAATTTAGTAAATGTGAATCAGTGGGTAGGACAGGGTTAGATTGAGGAGCACAGCAGTTGGTGCTGCTCTGAGTGTGACAGCCTTGCAAACCTGAGGAAGAGGGGTGATCTGCCCCTTACTTGTCTGTAGATATAGGAGTTCTGGGGGTGCAGGCTTTCTGCATGACTTCCTTGAGGAATCTGGTTCAAACAGCAAAGTTAGTTGACTCTGAGGCCTACAGGTTAGCTTGTCTGGTACACTGTTATTTCCTTTTAGGGCTTGGGCTATCGTTTGTCTTAGGCTCCTAAAGCACACTCAGAAGTGGAAATGCAAGCTGCTCTTGAATTTGGTCAGAGCATAGTCAGGCCTTGCAGCTGCAATTTTGTGTGAGAAATCGTGTTACCTGTCCGTGTAGGTTATGTAGCATATTTATTTGTGGCTTGGATGAGGTGGGATGGGATAACCAATACTTGTGTATGTTGTTAATGCGTGGAGACAGAAGTTGTTTTATATTGTCTTACACAAAAGCTGTGTGTAGGGAAAGGACTGTCGTTTTGTGCTGTGCCTTTATAGCATCTGACCTACAGGATCCTGGCCTATGACCAAAGCCTGCAGGCACCAAACTAATAATATGTAATAATAATAATACAGGGCACTGGCATAAGCTAAACATAGTTAATGGAGACCCAAGCTTAGTGGCCAGATTTTCAACATTGCAGGCAAATAAGCTTGGGGGTTTTCAGTTGGAGTCAGACACAACACCCCACTCTCCCTCCATCCCAGGAATGAGCTCTTCAGGAGAAAAACCACTTAAAAATCCCAACTTTTACAGAGACTTTGTTCCTTGCACAAAGGAATCCAGAGTGTACTTGATAAAAGTACTCGCTTCTGTCTCATAGATTTATCAAGAGAATTGCAAAAAAGGGTCTTCCAGCTCTACAGGGAAAGAAATCACTTTCCAAAAGTCATTAGCATCCAGCAACTACTAGAAATTTGACTGAGAGCTACTGAATGTTATCAGTTTTGAAAATCCAGTTACTGCATATGCAAAATGTGAATGCTGGAACAGTAAGCTTGGTCCATTAAAAATTATGGCTGAAGAATCTATGTATGTGTGTGTTTATTATATATAAATATATAATTTTTAATGCATTTTGTGTTACCCAGAGCTAAACAGAATAAAAAATTGCTGAGACATAAATATCACAGTAATGTAAATATATTCACCATTTAATCCTGATAAATACTGGATTATAGACTTCTGAACAGAGACTTGCAATTATTGGAAATCATGCGGTCATCTCAAGTATACAGTGCCTCAATTAAAATAAAACCACAAAATCCTTTTCCTTTTCTAAAAGTACCATCTAGCATATAATTTATTTGGTTGGACTCTGCAAATATACACATTATATCACGCTAGAAGAACTTGAGAACCACTTTTTTCTTGTTCCCAGGGTCTCTTGACTGTTGGTAAGACGTTACAGTCATAATGATAGAATCAGTTTACAGTTGCATATTCTGCCAAATAGCTCACAAATTATGTTTGGCAAACAACACTGCCTCTGTTTCACAAAGATAATGATCTGATGTTTTGTTTATGTGGCACCAAAGGAAAATATTATTTTAGAGCTTGTGACAGGATTTCAAAAACATTGTGTGGTACTCTAAACTTTTGATACATTTAAAAGTTACTTTATTAAATACAGAGTAACACAGGTTTTCAACCGATCCTTCAAAAAGAAAAAAAAAAAAATTGAATCAATGTTCAATTAAATACATTGTGTCCATTTTATTTCTCCTGCATTTACCCGGACTTACACAAAAGCTGGTGCAGATATTCATGTACTACTTTTTACATCTGATGGTGTCAAACATACAGATGAGTTGCCATATAGGCTGCTGAGCCCTAGAGTATTTAGTTTTATAGGAGCGCTTTCAGGATGTAGTCTGAAATCTGTAGCGCAAAACGGCAAATGCTCCATCAGACTTAACCCCCCAGAAGTGTGCAGCCAGCAGGCAGTTTGGAAAGGCAAACAGCATAGCCTTGGCACTGCTATTCTTTGGATGGCTCCAAGGAGAAAATGAAGGCAGCAGTGGGTTTGAACTGAGAGAGACCGTTTCCATTCTGCAACATGCGGTACAAACCTACCTGGGCTAGGTAGGCTAAACTGTGGTGGGAAATCTACTGGGAATTTGTTTTGGCAACAGCACTGGGCCAAGGATAGAGTGCACCATACCAGCAGTGTGCCCTGACAGAGCTGACACCCGCAGCCAGACTGTCAGCAGGCTCAGCTAGCATGCCCTGAGTGTCCTGGGCTAGCACAGCAGTGTCCTTTGGTTCA
The DNA here is from genome assembly GCA_013397295.1 of Polioptila caerulea. Classification (NCBI taxonomy): domain Eukaryota; kingdom Metazoa; phylum Chordata; class Aves; order Passeriformes; family Certhiidae; genus Polioptila; species Polioptila caerulea. Next base: position 50,033 of record VYXF01006804.1, on the reverse strand, counting down.
CTTCACCAGGTGCTATTTCTTGAGTCTGGGAGACAGCTTCTGCTTTGATTCTTGCTGGGTGGGTGAAATATGCTGTGGGACTGCTGCAGGGATGGCAGAGGAGGCATTGCCCAAAAGGGAAGGGTAAGGTGGTTACACTAACCACAGCAAAAGGGTTGTCCTGTCCCTTGGAAAGGGGCCAGACCCAGGGCCTTCATCTTGATGATGACAGCAAACAAAAGCCCTGGAATGACTGGATCATATCAGTGCCTCAGCACTGACTACCTAGGGTGGTTTGGGGAACCTCCTCTGAAGTTTTCTGAATGAGATAAGCATCAGTAGCTGTCCTCCTTGTGCAACTTGCAACTTTGTGCAGTTTCTTTGGCTGGCCTCCTGGAATGAAAGAACAGCAATATAATAAGAAACATGGCAATGACCATCCCCAGAGAAGCATCTTTTGTGGGAAAGGACAGGGGATATGGGACACTTGATCTGAGCTTGAGATAAGAACCAGCAGCTGTTGTTGAGGTTAGGCAGAACTATGGCAGTGGTCTTAGCAGGGGAGGTCGTGTCTGCTGGTCTAGGGCTGGCTGGGGAGCGGGTGAGCAGACAGGGACTTGCAGGCTCTCAGCTGTGAACAGGCCTCTTCCTGCTCTTCTTCTTTTGGTGTTTTCCATTAGACAGACAAGAGCTGCTTGTACTGAGGCAGCAAAGTCCCTGAATGTTTATCAAAGGCTGTGATTGGTAGTAAAGACTGAAATGCCCAGAAAAGAGGATTGGAATGAGGGGAGACTACTGCATGTAGGGCTCTCCTGTCTCTTTTCCCCTTCTCTGTGATGCTTTGCCTCTTCTCTTTAAGGGAAAAGAAGCTGGAAATGTGTGAAGGACTGGATCCATGCAGTCTTGAGATTCCAGAAGGCCCTAGCAGGGAAGAATAGAAAGATGCATAGGGTACAAATATTTGATTTTACTGAAAAACTGGAAGGGAAGGAGGTGACACGTAAACCTGGTTTTGGTCTCACCAGGTTGAGATAGGAATGGACAGTAAAGTACACAAAGACCACGAGCAAGTTAAAGGGGAAGTGGCATGTGTGGCATGTCTGGTTAAGAGGTCAGCCGCTATATGCTTCAGACTCACTAAAGCAAACCCAATGGGATCTTTAAGGGGTTTCTGGAAGTTTGCTAGGAAAATACTGTCTGCAAGGCCAGATTCTGGCTATGTCTGGGCTTCAGAGGCAGCTGCTAGTACCAACGCTAAACTGACCTTCATGCTGCCATCTAGTGTTTCCTCACAGACAGAAACAACATCCCAAAAAAGAAACTGCAGCTCCATAATGCAGTATTCAGAACAAATCGGATTTATTCCTGCTGAAATACAACGCTGGACAACACAACAAGCTGAAGAAGAAGGAACAGGAAAGAGACATGGAGAAGCCAGTGCTCAGGGTAAATGTTTAGGGAGACACCTTTTCTTAAAAAAATTTGTAACTATTTCATCCAGGAACAGAGAATCATCTCCACGGCAAGATAATTATTCCAAAACAGAATTTTTCCTCATTTCTTTTCACTCTGTGAAATTAATATGGCTGTTTGCAAGGTGCAACAGTACACAACAGAGCAAGAGTCCCAGCAGAAGCTTGTCTTAACCAAGAGAGACCAGCACAAGACGTTTGTCAGGTTCTTGTCTGTGCTTGCTACACTCATAAAAACTCCTCATGGGATGGTTATTTACAGCCATCAGATGATGATTTCCCTTTCAAGTGTACATGGTGGATAACAAAAGGTAACAAGTTATTATTTTGGGGGAAACAAGCAAAAGATTTGACTATTGGCCCTTTAAAGCCTTATCCCTGGCTTCAAGGAGCTGTAACAGATTTTTCCAACTGCTGCACATCCTGTATTTGTGCTGGAACTGTAGAACTTGAACCCTAATAATAACAAGTCAGGAGTTCATGGGCTGGATGATGCATTTACCATAAAGCATTTTTTTTCCCAATGCTCGTTTTAGGCATTTTGAGTCAAAGTCCAAAACAAACCTGAAGCATCCACAATCTCTGCTCTATTTTGGAGACCTTGACTTCTGAGCTTTGTCTTCTGACAACCTGAGCAGGAAAGCTGCAGGGAAGGAATGGATAAGTGAAAAATGCCAAAAATCTATTTTAAGAAAACAGATTGGCCAGAAGGAAAGGAAAGGCATAATCAGCTTTTAAAAGGCTCCAGGTCACATTGTATGATATCAAGAATGAAGTTACTAATTTGCAGGAATTTTTCCCATTTATAATAAAATTTTGATACCAAGATTTGAAAGTTATACATATGAAATGACTGCATGATCTCAGTGCAGTCAGAACATGGCTGGGTTATGTGAAGAGGAATAGCAGCACAGAAAAGAACAGAACCAAACTCTTCAAAAAGGAGCAAAAAGGACAGTGTACTTCTCTGCTTACAAATCACCTCTCAGGTCAAAACATGGAAGTTGTCCCTTAGGCCTTTCAAAGATTTAGTCCACAGCACAGAAAGTCCTCAGGTGGACAATGGTGGAGTCCATGTTTCTCATTCATATTATTCCTGTCTTTTCACCAAGAGAACTACATCCCAGATCCCAGTCCCACCAAACAGAGCCTATTGCTGGATTAAGGCATCATTGTTCTTCCTCTCCAGCTGTTGGTACCAGGCTGTTACATCCATGTAGGTTATCTCAAGCCTTTTCCTAACATACCAAACACCAAGACTACCTTTTAGAAGCCTTCATCTATGCTTAGTGGACTTCGAATTCAGACCCAATAGAGTTGTGTGCTCTGAATACAGGAATTTTCTTTTCCAAAGCTTGAGTTTAATGTTCATTGCTGTGGAAGTCACATTCTCTTTCATTTCCTTGTTATCCTCCTTTCCATTAAATCATGATGACACTAAGCAAGGATGAGTGAATAAAAAAAGAGACACACTTCAGCTCTTCCAAAGTGTTCAGCCTTTCTGTGGATTACAGGGGAGCAAGAGACTTGTGTTTGACAGCTTCATCTCTAAAAAGCCCATCTAAGAATACCATAGGACAAAGGTTCTTGAAAACCAAGAACTGTTTCTGTAAGCAGACTCTCCAGAATCTGCATCATCTTCTTCTTCCAAAAGTGGCCACACACTTGCTGGTGTGGGATACAGGGCCCACAGAGCAAGGGCCATATGGCTCCAAAACCAACCTGTGCCCCAGCCAGCAGGGAGAGACTGCCACTGCAGCTCTGGCACTGGGGCTCAGCAAAACCTGAAGTGAAATGGGGTACTCCTTTCTGAGTGACCACTGCTTTTACTACATGGGAAAGTAGATGAGAGCTTTGTGGACATAACGTAGGCCAAAGCCACAGCAATCAGCACGAAGCTTGTGAGGGGTATGCCATGGTCTCTACTCTCCACTCCTCTGCCAACAAGTTAAGGTAGACTAATAGTTTTTTAGCTGTTACCTGTAATTTTTAGTGTAAATATTGCAAGAGAAAATTTATCATTTCTTAAGGAACAAATTTTCCCTGCACCCACACAACTTCATTTCTCTCCCTCCTCCTCTTCCAATGGTAGATTAAACATACCAATGGAAAGCTTGCACAGCTCTTGGATTGGGGGATTTTTTTTTATTTTTTATTTTAATCAAGAGGTAAGTTCAGTTGTCCTTTTCTTCTCAGTTTTGAGGACAGAGATTTTGCCCATCAGGCAGGCGACATAAATAGGAAGGACATCAACTTAAAACATCATTATGTTGTTTGCCTCGTGATTCACTATAACATTTCTCTAGTACCAGGCATGGCTGCCTCCCGAATAAGCAGAGTTAAAACTTTCCTGTAGGTGTCTAAGACCTCTTGGGCTGAGGGCCGTTCTGCAGGGTCCTTCTTCTTACAGGCTGCGTGGATGTCAAACAGATGCAGTCGTACAATGTCACTTCCTTCAACATGGCCCAAGAAAAAATTGGAGACATCAGGGATTTTCCAGATGTCTGTTTTCTCATCATAGGGAGGCATGAGGTCATCTTCGAATGGCACATCTTCTCCATATGGCCAACGCTGCTCAGGAGCTACAAACTCACCCTGGAGCTCCCTGTGACCACACTTCACCAGCCTGCCAGCACTCCTGTTCACGAGAGGCAAAGCGTCCAAGTCATTCACCAGAACGTGAAAGTCACTTGTTAGGAGATACTGGGAGAGAACCTTGTCCAGGTCATTCGAGTCACACATCACTAAGGTGCCCAGGGGGCTGCTGTGCAGGTACCGAATGACACTCACGTAGTCTATGGCAAGCATCAGCCTGCGATGCCAGGTGTTCATGCCCTTGTATTTGGGAATGTGGAGAGTTTCATTCAGGCCTCTCAGTGAACCAAGAGGATGGTACTCGGTGAGGATTGTGAACTGCTGCTCACAGTAGCCAAGCAGCCGGACAACATACTTGCTCTGAAGGGCTTTCAGCATCTTCAGTCCATGGAGAAAGTCCTCCTTCAGTTCTAAGTTGGTGAGCTGTGAAAGGACCACTTTCTTTTCCTTCCACTCAGACAGGAAGACCTGAGAACACACAAGAAACACATAAGACACGTGGAGAGCCTTCTTCTGTGAACTGCTACCAGCTGCTTCTGACCTCTTCCTGTGACTGGTTAGTCGCAACTGCAAACAGGCCACCAGGCACAGGCAGCTTTAGGTAGAGCCACGTACCTGTCACAGCAAGCCCTTTCCAATGCCAAAGTTACGCCACGATTTTTAAAGTTTTCTTTGGAATGGGCAATGCATATGAATTAAGTTATTTTATATCACCCAAATAGCCAGTCTTACTCTGCCACGATTGTACCAATCTGATTTTGTTTGTGTAGCTGGATGTCGTTTGGTGTCAGGGAGGTGGCCCAGGTTATGCTCTTGTACCTGTTGTGTTCACCTTATCAGTAGCCATATGGTCCTGGATGCCTACAGTAATTAGCTCCTGAGAGGATAATCATAACAGTAGTGCTGCCATCATTTAGCCAGCAAACTGTGAAAGTTCTTTATCCAGAGGAGAGAAGAAAGGAAATCGAAACTCACCTTTTTCACAGCACCTTCACCAACACACTTGACTTTCCTGACTTCCCTATTTATGGCCTCGCAGGAAAGCCACGGGGAACAATTCTTCACCGCTCCGAATTTGAAATGCCCAAAAGGGCAGAGCCCAGGGTCTGTTTCGACACGTCCCAGAGAGCTGTAAAACTTGTTGAGGTACAGGTAGAGAAGGGCATTAAGGAGCAGGACGGCTGCAAGCAGTAACGCCAGCGAGATGGATGGCACCTCTCTGGGAAGAAACTCCCTCCTAACGAAATGCGGTTTCTTTTCCATGGCCGTGCCTTCCACATCCTCCGTGAAAGACGGAAGCTAAGCAGCACCCTCTTCCCAGCCCGAGGATGAACGCCTGTACGGCTTTTTCAGTGCCGGCTGCCCAGCCGTCCCGCGGACACGGCGGTCCGCAGCCTGCAGCCTAGGACGAGAGGCCGTGCTGAAGGCGGCCGCAAGCTCGCCGCTCGCCGCGCTGCGCATCCCGCCGTGTTCCCGCGCAGGCCGGCCCGGGCTGCGGGCGGCGCGGGCAGGGACGCCTGACCCCGGAGAGCACCGGGAAGCGCGGCCGCGCAGGGCGGTGGCGGCGGCGGCTCCGCCCC
>VYXF01006804.1:10902-44194 GCA_013397295.1 Polioptila caerulea | reverse complement strand
GGATGGACCAGGCGCTGCTGCTCGTCCGCAACGAGCTGCCCGCCCCGGGCCTGAACCTCGCCGCCCGCTCCGGCTCCTGCCACCAGGTGAGGGGCTATGCTGGGCGGGGGTCACCCCCCGGCCTCGGCTTCTGACAGCCCGGCCCGCGGCGGGGCTGTTCGGCTTCTCTGGCGTCTCCCCTGGCCTCGTCAGGTCGCTTCGCTTCGGTTTTACCTTCGAGCAGCACGCAGGGAATTCCCGCAGCAGGAGATGCTCCAGCCCCGTGGCATCTCTCCTTGTCTTTGCCACCATGCAAAGGCAGAACCCCCTTTCATTGTCCTTTGGCACTAATGAGCTCCCTTCACCCTCTTCTTCCACAGTGCTTGTATCAGCTCCTGGCGTTTGTCCCACCAAGCAACGAGAGCCTGAGAATACCAGGCACGGCGTCGGTAATGGTTGATACCCAGCATCCACTCACCCTGCTGCTCAACAGCTCTGTGGGTGACAGAGATCTCTGCAAGTAGGTGGCCCAGCCCCAGGGAATACATGGATAGCTCTATCCTGTATTTGTGTTGGTTTGGTTTGTCGTTGGTTTGTTTTATTCTTTTTCCCTTGGAGCCATGTGCCTCTTCATTGCCTGCTCATCGCCTCCTTTTTCCCAGGTGTTTAGACCTAGAGCTCAGTGTTCACCCCACTGCTGTAACAGTGGTATACTTTGGAACTGTGCTGAAAGGATCTGGGTGTAAGCAGCAGCCAAAACGGTGTTCATTGAGGCAGCATGTGCAAGCACCTGGTTTCTCTTGCAGGGAGTCTCTAGTTCAAGAAGACGAATGGTGGCAGTGCATGTGTGGTAAAGAATTGGTGTTGGGCTAGGGGAGGGTAATGCTTGGAAGAGGCAAGTTCTGTGCTAGATTACAGTGTTGGCCCAAGTTTTTGGCTTGCCTTTCCTAAAGCATTCAGGCTTACAGCCCCCCTAAGTGCTGCGGTGGTGCCTGCATGTACTGAGGGTGGCTCACCAAGTTCTGTTTCCTTTATCATTTGCAGGATTCAGTATCATTTTGGAGAGTTTGGCAATTATTCCCTTGTGGTAAAGACCCAAAGTACAAGCACCCAAACTGTTTCTTGTGACCTAATCATCAATGAAGGCCCTATCAACAGCTACCTCCGTATGTAGAGCTCTATTTTTCCCTTTCATTCCTCAACTCGCATGGCTCCCAACAGAACCAGCTTCCTAAAAGAAGCCTGTGCAGCCACTCATGCTGTGCTGAAGACTTGTCATGGGCTTGCTCCTCTTCTTTCTCAACATCCTTGCCTCCTTATGTTTTATACACCCATCTTGAGGCCCTGACCAGGATCAGGCCTCTTCACATGATATACTGTCTGCCCACAACATTTTTGCTGCAGGCATTACTACAGAAAAATCATTGGGTATGTGTCTGGAGGGAGTTCCTGTTTCCCTGCATGTTTATTTATATACACAGAATCCTCCCTTTCTTCCCTCTATCTTCTCTCACAAAATGGGAAACAAAACAGTGTTTGGATTTTTGTTTGTTGTTGCACTTTTAATGTAAAACCTGCTTTTTTTTGTTGTTCTTCTTATCTAATCCAGGACTGTTCCAAACTCTTGTCTATGTCTGTTCCATTTTTTTCCTTTACATTACATTATTCTTCAGTCCCTCCAGTTTCCTAATTGTAAAGAAAAATTCTCCATGCTTGCTAACTAGGTGTACTGCCCTTTCCCTTATCTTCTTCATGTTGAAGCTGTTTTAAATCTCTCCTTTCTTCTTCAAAACATATCGCAGCACATCAGCTCTTCTCTCACTAGTGTCTTCTGATGCAGCGTGGTTTTATTTTGTTCTTTTTATGCCGAGGTGTGGAGTCACTGAGCTGAACTTTGGCCTGCTTTTGTGGTGGGTAGTGTGGGGATTTTGCTGTGGGTTCTTATTTTCCTCTGGGATGCATATGGCATGGAGAAGGTGGTATGATGATCAGTGAGTTGGGCTTTGTGTCATGTTTGTGTCATGCTTGGCCAAGCTGAGGTCACTGAATGACTTTGTTAGGTCATTTATAGAGTTGTATTCTTCTCTTTTCATGCAGCTATTCTCTTTGCATTCCTGGTTTACATGGGGATCCTTGCTATCCTGATTGCTGGGCGCCTTCTAATGAAGTAAGTGAACTTCCTCCTTGCACGTGCCAGTTTAAGACCACACATCTCAGTGTGGTAATGCTTTGGAGTCCCACTTGTAGCCCTGCTTGCAGATCAGATCCTCTTATCAGGTGCCATGTGCTCGTTGTGGCACATGTGGCAAGAAATGCAGAGTGATGCGATTTCACCCGAGGGATATCTTGCAGCCCTGGTAGTTTGTGTGCAGAGCAGCTGATGTTCACTGTAAGATCACACACACCCTGCTGCACCCTCGTGTCCCTTGCTCCTTGTCTAGCTCTGGATCCGTAATCCAAGGCAGTGGGACCAAAGTGCGTGTAACAAATGCAACCTTCTACCCTCTACTGAAAGGTGTAAGTCATCCTTGCCTGTAAGCAACCCAAGAATAAAACCCCCAAACATGAGCTTGTGCCAGTGTATTTCCACAGCTGGACTTCACTGAGATCCTAGGTGCTGTCTGAATCTCAGTATTACCAATGTGAGCTGTAAAAACAGAAATAGGAACTGTCCAAACTTCTGTTTTATGCTGCTAAATAGCTTCTGTTAAGGTGAAATTAAAGTACTTTTGGCTTTGTTTTGTGTTTTAAACTGTTACTCATTTTCAGAATTGATCCAGTCAGAAACTGGGTTTACAAGAAACTGAATCCCAGAGCAACTGATCGTATGATTAACTCGGTGAGTGACCACAGTTTCTTTAGTTTGCATTATGTTGTGTTTTCATCTCTGAGAAACACACACTATCTGGATATCTGAGGACTTGTTAGTTACTAATCATCTTCCCCTTGTGCGTGTTCTCCTTAGCAAATCTTGTATTGATGCCAGATAGGCAATTTTGTGTCTGTGGAGAGTGCTAGATTGGGTTTTCCATGCAAGTGTAGTGGATTTCCTGTAAAGCTCTTGCAAGTTTTGAACATGCAGCTTTGTGCCCTCTTTAGTTTCCTTGAAACAAATGTGTTGGTGAAAGTACTGTCGCCTTCTGACAAAGTCAGTGTAAGGGAAATCACAGCCTTCATGGCTGCTTCCAGCACAGCAGGAATTTTAGCAAAAAAACGAAGTCAGAATTTCTCTGGCACCCCTAGAACTGGCATTTCTGTGTGTCCCCCATTTTGAACTAGAATGTAGATAGTTCATCACAGTCTGGGCTTCATATCTAAGAGCTCCAAACCTGTCTAGAATCAAAAGACTTGGAAACAGAGCTATACAGCAGTTCTTGTAGTTAATCCCTATCACTGGGATATAGTGATGTCTCCTTTATGCTGTCACTGGGTCTGATTAGATTTAGGGAACTCAGTTGCAAAGAAGCCACTCCTGTGTTTAAAAGGATTAATTTTCCACTGGTTTAGCTCTCAAAACAGTCTCTCTGTGATGTCAGACAAGTGCTGATGGGTTGGGGCAGGTCCTCTTTGAGAGTTAGCAACTGGATCTGCCCAGCTCTGTTGTAAAGCAGTACTTAAGAGTGGCTGATTTGGAGGGGACCCAGCTCTGATGAGTATCAAGCACAAGCTCATTTCACTGCATTGTTTTTTCTATCTGGTCAAAGGTAGAATCTGAAGCATCTGCAAACATTATTGCAATGTGGTGAAGTCAGGAAGAGGTTAGGAGACAAAAGGAGAAGTAGACAAGGAGCGTAGTGTGTGTGAAGGTTCGCAGTTTACTATCCTTTGTTCCCTAGTCAGCTGGTGCAGCTGCTGACTTGCTCTTCATGTGTGTGGTTTGTTCCTGAAGGAGCTTGGATCCCCGAACACAACAGACTCCATTAACTGTGACCCCACGCCGCAATCGTGGAGCACAGGCTCTCGGCAGCGCCTGCGTTCCCTTGACACCTTCCGAGGGTGAGCATAGGAGCTCGCTCAAAAGCAGCTCTTCCACGGGGAATGAGATTTTTCCAGTGGTGGGTTGACAGTGCATGGCAATATATAGCAGATGGACAGTTCAAGGTGGTCTGTTTTACTTGGAAATCGAGATTTTAATTCTCAGATTTTCCAAAATAATTCGTAATTGATCTAATTTGGGAAAACGTTAAAGTTGTGGCAGAGGGTGCAAAAGAACAATGTGTTCAGTGTGAAAATGCCATGCAAAGGAACTTGCTTTGGTTCACCACCACCCATGATTTTTGAAACACAGCTTACTGATTGGTAAAGCTGGAAACATTGGAAATCTTGCTTTAAAAATAAAATAAATCAAATCTCAGAGTTAGAAATGCATTAGTTGGAGTAGTAATCATTAACTTTGTGTTCATAAATATGCATTTCTTCGACATGTGATACTTTGTGGTTTTGTTGTCTTTTTAGGCTCTCTCTTGTAATTATGGTGTTTGTTAACTACGGAGGAGGAAAATACTGGTTCTTCAAACACGAGAGTTGGAATGGTAAAGTACAATTGAGACAGTTCCTCTGGGTTTAACTGCAGCCCTGTCTAGAAATGGTTGGTGTTGCAGCTGCTGCAGTGAGCTGTTGCTCACCCGAAGGCTGGAATGCTGTGCTGGTTTGCCTCAGCAGGGAAATCTGCCTCTTGGTTAATGGGCACAGCAGTGTATGGTCCTCCTCCTCATGCAGTGACAGGACAGTTTCACATCACAGACTGTGTGTAACCTTTTCATTTGTGATACAGGGTCATATCTTTAACTGTCCTGTGTTGCTTAATGACCACAGTCAAGCTGATGTTGCTCAGGGCTGTAAAAACATAATGCCTTGATTGGTAAGCTGATGGGGATGAAGTCAAGCATTGTAATGCCCTAGTGGAGAATAGCAAGAATGCCATCCCTGAAATCTTTCCCAAGGCACAGCAATCAGTTCTGACCCTATTCTTGAAGAGTGGCAAATGCAGCGAAGCAAGATGATTAGCTCTCTGTAGGTTTTGTTTATAACATGTTTTAGATTTTGGGACATGAAGAATTGCTAGCAGCCTGCAATTCCTCTAGAAAATCAACAGTAATATTGTTAAATTTGAGGAGGTTTCAAGGTAAATAACATGCTCCTTTGTATTTCTTTGTAGGATTAACAGTTGCAGATCTGGTGTTTCCATGGTAAGTTTTCCTGAAGAATAGTTTTTGCATCAAGTGATTCTTTATATTAAACATTGCAAGTGGAACTTTGTGTGCACCTTGCCTCCATGTGGAAATGTATTTGGAGGGATGAATTTGTGTTAAACAGTTAATAGGAATCTGCCCCTACGAATAACAACCTTATGAACCAGCAGAAGAGCTAAGTGGTTTTGGTGCCCCACATCCTCCTTCTTCCCACACACAAGGCCCAGGGCTACCCTGCCAGTGGAAGTGCAGTATCCCTGGGAAGCTCAATGCCATGCCACTGTGTTAAAAGCTGCCAGTCTGGCAAGATTCAGAGCTGGACTGGTGTGTATCCACAGATAAAAGAGCCAAGCAAATTTTGGATTAAGCTAATATTTCTATAACCAGAGAATCATCTTATGGGGAAGCAATTATCCCATCCGCCCCTAACATGCTTCTCTACACCAGCTGTGGTCTCTGTTGGAGTAGGGAGCTGGATTTGGACTATGAACCTAATCTAGAGGGGAGGAGTGGGTCAGTTCTGAATTTGAATCATAGATCTGAAGCTGGTGTTTGACGGCTCTGAAGACGCTAATTTAATTTTGGGTAATGGAATTTCTTGGTAGCATATGAATTACTGGAAAAAGAGCAGACTGCAATTACAACCCTACCTCAACTGACCACTGAAAAAAGTAGAAGTGTCCCATAGTGCAAGCTGGGTAGCCTGGAAATTCCTAGCAATCAGAGGAAATAAAATCACCCAGTTTCACTGAGTGCATGCATCTCTGTTGGGCCAATGCAGGCTGCTCTGTCAGCCTTAGTGTTTGCTGTTACTCATACAGGTTATGAGACATCTGTCAGCTCCATTTCCCATCTGCTCTTTTCTCCAGGTTTGTGTTCATCATGGGGACATCAATAGCATTGGCACTGGGCTCCATGCTGAGGTGGGGAAGTTCCAAGTGGAAGGTGCTTAGAAAAATCCTCTGGAGGAGTTTTGTGCTAATCCTGCTGGGAATCATAGTTGTGAATCCCAATTACTGCCTCGGACCTTGTGAGTGGAACTTGCTCTCTTCTGTGCATTTCTTTAACTTGTTCCTGCCTCCTTGGCTGGGCTGTTGCAAAAACTGTGTCAGCAGTTTGATGGTATCTTGTGGAGTGCTGTTCAGTTCTGCACTGATGCAATTCTGTTAGACTCTTGTGCCAACCACTGTTGATTGTCTCAGTGACTTTCCCAGAATTATGATGTACAGAACAGTGGGATGGCAGAGTGGAGGTGTCCCTCGTACCCACAGGTGCAGTGGATCTCAGCTCTCCCTGAAGAAGAGTCACTTTTGTGTTTACGACAGAGCCTGTGTCTGTTCCTCTTTCACGTTGCTTGCATGTCTTCCAGTGTCCTGGGATAATCTGCGTATTCCAGGGGTGCTCCAGAGGCTGGGATTCACATACCTGGTGGTTGCTGCTCTTGAACTCCTGTTTACAAGAGCTGATAGTGGGACCTGGGTGAGTTATGTGGGGAGATGACAACTGAACTGATACTGGAGCAGGGTTTGGGAGCCTTTGCTCTTGTTTGGGAAAAAAGAACACATGAGAAATAATAAGAAAACATGTAACATCTTACTTGACATGTAGGGCAGTGTGACCTGGCAGGGGTCAATAATCGGTATGTGCACCCTTGAGTGTCCCAGTCTGCATTTTGTCACATCTAGCTTTACTGTATTTGAGGATTTCACCAGTCCATTCAGATAGTGCTTAAAAACAGGCATTCCAAGACACTTTTTGATGACCTTTCCACTGCCAAGGAAGCCCAGGGACAGGCATTTCTACGCTGAATCCTGTAGTCTGCGTTTTGTCCATATAATTTTGGCAAGGTTTTTTCACAGCCTTTCTGGAGTCTGTTTTCCCAAAAGCCTTTTGTTCTACTCATAAATAAAAAAAATTCCTTTTGACATTTTCCAAGTTAAAAAACATTCAGGGCTTTTATTTTGTTTCTCCCCCTGCCTCAAGTAACTAAGTCTGTGGAAATTGCTTCTGAATATGAAAGGTCTATTGGTAGAACCCAGTTCTGTAATGACATCTCCCTCTCATATCTGGGGTACAGGAGTGCCTGTCAGGAAGTACAGGTTGTCCCCAAGGGCATAGTTTTTTACTTGCCAGCTAACACCCCCTCCCCCCATCTCATGCAGGAAGGACGATTCCCTGCTCTGCAGGATATTCTTCCCTACTGGCCACAGTGGATTTTCATTCTGGTGTTAGAAACAATTTGGCTCTGCCTGACCTTCTTGTTACCAGTGCCAGATTGTCCCAGGTGAGATTGTGCACTTGGACAACTTAATGTGGGGTATCAGATTGGTTCTCTTCTGCTGGGTAGAAAATACATTTTATTAGGCATAGGGAAAGAATGAAGGGAAGTGCTTTCAGGCCAGCAGCATTAAAAGAAGCATCCACCATGTGAAAAAACTTACTTCACTTTGGTACTAAAGTACCAGGTGTTATACAGGGGATGTCATTCTTCCTTTCTATTTACAGAAGAGGATTAAAATCTCCCTGAGGTCTGTGTACAGCAATACATGATCACTGCAGTGCCATCAATGTGTGCCTCTGGCCTGGGAAAACATCCAGCATTTAGTGTGCTGGGTCATTGGGCCAGCTGCTGTGCAGCTGGACTGTAACAACACTTTGTGCTACAACCTCTCTGCCTCTGTCCTAGGGGCTATCTTGGTCCTGGGGGCATCGGGGACTTTGGAAAGTATCCCAACTGCACTGGAGGAGCAGCTGGGTACATTGACCGTTTGCTTCTTGGAGAAAAGCACATGTACCAGCATCCCTCTTCAGGTGTAAGTAGTTTTTGGTTTGCAGTATGTCAGGAGTGGCTTGGGAATGATGCATGCAGGGGGATTTAAAAGGAGTTTGGTTGCTTAGGTGCTCTGTAACAGCTGTTTTCTCTCTAAGGTGATTTACCAATCAACGATGCCATATGATCCTGAAGGGATCCTGGGGACTATAAATAGCATTGTTATGGCATTTTTGGGAATGCAGGTACCTCTTTTTCTTTCTGGCTGCATGCTATAATGGGAAGATTTGAAGGAAACTTGGAAGTGGGGAGGCAACTGTGTTTCTTTACTTAAGGCTGAGACTGGTTCTAACAAAACCTTTTTCAGAGCAGTGCTTTCATGATGACTTAGCCTGAGGTGAGTGCCAGAGAAGTGGAAGCCAACATGGCAGTAGCTTGCATTAGATACACTGAGACTTCTCGGTTTTTGTAAGGGATGGACACAAGAAGCGTGCAAAATAATCATCTGGTGTTTTAAGGTTGGGCTTATGCTGGGAGTAGGCTGGAGAATAAGGCTGAGACACACAAAGTTCACAGCTTTGTTGTGAGGGTTTCAAAAGTTGCAGGTGTACTTGTTCCCCCTTGCTGATTTTCTTCTTGGTGTGCAGTGATAGCCACCTTGCACAGGTGCTGTGTGCTCACCTTCCCTGACAAGAGAGATGCAGGGGTTCACATTGGTGTCACCAACACCAAAAGCTAACAGCTCACAACTGTTTAAAATATGGCACTTTTTGATGCAGTTTTGATGCACTGCTGGCTTTTCTGACAGTGCAGCAGCTGTGAACCAAACTGGAACCCTTGTGCTGGGAAAGGAATGTTCCCACATGTAGCACTGGGTAAAAATTGACTGGGAATATATGTGAGGCAGAGCTTAGAACAGAATTGTGACACTGAGGAATGAATTATGAGGACACATTGCTTAGTGGTGTTATGAAAAGAAGCACGTGCTCTTGGCAGGTCTGTGGAGAAGCTCTTTGGGCTGGCTCTGGTGTTGTTCCTTTGTGCAATCCTTACCAAAGGAGAGGGAGCTCAACTTGTGTTGACCTAATAAAGATGCTTGTCCTCTTCCTCAGCTAACACAGTAAGAAAGGAAAAAAAGGTGCACCTCTACTGCTGATTGGGTTGCATTTACATATTTTCCCCTTATGTGTCCATTCTTTACAAAGAGTTCTCATTTTGAGGCTTTCAGCCACTTGGCCGATAGAAATCCTATTCGTGGTCTCTGTCTTAGCACAGGTAGCTGGTGGACAATATATCTGGCTCTTGAAATGTAGTTACATTAATGGGCATTAATTGTTTTTTTTCAATAAGGCAGGAAAAATAACTCTGTTCTACAAAGACCAGCCCAAACAAATTATGAGTCGGTTCATCATATGGGGCATAGTGATGGTAAGTCTGATAGTTATGTAGCTCTTTAAAAGACATGTATTTTAATGCAATGTAAATACTTCTTAAACATGTTGCAGTGGTTATATAAACTTTACCAACTTTCTATTTCAGGGAATTATTTCTGCTATCTTGACAAAATGTTCTAAAGAAGAAGGGTTTATTCCCATAAACAAGAACTTATGGTAAGCAAAGAGGTGGAACATTTCATATGATTTTGTAAAGTACTATTTTAGCTCAGAGAATGTTTTACCTTTTGTAGATTGAGATCTGTATCACATAGTTCTCTAAATATTTGTACTCTTTCTACTGAAAATGTTTGTAGGTCAATATCATATGTGACAACCATGAGCTGCTTTGCCTTCATCCTCTTACTGCTGATATATTACCTTGTGGATGTCAAGAAATGGTGGTCAGGTGCTCCATTTTTATACCCAGGTCAGTAAAATCACATCAGGAGACATATTATTTGTTTCTTTCTGCACTGATGCTATCCTTTTGTTTTCTGGACCTCCCTTGTCTGTAAGAAAGTAGGGATTTAGACTGAGGTAACGTGAAGGGTTCCAGAATGGTTAAGCAGAACCTTTGCACAGAACTGGGACACTTGAGACCAGATATTTAGGAAAGAGAGACAATCAATTCTTTAAATGAGGGCTGAAAGCTGCTGTTGCCTAATGACTGTTCTGAGTTTCGTATCAAGTCAAGGTCCCAGTGAACAGCTGCCTAGTACCAAGCAAAATACCACAGCTGTGCAAAGTTGGTTTTGGAAGGGACTGCTGAGACTTGTGTAACCTAATGAGAAACTCAAAGGCCTGTCAACAGAGTAATACCACTTCTGAAGATGTGGAAGACGAAATCCCCTGGGCAGCTGTGTAGGTTGTGTCTGTGATTTTAGATAAGTGTGCTTCTCAAAGTATCCCACTGTGGTTTTAACCACACTGGGCACACAATGAACGTAAGCAGAGAATGCAAAGCCACAGCAGAGGGGACCTTTCAGCAGCCTTGGTCCCTGGTGTCTGGATAGGAAAGTAGGCAGGGTGACAGCAGGGTATCATACCTCCTACCAGAAACCTCAGGACTTTGAAGGGCAGACAGCATTTGTTTGTAAAGGCAGCAGATCTGACCAGATTGGTTGGCACTCGTCCACCCTGAAAACAGTAACTGTTATTATTCTCCTTATTAATATAATTACAACATACTGATTTGGTTGTATTTTCAATTTAGGGGGGAGAGAACCCCTCAGACTGTATTTGAAAACAGTGTGTAGCATCTTTGGGGCAAATGACGTTAGCTGTTGTTGTCTTGGTGCCACTCCCTTTTATAAGCCTGGCACACCTCTGCCTGCTTGCTCTGAAGCAAGCCCATACCTGCTCTTTCAGATGGTATAACCTGTGCTTCCTTTCAGGAATGAACTCAATCCTGGTCTACATTGGACACCAAGTGTTTGCAAACTACTTCCCTTTTAAGTGGAAGATGCAAGACAGTCAATCCCATGCAGAGCATCTGACTCAAAACCTCACTGCAACAACTCTTTGGGTCATAATATCATATATACTTTACAGGAGAAGAATATTCTGGAAAATCTGATAGAGGTGGTCAAGGTCTAGCAGGCCTAGATTCTGAAGAGGCAAGTGGATTAGAATGAAATATGATGGATTAGCCTGAAATACTGCCACTCAGACTGTATTACTAAAAAGGGATACTAGTTCAAGTTTACAGTGCCATGGAAGTCATCATCAAGACTTTTATGTGACTTAAGGGACAGTATTTACCTTAGCCTTACTAGTGTATTACAGTTGCTCTCTGTTTTGTCTTTTGTAAATATTTTACTGACTTCCCTCCTTCATACAGAGAAGCTGAACATACCCTAGCAGTTGGGCAGTCTAGGACACCCTGATGGTGTTCATGAAAGGAACTGCGAGGGATGGGGTTGGTGACTGCAGGGGCTTATCAGAAAGGGGCTGTGGAAACAGTCCCTGCATGTGACACAGAACCCCCTAACTCAGGTGGTCTGGGATTTGTATATATCCTTGGCACCTCTCGCATGCCTGTCCCCTCTGGCTACTGGCACACATTTAACTTGGCCAGTGACTATCTGGGAAAGCCATGGGGCACCTCTGTGTCACAGCCTGGTGGTGCTCTCAGCTGATCATGCTTCACTCTATTCTTCCCATTTCTTTGACCAAACTCTTAGGTTTAGGATCCTGCTGAAGCCTAAAATCCCTTCTATTGAATTATTAATCAGCAGGCTGCTCCTACAGGTTTAGCAGCCCATCTGTGCATGTTCTGGGCCTTGTGTAGCACACCTCTTGCATGGATGAGGTCTGAGTTTCATGTGCTACACTCTAGGAGTGCAGAAA
Organism: Polioptila caerulea; assembly: GCA_013397295.1. Lineage (NCBI taxonomy): Eukaryota > Metazoa > Chordata > Aves > Passeriformes > Certhiidae > Polioptila > Polioptila caerulea. The sequence goes on along the minus strand of VYXF01006804.1, from coordinate 32,468 downwards.
GGCCATCTCCTACTGACTTTGTATAATCACTTGGATATTACCATATTTCAATCAAAACAATCCTCTTTCTACATGAATTTACTTAAGGACTCTGAATCTGAAAACCAGCAATACAGGTAGAATTCTGCTGAGAAGGAAGACCTAACAGACCAATTCAATGTAAGATAACAGTTTTTAGAAATTGAGGAAATTAATTTAGCTTTCCAAACTAGTGCTAATAAAAAATCTGAAATACCTTGCTATGTTCTCTGTCTATACGTAAAGATGGAAAGAACTATGACACATACCTTAGTATAATGCTATGGAAAAAAAAAAAAACAAAAAGCAAAACAAATAGGATATTACAAAGACTTCTTAAATAAAGTTTTATTTATAAAGTTTGATCTACTCACATAAGAAAACAAAGCAGTGAACAAACACTGAGTAGTGTTTGTGTATTGCAGAAACTGTAACTTACAGGGAACTTCTTGACCCTGTGAACAAGAGATTTTCCACTGCTATGCTGCTTGTTCACACAAAGAAGAGCCTTCCCCTCTCCATAAGACACTGCATCAGGATCCAGTCCATTCAAGCAAGAGTCTGCAGCAGCAGTATTTTCTCATTAATGCAGAACCTATGCAAGACCACCATGAGATTTTCCCCACAGCGCGAGACCTGGCGCTCCATGGCCAGGCGGAAGTCTTCCTTCACTCCTTTAGTTATACCCCGGGTAACTGTGTGGTGCCTTAAGCCATGAAGGAAAGAGAGACAGACAAAATCAAATCACGGTTATTTAGTGAACTACAGTCATTTAAATGTCACTTACTATATAGTTATGGTCCATATCTGAGTTTATTTAATGAGAGTCAAAGAGCCTGTGCTATGCTATTTTTAAAAAATCATGTTTAGTAGCTTACAGGTCTTTCAACAGTTAAAAGCTGTAAAAATGTCTATGTTCTCAATGCTTTGAGTATGACTGCTGAAGGGGGAAATAATAAGGTCAATCTTCTGGATTACGGGAAAATCTATTCTCTTAACCCAGCAAGTAGAGAGTTCTCCTTGCTTGGGGAAAGGAACTTTTTTTTCCTCTCTACCTTTGATGCCCAGGTCACTTCTTCCCTGTAATCACTTCTATAAATGGTTGGCATTGAAAGAAGAGTAAAAAGATGAACTTGCTTTCTCTGGAGCACACGTGCCACCATAAAGAGCAGAGGGCATCTTCTATGAGTATCAAAGTGCAGGAAGGAGTTTTATAATCCTGTGGGCACTGATAATGCTGTGACTAGTGAAAGGCACAGTGAGCACTTCAGAAAACCCAAACCAAGCCAGGCTGTGAGTCTGCATCAGTAGAAGCCAGCTCTTATGAAGATACTAGACACCAGGCAAAGGGTCACATTTATTCTGAGCACAAGTTCAGGACTTATTTTCAAACAGAACAAAGGTCCAGCTACTGACCAAGCTAAAGCAGTGCTGGATGGGGAAACTTATGGGATATTGCCCTGCTAAAGGCCATTTTTATGAACAAATCTTTGTCCTCATGCTGGCCTCAGCACCTGAATCTTGTCCTTAAAACGATGTTCTACAGCACCAAAACACTTCTTGCACTGGTCCAGAACTGGGCAAGTAAGATCACGACTTTGTAACACCTACCTGCAAGCCCTACTTAGGAAGGGGAGAAAAAGACATGCCCTGAAATGAGAACCTTAACACTACTGAAGGAACCAGCATAAATTAATTTAGAGAGAAAAGCATAATGCTAATGCTGAGATCATGAGTCATGGTTAAGAAGGGAAGAGCTGGTCTGAACCCAGCAAGCCCACTGAAAGACAGAAAGGAAACAAAAAATAAAGGGTGAGGGTATCTGAGCCCATCCAGACATGTTGGGAACAAGGAAGGGAAACATCTCAGAATTACCCTCACGATACCACCCAACTTCCATGTAAATAAAGAAGCCTGGCGTTTGAGAAGAGGTTTCTCTGTCAAAACAGTAGAGACCTTTGCAACACATGGAAAAGGCAAAGCCTATTGGGCAATCCCTTGCTGAGCTGTGCTAAGTGAAGCAAACCTGCACTGAAAACACTCCAGTATATTCAGAGGCTATGGGATAAGTCCTGTTTTCAGCCTTTATTGTCTTGAACATTGCTGGTAGCTGAGTGCTATGGTCAGTTACAGCCTAGGGCAGAATATGCAACCTACAGCTACTGAGCGAGCCAGCAGCACTTTGGAAGATGTGTGTTATATTACAACTGGAAAACACAAAACAGAATTCAGAACAACCTAAATGAAGAAAAGTTGCTACAAATGGATCCAGGAACCAGTATCTTGAAAATAAAGGGTTAAGCTCTTGCTAACATATGATGGAATATCAGTAAAACTTTTGAGGATTTCTACATTATTGTTTAAATTTAATAGCAATTACTAAATTGAAAGGACACAGATACTGGCAACTTATGGGAAAAAGAAAAATAAATGTTATAATAGAACAACATGGTTTGCCAGGCAATGTAGGCACAAATGAAGAAATAAAAAAAAATATAAATATTGAGTAACAAATTGCTGAAAACCATGGGCAGTAAAACATGTTGACAAAACACAGCACACTATGAGCCGGGTTTTTCCACTTGGTACCTGTCAGCAGTCTGTATGCTGGGCTGTAGCACAGGTATGAATTCCTGCTGCAGTAACCCCATGGGAGGGCTAGAAGTCCTTCAAAAAACAGCAAACAGCAGCATTCAAACACCCACACACCAACTCCCCCTCTGGTGCAAAACAACTCTCCAAAAAAGGAGTAACAGAAAACTAGGGTGAGCTCAAACAGCAGTATGACCACCGAGCAGCCAAAAGGGTGCAGGACTCTAACAGCATCAAACATGCAAATATCCCCAAATTCATTGCAAGGCTGTTCTACAGTTGTGGTCTAAACATATACACATATTTTTTGACAGTTACACCAGGAGAAAGGACAGCAGCAGGTGAAAAACCAATACACAGTTGTACTGTGATGAACTGTCACAGCTCTTCCAAGGAAGCATGTCAGTCAGAAAAGATTTAATCAGAGGAGCACTGCAGATACCACAGCTTCCCTCCAGTACTGGCAAGAGCATGTCAGCAAACTGGGAGAGCCCACAGCTTGGGGATAAGGGACTGGCTGCTGCGCCCAAGCTGAGTGCATGCACAGCGGGTATCGGCCAGGGTGAGTACAGGGCGGTAGTTGGTAAAGGTTGCCCAAGTATCTTTTCATTAGCCCACAGATGGACTTTTCCACCTTTACAAATTCTAACTGCATATAACAACAGCTGTTAGAGTATGGCACAATGCCAGAGCACAAATGCCCGCTCAGAGCAACCTCCTGTTTATGACCAGGGCCACAGGAACTAACCACCAAAAGCTGTCTCAGCTCAGAGACAGTTTGTCTTCCCCAGGAAATGAAATTTTTATCTCTCTGTGCTACCTAGAACAAGATACTAACTCAACAGGTTTGGTCTAGAGCAATACCCCACTGAAGGAGAAGAGAAAGGAGAAATTAGGTATATAGGAGAGAGGTTTAGCATCTTAAGCTAAGTCTCTTATAATGTCACCTAAATCATATGAGGCACCCGAGTAGTGAGTACACCACTCACTCCCAGAGATGCTATGAAGGGAGCAGAGAAGCAAAACTTGTGCTTAGATTCCTGTAGTTCTGAGTTAGGTTCCTACCTTCAGATCTCACAGGTGGGCATTTGGGTTAGCATCTAGTTTATTAATAGATACGGAGCTTAAAAATGTCAAATAAAGATGGGACATTTAACACTCTAATACATCTACAATAACCTGAAATAAAATAGCCACAAAAATTATTCAATCAAATTAAATAATTTTTCAAGAGTTCTTGGCATGAGTAAGTCCAGTACTTGCAAAAATGAACATGAGAAACACAAAACACAGAGGACCAGAAAGATGTATTGGTCCCAGAGTGGCAGATGTTTGCAAAAGGGGTTCTGTGCAATTGTGTCTTCCCTACTGTTTGCAAGATCTGCAGTCAGAACTAAGCACGCCCAGACGCACAGAGTAAAAATTACACTGTCAAGATACTTTGTTTCACTTCAAAGCAACCTTCTCTGTCCCCAAGGAGAGATGGGATAGGAATATGAGTAAAAGGAAGGACACAGCCTTCAGATCAAGTTAATGCAATTAGGTAGCCTATTATAAGATTAATTCCAGTAAGATCTATCAAAAAGAGGAGCAAGATACTAGGCAGTAATTTCCTGCTTTTTTCCTCTTTAGCCTCACCAGCTAACACTGCCCCTATTGACATGAATATCAGATAAACTGTGAAACTTGGCTTTTCTAGAAGGGAGTTCAAAAGCACTTAAAGGTGCTGGATTCAAAGCTCCTAGAACAACTCTTGTTAACACCACAAACAGAATGACCTGGCTTTATCACCAGTTAAAACCAAAATCATAGACCTTCTCATTCCTACAGTGAATGCAAGCAAAGGAAAAGGTTACAAACTACATATATTCTGCAGAAACCAATTATTAGTCTGCAGACTACCAAGATCCTACTTCATCTTTCGTAAAAGCACACTGCAGTTTGCTTTACTGAGCTTCGTATAATTTCCTATGTAGTATAAAGTACTTAGAAAAAAGTACTGAAAGAAGAATGAGGAATTTACCTGGGGAGAAAATGCCCCATAAGTCATCAAAGTAGTCCTTATAAAAGACACATAATATCTGCAATACATCTCCCATCCATTAAGATGCAGGATTGCTACATTTATGCTGAGAAAAGATCAGACAAAGGAACAACTGCTTTATCTTTGGCCTGTTGTGTCAGCATCTTTCTGACCATGAATGAACAGCACCTGAGCTGTCTCTGCTAACTCATGGGAGGATGGTGCAGCAGCTCATCCAACTGGAACCAGTGATAATTTGGAAAGATGTAAGCAGTCTGCAGATACTGAGCCTTCCAACCATTGTCCCAGGAAACAGGGCTACACTGGCACACGTTCTCAAAAACCCCAGCTGGGAGAGGCTGTGAGCTAACCAGGTCAACACAGATGGGTGACATCAACCCTGGGCCTCACAGCCAGTCCAGCTAAAAAAACACCCGTGAGCCCAGGGGAGTAGACATCATCTGAAAACCATGGGCAGTAAAACATGCCCTGAACTATCCCTTCCATCGGCTCTCTGAGGAAGTGCCCCCAACCCTACACAGCCACATAAAGACACTGCACACAGCTTCTCCAGCTGGACTGCATATTTGACTGTTTTGGCTCAGCAAGCACAAAGAAACGGGCTTCTCTTCTACAAGCCTTTCCGTCCTTGAGGAAACATCGCTGATCAAAAGGAGGTCAAAGAGAGATTCTGTCCTGCTAGAAACACTTCTCGCTACCTCCTGCCTGACTGGGGAGGTCAGAACAGAAAGTAACTGCAGCCACACCAATCAAAGGCAGCCAAGAGAAACAGTGCTGAAGTACTGCAATGAAATGGAGACAGCAGGTAAGAAGTTACCAGATGGAGTCTTCAGAGCTAGGCCCTCTTGCTGGCAAAGCTTAGGACTTAACACCATATGCGGTGCAGCATGCCCTGAAGCTTGTTTTCATACAGCTGGTTACAAGCAGAGAGATATGGCAAGGGTAAGAGTTTGAAAATCTAGAGCTTAAAAGAGAAAATACTCCGTCACATAATTAAGCACTTGAATTTCTAGTTTTCCTTTAATTACACCTAGAATCTCATTTTTGCTTTGGTTACCTAGATCTCAGGAAAATCTATTTACTAGATAAAATTTGCATCCTATTGTCTGATGGTAGGCTCCCATTTTGAAAACTTCAGCCCATTTCTGGTTAGTGAATAGCCAGAATACACTGACCCTAAGTGAAATTTCAACAAACTTTAAGCAGTCCCCCTTTTAGGAAGCAAAATACTACAAGTTCTCACAAATAACCAGGATATTCCAAAAAATTCTGCCACTAAAACCCTGCAGCAGATAGTTTTGAGTCAAACTGAACAAGTAAGAACACCTAGGAAGTTAATCCAAACTAATTTAAATTTACTTCAGCATCTTGTAATAAGCTAAGCTGAAAAAGATGACCTGCTAATTCTAACAGAAAGGTTACTGGATTGTAGCTGGAGTGTAACTGAACTTGTATTTCATACCAAAGTTTTTCACCATTCAGTGGTCTTTCATTAAGTTTTATTTACAAAAACAAGCAAAATAGTACCTTCTGCTCAGCATTACTCTTCAGCAAAATCAGTAACAACACCTTGCACTCATGCCTAATTATTTGAAAAATTCCTGGAAAGTGCAAGTGTCTACCTGAAAAAGCCCAACTGAAATCACGTTAATATCTATCACTCTAAAGCAAATGCCACACTCAGAAATAAAGTCCTGTAAAAGCAGGAATTAAAGCTGAAGAACCCCCCAAAAGAATACACAGACCAGCAGGAGAGTCATAAAAAGAAACTCATGGCCTTGTTTGAACTTCTTAAATCTAAGCTCAAAGACATGATGAACTATTCAGAAGATAACATGAAAGCAAAGACAACCAGAACATACTCCCTTTTTTTTCTGCCAAAGAAAACAGTAAATGCTTTTTTATCCTTACTTGATCAACATTGCTTGATTTGGCAGCAGTTCCAGATGAATTTTCCCTCCTTCCTGTGTTCTTAAATAAGCAAATTCCTCCAACATATCAATATCTGAAGAAAACGTTAAAGATAGTAGGGAAACAATGATTGAGAACATTCTTATGCCTCACATTTGAAGCCACATTGCTGAAAGGAGAGTCAAACCAAAAAGCTATTGAAGTACCTAATTATTAAAAGTGATAGAGATCACAGCATGTATTCCTAATCCTCCACAAACTGATGAGAAATGGCTTTTCAAAGTGAAGAACACATCCGCTAGTTTATTTTCTTTCTTTGTTTCTTCACATGTAGTCAGAAGTAAAGAAGGCTAATCTCAAAACGCCCTGGGTTTCACTTCCAGTTTCTGCACTGCAGGCTATGAAAGCAGTGCAAACTGAGGCTGCATTTGAAGCAAGTGCCACCACCGTTGCACATTATCACCCTTTTTAGTTTTCTATTTTGATCCCTTATTTAGCTGCTTGTTTTGTGGTTTATTTTATCCTTTCCATTAACACCACAGCATATTTAGTTGTCTCAGATAGCAGTTAGACCCACCCTGCTTCCTGAGGCCCATGGCTGGATGTCTATTTAGGTTAAACATTAAACTGTCCATTTGTGTATGATGATCAAAATTTATGTCAGATATCTGAATAGATAAATCAGACGTGCTTTGCATGAACTTTGACACAGCTCATTATCTTACTGAGCCCAAACATGTTATCCACAGAAAGCATTTCACAAACAAGAGCCAACATCATTTAGCTCTGCAGCACAGGTACCACTCTGTCTTTTTGGTTAACAGCCTTGTACATAATGCCCTGTCTATCTTAATGAAGAGACTGCTGTCACTTGCATGAACAGCCTGAGCTGCTGCTGTTTTTCTGAATGGAAATGCAATGGCAGTGTACTTAAGGGTACACTCAAGTGCCAGGGCAGGTGACAGGAGGCATATTTACAGTCCTACTACAAAAGATTTTCATGGTATGAAAATCAATACAGAATATGATTCAGGGAAAGAGCTGCTGTTCAAACTAACAGCTTTTTCAACACTAGAGCACAGGATATGAAAGACATTCTTGGTTAGAAAAAGGATACTTGTGACATAGTTGAAAAAATTCTCATACTGGAAGTTTCCTTGCTGGCAGATTTTGTTGATGGCTTTCAGGAACAAGTTCTCACCCCTTGGCCACTCATGCTGAAGCAGAACAACTACGTGGCCCAGTGCCATATCATCTCTGCTGTCTGTGAAAGCTCTGAGCTTCAGGGGAAAAAATTACATTCAGACAATCAGGAAACACATGTTGCATTCAAAAACATCTAGGATTTATCTCACCTAGATCTGTGCAAATACATAAGTTCTTTATATTTTAAGGCAGAATGAAATACACTTCTAAGTAGGTTGGAAATTTCCAGCTAAAATACCAAACCCTCTCCACTGACCTATAAGAGAAGTCTGAACAGAGACAAAAATTCTGAGATCTGTTTATCTTCTCTGCTCAAAATGAAAACAAATTAAAAAAAAAAAAAAGAGAAAACAAACCCTCCTCCATCAACACTCCACTCCCCTCTCCAGAAGAAGACTCTCTCCCAACCCATTTAGGTAAGAAGGACTGAGGCACAGCCAAATTAACACAGCACTGGGATATCTGGGATATGGCCATGCAGTTTCAGGATACATAAACTAGGCCTTAACGAAAAGAAAGCTCCAATTGACCCAATCTTACCTTGAAACAAGCTAACAACAGATGAAGGCAGTAAGGCATGATAGCTCTACTGGTACATGGCCAAAGCTTCAAATCAGACCCTGCAACAAAACAGTTCTTTAGGGGTCTCACAACAGGTATGTTGAAAGAAATTGCAACATAAAAAAACAAATCCAAAATTATCACATCTCAGGTAGGGAGGAAAGCTTTGAATGTAAATATGACTGATCCAAAATATGAAGTTAAACATTTAAATTTTTCTTCCTCACTTCTCTTTTCCTGTGGTAGGACTTTGCCACCAATATACTTTAAAAGGTACAAGCAAGAAAACCTCAATATGAAACCAAGAGGGAACAAGAAACTTCCTCCCTTTTCATAATACTAAATGAGAATATATATATATTATATATAATATATAATTATATATATTATATATATATCAACCAGAACACCTGAACTAAAATTCAGCTGACACTGAGTTTAAAGTAATAGCAACTCCATACCTTTCCTGAATTTTGACTTGACTTTAGGTTGCTCCTCTTGTACTTTACCTCCTTCTTGTATTGGAAGTAAAATACAGCACATGAGGTCTAGCACTTTTTCACATGTTTGCTGTAAAAGAAGGGACATAATAATGCTAAATTTAAATTAAAGTTCTTAAAAATTCAGATATGTTAATAACGATTAAAAATTTCAGACGCCACAAAAGGAAAAAAAAACCAATCACAAAATTCTTTGCTAGAACTTGAGTTGACTTAATTCACAGTACAGTCTGGCTAAACAAAAAGACTTAGTGTCACTAAACAACCTCTGAGAGCCTACATACATCATTTTAACTGTGAAAAAATTGTATTGGCAGTCTTCATTTCAAGAGGATAAGGTCAATATAACTGCAATCAAAAATTATTTTGTTTTAAAGGATTAAATTTTCAAATGAATTCTTAGAATAGTTTTGTAAAATTTGTTCTGTTCATGGTAAAAACAGAAAAGAAAACAGCAATCTGACAGCATGATAGAAATTCAATTAATTTTTAATGCTATTTCCTAGCAAGAGGTCTGTGGGAATATATGATCACATTTCCAGTGAGAAAGTATTAAAATGGACAGGGCAAAAGCACTTATCCAGCAGTACTAGGATGATGTTAGATCCTGAGAGACAGAGGCTTTATTGTCAGTGCTGACACTGACTGACCTCAGATTACCATGCACTCCTGCAATATTAAAAACACAAAACATGTATTGCAAAAGTAGAGCAAGTTCAGAGGTCAGGCCAGACCATATTGTTCTGGTGTCTCTTATATTGTCAATTAACTCTCCTTTAAAGTGATCACAGAAGTTCCTTTACTTTTTCTTTCCCCTGCCACAGGAAGCCTGTACCCAAAAGAATTCCCCATCAATTTAAGGAACTAGTTCAGTAAAGAAATTCAAATTAAGGTTACATTTACAGACAACTCAAACACATGTAGCTGGGAAAAATCATAACTAACGCCCAAATCTTAACTTTCAAGTAGACTATACACATATGTATAAAGAGTTGCTAATGGACAATCAGTTAGTGTGGCAGGAAGTATAATTCTCCCAGCAAAGCATGGATTTTTCAGTAGACTCTGGCTTATGTTCAATATCCTGCTGAAAGCAGGCTAACAGGAAAATTTGAGGGAAAAAGAGAAATGGGAACCACAGGGCCAGCTGATGAAGGCCCAGCGTGTGGAATGCTGTACGTACCCGATATTCTCCAAGGGCAAAGTGGCACGATGCTAACTGGATTAGTGCTCTCTGATTTTCTAAAGATCCTTGTCCTGTAATTTGCTGGGGAGAATGAGAGCCCTGAAGAGCTGCCAAGTGATGTAGGCTGCTAATTGCTTTTTTGTCCTGCCCCTTTGAAAAAGAGTATAAAAAAAAAAAAAACTTGTTAGGGTCTTTTCTATACAATCGGTAGAGAGAGAAAAAATTCTCTTACAGGAAGCTTTCAAAATGAAGTGTGTCTAAGCAACAAGCCTTCAAAATTTTAATCTAAACTAATAATCTCCAGTGTAGAGTTGTGTGCAAGACTGTGGGTCAATCTTTGCAAGGCAGTCAGAAGACAAACAAAATCATATTTGTAACTGAATCAAATAATTACATTCTTGAGTTAATCGTTACTTTATTTAGACTAATAAAGTTTGAAATAGCACAAGCATAGGCAAAAATAAAAGACTCCCAAAGGAAAAATAAAGAACAAGCTTTCTTCTGTAGATGGTATTGGAATGAGCACAGTCAGCCTAATTTTTGTGGACAAGTACAAATGTTAACTGAGACATGTTAATACCTTTTACTGTTTGAAAAGTCTTCTCTCTGATTGTGTTCCAATATAATGCGCTGACAGACTAATAAAATGCACTTATCTTCCATAACACTATGTACATATCCACTGGTCAAACTGCCAACATAGATGTCTTTTCCACATGCCAAAATTAGCTGGACTCAAACAACAGCTATTGGGACAGGAATACCCAAAGCAGGGAACCAAGGTTGTGGTGCAAACAGTGTAGAATCCCCAGAGGAGTCATACTTTAGGGCATAAAATCAGCAGATACTATAAGCAGTCAAACTGGCTAATCAGAGTTACTATTTACAAGAAGGAAGTAAATTGCTATTTACTAGATGAAGAGCAACACAATGGTGGTGTTTTTCCTAGTTTATACCATATTTTTTTTACCTGGTAGATGATCATGTCTGTAAGAAAGATCCTTAACCAAAGCCAGGTTTCTGTCTTCCATGACAAACAAATTCTGGTGAACTCTGTGTTAAGTGGTTGGAGAAGAAAAGGTAAAACAGAATATGAAACATTTCGCAACTTTGGGTTAAACATCAATAATATATATAAAAAAGCTGAATTTAAAAAATGGCACCAAAACAGTAAGAGGATGAAATCCTTCACATATAGGATACTCTCTTCCTATACACTCAGTCTTTTATTATGCTTCTCTTCACAGTGTCCAACCAACCTAAAAAGAGCTAGGTGGTGCTGTTTGCCTGCTTTTTAAAAAAGAAATTTTTTTCAAAATTATCACACCAGTGATTATCAGAAAGGGAGACACAGTAAAAACCATGAACTAAAGCAGCTACTAGCAGCACATCCTCACTGAGCACTACCAGCCCCACTATTGACCAACTGCTCTATGAGAAGTGGGGGTGAACAAGCAAAGAATGAAATTCAATACAGGAACAACATTTTCCAAAATGCAACAACTGATAAAGCTTCTTACTGGAACTTCTATCAGAAGTACTCAGGACCCAAGGCAATTTAAATTTTAAGGATTCATAATGGCAGGAATTCCATTTTAACAATAAAAAAGTGATTTCTACGCAGAGCAATGAAGTCTAAACGCAATTCTGAATGCAGTCACCCTACCTTTGTCAAGTGATTCCAGAGAATAGAGCAGCTCCCAGCTCTCTCTTGCCAGTTTGAAACTCTCTAATACTTCAATGGAGTTTGCAAGATCAGCCTTGTTTACTGTAATATGGCGACTTCTTGCCTTCCCAGAAGGATCCTCATCATCTGAGCTCTGCTTAGAAGTCAGTATAAAACACGAATATTAACTTTTTAATTTATACTTATTTCAGAGGACTCTAAAATCACAGAAGTTCCACAAGAAAACAATTATGTATAGAGGTGCCATGGTCCTAGTTTAAGTGGCTTTAAGTGATTTTTTCACTTAGCTTGTTTTAAGATCAGACCAATCTGGTTTGCTACCAAGAACTCAGTGGCACAGTGTGATCAGCAATATCCCAAACAAATCTATCCTGTGTAAACGTGGTGTATGAACACTGAGCTTCAGCCAGATTATCTGTTAGGTACATACACACTTTACACTTCATGACTCAGTTTAGGCCTACAGTGCACAAGGCAAAGGCAATCCTTGTATTCTCTTTATGGTAGAGAAATTCTACAAAATAGTGATTTTCTACAAATAAAGCAATAGATACACTAGCTATAATAGATATTTCAGTTATTAATTAAAATGGATACATCAGTTCCAATCATGAAAAGTCAATTACTCTGGAAGTTTACCTGTAGAACATCTGACTGCTACAGCTACCTTTTTAAATGCCTCTGCTGAACTCCTTCAAGTTAAAGCATTCACAGCAGTACATGCATCTACAGCAATTGCTGCAAAAATGGTTTTATTCTTGCTGGCTTTAGAAAAAAAAAGTTTGAAAATTGTGGTCATAAACAGCTAATTCAGGGTAGCTCTAAAAATATGTCTTTTACATCCATGTCAAAACCACTGTTGTCTAAATTCCAGTAGCAATGCCATTATTGCTATGAATTAGAAAGTCTACAAAAGTTACCATTGTTTTTTCTCTTCCTTCAGCAAGTTTCCTTTTTTTGTGTATGTGTTTGTTACGATCAATATCTGTATCACCATAGATGTTGGGTACCTCCTCGAGAAGAACCAGTGGAGTTTGGTTTGGAGCATTTGGACCTGGATTTAAAGATAAATTAATTCACAATTGCCCTAAACTGATCTGAATGGTCTTATGCTTACAGCAAGCTGTTTTGCTTTTTTCCTTCACAAGTAATGACTATAATGCTACAGAAAACAATGTTAAATCATGTCACTTGAATTGCTTAAACTATGCTGGTAAAGCTATGGTTTCCTCAACGCAGCCATACAGTGAAGGTCAGAGTGCATTTACCAGACATCACCAGAGTCTGATTGAGAGCTTCAGAATATTTTTGAATCCCTTTCTTCTGGAGTAGTCACAACATATACTCAGGCAGCAGATGTTCTCTGATCAAGCATTATTGGCTTTTATATAAGTACAATTATTCAACAGATGAACGGCACAAATGGCTCTGAAGTTAACAGCCACAAATATGGCACAGCACAACAATATTCTCAAAATATTTCTCAGGAGAAACCAAAGCAATATGCTACCAGGCACTGACCCTACGAAGAAGTCTGTGTATTTTATTACAAAATCCCTAGCAGGATCATTCAGTGTCAGCTTTGCCCCTACTGATTTTAGTAAACAGAATTAAACCTTTACTTGACTGCCAGAGCTCATCTTTACTCCCAAAAGATCGAAAAGCCTCATTTTGAAACACAGAATACAATTTCTACTTCAACTGGTGTCACAGAACATCCAGCAGGATCTGGTACCTAGTATTTCACACCCCAGTGCTTAGGTTTCTTTAGACATAAAATAGGAACAATGCTTCTTAATCTCAAACAACATTGATATGTGAGCACTACTGAGAAAGCCTTCCTTCCAAACAAATTTTCTCCTTCTGCACAATCAAGTTGCATATAGATGTGTAAAGATCAGTCAAAGAGAAATGTAAAGGAAAGAGGAATCCTTTAATCTGTTTTCTCTTTCTGAAATCTCTGCCAGGTAAGACAGTAGTGCAAACAGGTATTTTCAGTTTGTGCATTTCTTCTATTTGCAGAAAGATATGAGGCTAAGGCCTCATTCATAACTGCAAGGAAGATTCATTTCATCTCTTGACATTAAAAAAACTTCTATTAAGCTTTTCTCATCTCCTCGAAAGTGATGTGTAAGGAGTTCACTACAATAGAAGCTCCTGTTAGAACAGCCAATCTGCTCTACCTAATACAGGCCCATAAATATCACCACAATAACCAGGCCCATAAATACCACCACTGAAATTACACCTACAGCACACTGCAATCACCTCTCCTGTACCATCATGTATTCCACATGTCAGAATCTAACCCGTGTGAACTGAAAATAGAGCCAAGACTTAATGCAGAAGATTAATATCTGTTTCTCATGGATGCCAAGTACCATAACTGGGGTGCTGGAAGAGTTCCACCACTAGAACCTCAACAGCTGCCTAGTCCTAACACCTGAAAAGAAAAAAAAAGTTGGGTTTTTCTTTTACTCATACTGACTTAAATTAATGCCAGCTAAGTGCTTTGCCTTTCAAACAAGCGCTCTCTTCCCAGCACCAGAAGTGCACTGTAGTCTTTATTCCAAAACCTCCAGCCCTCCAACAAAAGAAAATCCATTGTCCTTGAAAATCCTTGACCGGGGCTGCAGACCTTCTCTAACAGTACTGAAAGTTACACAGGCATACAAAGAGCAGCGTCGTGTTTTTCCGTCTGAGCTCTAGAATCTAAGCTTACAGCGTTCTTAATTGTTTTCTAGAAGAGAATGTTATAATTAAAACTCCTAAAAGCATCAAATAGCAACTCCTGCCAAGCCTGGAGGCAGCCTCAAAGTTATGAGAGGTGTGAAGTGCCTCATTCATTTCTCAAATCTCCAGCAAACCAGATAAAAATGATGTAAGAGAAATGCATTGAAAAGTTTTCTCTCAAGAAGCTTCTTGCAAATCCACACACATGAGGAAAGAGTCACAGATTTAATCCTCACAGATGAGAATACAGTGTTTTTCTCTACGACCCTGCTTCCAAAATATGTAGGAGTCTACATTTCTACAGTAAGCCCTCCTGAGAGAAGGAGGAAAAATTCTAATAATAGAAAAGACACGAAAGGCACTGAATGCTACTGGACTTCAATGCTAAAGCAGAATTTGAGTAAAAGATGTCTTGGAAATACTTTCCTGATAACAGAGAATGACAGAGGGTACCAGAAAAGTTGCACCAATGGAACTGCACTATGTGACCTCAGTATACATTCCTTTTGTGGTGGTTCAGTCAGAAAATGTGAGCTTTGAAATACTCAATTGTACAACTTAGAAAGGAACTTTTTCACTAGTTCTTTACTTCCTTTCTTATTTAACTTGGAATTAAGCAGCTAAAACTACAAACACACCTGAAGTGTCCTCCTGCCCACCATAACCCTCCTTTCCTCTGGACAGAACAAAAAATTTGACTCATTAGTTAATTAGTTCCTGTATTTAAGTGAATCTATGCTCTTTGCACCAGTTGCCAGGTCATTTGTCATCTGAGCTTAGCTATCTACTGACACTGTTCAACTGATCAGCCAACACTCTGTACAGTTGTTTAAAACCCATCATTTGTATTGACTAATTCCTTACTCGATGCAGAAAAATGTGACAAAAATTATGATCACAACACACAGAACTGAAATTGTAATTTTAACATGAATCAACAATTGTGTTATTAATAAGTACTAATTACCTGCGGTGACAATTGTTATTGTTGCAAGGAATTTCCTATCACATTATTAAGAGTTGAAAATTTCTCTTTGTGATGGTGTTTATTTCAGTAAGTTCTAAACAAAATGGAGCTTAAAAAACTTTCCTTAGCTTCTGGGCCACCCCTGAAAAGTCCAATCAATCCCAAAGAAGCAATCCAAGGTGTTCCACGCAATCTGGTATGTTCAAAATGAGATGGGAGTGGATAGGAAAATGCACAGGTAACACACATATGTTAAATATTCAATTTACTAATTAATTACAAATCAGGAGTAATGTGCAAAACACACCTCAAAGATTATGCTTAAACTAAATGCAGATAGACAAGCTGGAAGCTTCTGAATGTCAGGAAATCTTTTCCTATTCAGCTTTTATTTGCTTAATTACAAACTTGTTGCATGTTCCCAATACAAAAATATCTTCTCTGATTTTGACTGAAGGAAAGTAGGAAAATGTCAGCTTCAAAGAAACAAACTCAGAGGAGAAAATGAAACAAATACGATGCTCACACAAGAGTAGGAATCAATCCTAGGGATGTTTCCCATAACATCTGGTCTGTTACTTTTCTCCTTGCTAGATAATCAACTGCTGCTGGCCAAGGTTGAAACCACAATGGTAGGCTAGATTGATCTTTTGTCTGATCCACTACACATTTGTTATGAACTACTGTTGGTAAGATAAATGGCTTGAGAGAATTATAACAAGTTATAACAAGATGTAACTATTGCTTTGTGAGATGGCAGTTTTAAAAGACTAATGAGAAAAGATCTTAAGATATAAGCAATGAAGTCACAACAGGCTCATTACAGAAGTTGAAACATAAGAAACTAACCTTGGAAGAGCGATGGCTGGATGTTGCTGACATACTGAAAAGCATTTTTAAAGAAGACCAACATTGTGGAATACACTACTTGATTCTTATATTTAATGTGGGCTTCACTATCAAAGTTACTGATGTATCTGCAGAGATCTTTCATTCGATGCAAAATGTCACCATAACTTCTGAGGGGAAGGAAGATAACAAGAATTCAGGATGTTATACAGACACTGCAACTAAAGAAAAGAATGCATAGTGAATATTAAAATCTCAATGTTTCTGCAGAGGATATCCCCCAGCATCAAGCCAGTGGAGGCTGGGAATACATGCTAGTGAAATTTCACAAAACATTTATCATGTTTCTCTTTACTGAGGCACACAGGGAAGGTTACCCCATAGCACTACAGTGCTTATGCATGACTTTCATCATCAGAAGTTGATTTTAGAGACTAACTTAAAAGTGCTCTCTAGAGCCATGTTTTTGCTTTATATTGTACAGTCTTGAAAGAAAAGCTGCTGTGAACTTACATAAAATGTTCTTGTGTTAAAATTGTTCTTCAATGAGAATTGTTCTTATTAAGAATTAAAAAGCCAAATTCTCCATGAGGGGAAATAGCCAGCAAAGTAGGGCTTTCTTACCTTCTTCCCTTATCCATTTGCCACTCACACCTCATTCCCACCACAGACAATATTTTAAACAGCCTCTCCCAAGGATCTGTAATCTGGGATGATTTCTCTGTGAGACCATCTATCACATACTTCTGAGAGCTGCGCTTGCTTGGAGACATAATATCAGAGGAATCTTGGGAACCTAGGAAAACCAGCACATTTTTCTCTTCATAAAGAAATCAAACAAACTGATTCATTTTCAAGAAGAAATGTAAAAATTATGTTGGAGCTTTCAGGGTAACCACTCTTTACACAGAAGGCTAACAGGGAGCAACAGGCATTCTGCCTCTTTGTACAAGAGAGCTGATAGGCTGGGTAAGGACACCTTGGACATTTTGTCCCACCTCCCATGTGCTAAAGCATCATGAGCACCATGACTGAGTAGCTCAGGCATCATTTTGGTATTTTGCAATCAAAGAACTAAGAAACACTAAATACTACTATTAATCCTTGTCTATGGGATACATTACATAAAAACAATGCATTTTTTATTTATGGACATCAATGATACTAAGACACATTCTAAGAAAGCTTGATTTTGTAAAAGTATCCTTACCTTGATATTGACTTTCTGTCTGTGTAGATCTAGTTACGTAATTAATATAAAATTCTGCTGCTTTATTCAGATATTTATATAACAAGCTGGCAGGAAGTCGTACATCAGGGTTGTTAATTATCAGAGGAAGAACATCACAAACTAAAATAGAAAACAAACAAAAAAAAATTTTAGGTTTGTGGGGGGTTTTGTTCTATTTCTCCTAGGTAAGGTTTCTCAATCAGCAATGGGATTCATCTCTGCCTGCCCATACACCAGAAAGAACCTCACATGAATGGCTCTAGGACCAATTTGTACCAAATGGTCAGCCTGGATTAACACTGCCTGAGCCTCGTCTGACTAAAGCAATTTTCTGATCATGGTATCATGAAAGAAGTTTACTGACCTCAGAACTCTGCCATACTAAAAAGTTGTGTAGTAAAACAAGAACATTAGCATTTTCTTACCAAATAATTTTCTAAAACAATTCACTGGAGATTCTTGGTCTTCAATACTTTCAGCATCTAATAATGTTTCTCCAAGGCCTACCTGTGTGAGCAGAGGTGAAAATCAAACACCAGTGGATTTAGAAACTTTTTGAACTGCAATTCAGTGGAGTTGAAGAGTAATTCAGTAACAATTCTATGGCAACAGCATGTGCAAGTCTCCAAGTTAAATTAATCCACACTTAGCAAGTGAAAAGCAATGTCAGAAGATAGCAAAACAAGACCAAGAAAAAAACCGTTCATGAAACTGTGCCAGTAAAGACATGCACAGACAGGTGAAAGTGATAGATCACTGATACACTTTTATTTACAAAACAAAGGATTGTTTTATTTGCTTCTATTTGTATTCTGCCCAATCCCTTCCTGATGGTAAGCTCAAGATACAGCAGTCTGAACTATTAGCCACAATTAAATATTTAAATAAAAAGACCCACCCTCTCATTAAAGCAAAGGAAAACACATTTCAGCAAAATCTAAAAAAACTGAGTGCCAAGATCCTGAATAATTACTATGAGTTTCTCTTGCTTACCCCATGTTGCACCACAGTCTCTGGGAAACGCCTCAGAAGTAGAAGGAGCATTTCTGCCCTTTCTAACGTGTTAAAACACTGCTCTGTTGCCTTCAGGAGCATTTCACACTGGACCCGACCAGGAAGGGTCTCAAACAATCCTAAAAAAATAGAAAACATGTAACTTGTTGTGTCTGAATTGTAAAGATGACTGACAAGGCATAAAAGAACATCAACATCACCTTGCTATGCTGAACAAAAAGGGATTTCATTATGCTTTTTCTGCTTTTAATACACACACCTGAAAAAAAATGTCTGTTTCTTTCAGCAAAGATAAAATAAATATTTATCTGTAATAATTATTTGGGTGCAAAAAACTTGAATTGTCAAGTAAGACTGCTAGTAAGTGGAATACTCAAAATCCTAATACTTAAATATTTGATGTTTCAAGATGCTTTCTCAAAACTGTTCTTTTTTTACTTACATTCTACTTCTACAATTAATACTTTCATTACTAAAATGTAGGGGTCTTTTCAATTTAAACATCCAGTGAGACACTAAAAAGAAACTCACATACTCTCCCTGTATGTTTTATGTATTCACTCTGAAAAATAAACACACCCCATGAAAAATCAATGTTTTCTTAACTGGAATATTCTTAGAGCTTCTGAAGCATGTATTCAAACAGCAGATTATAGTTTGTCAGGTGTAAATCCTGCTTTCAAAACTGCCTGTGGCTGCCAGCAGGGAATGCCAAGCCCTTCTGACACCATTTATTTTTATACCACTCACTACATAAATAAGAATTTAACCCATTTTTATGATCATACAAAGTTCTCTGCAATTTGTGGGATGATGATTTATGAGTCCCATTCCACTTATTTCCTATTCAAGTGCTCTTCTATGCTTCTTGTTCTGGCAGAGTAAGCCTACCCATATCAGACACAAAGCAATGGGGATCAGCTTGTCATCTCCCTTTGCTTTCCTAAGCCTAACACACCAAATGAAACCTCTAAGGCTGAACTGAGGGGAATAAAACAAACCCTGCAGTCCACAGGAAAAGTGAGAAACACTGACATTTACTTGCCAAACTAGCTAAATAATCAGAGGGTTTATCTTTAGATTACTTCAGGATAGAATCTTTACCTCTTAAAAACTGTGTCTGCTTGTCCTGGGAGTCATTCCTTAATGCTGATGTAATAACGCTGATCTCCCTCCATACTGCAGGTTGGTCTGGAAAATTCACAAACCTGTAACAAAGTTTAAGGCAAGGAATGTACAGTGATCTCAAAGTCTCTCTCAAAGACAAACTTCCCATAAAAGTATGTGTTTGGGCAAAACAGAAAATAAAACCTTCCTTTTAACAGTTTATTCTTAATTAATTAGACCTTTTGTGTTTAATTTATCCGTTTGGATTTTCAAAAACTCTGTGTTTATATTTTTGGAAATCCTGACATTTATTTGTCCAGAGAAGGGCAGTGCAACTGGTGAAAGGTCTGGAGCTCAAGTCCTTTGAGGAGTGGCTGAGGGAGCTGGGGTTGTTTAGCCAGGAGAAAAAGAGTCTCAAGAGTGACCTTATCACTCTCTACAAGTCCCTGAAAGGAGGTTGTAGCAAGGCGAGAGGGTCAGTCTCATGTCCCAGGCAACCAGTGCCAGGACAAGAGGAAAGTCTTAACATGCACGAGGGGAGGTTTAGGGTGGACATTAGAAGGAATTTCTTCACAGAAGGCATGGTTAGACATTGGAGTGAGCTGTCCAGGGAGTTAGGGGAGTCACCCTCCCCAAGGTGTTTAAGGAAAGGCTGGATGTGGCACCTGATGCCGTGGTCTGGTTGACAAGGTGGTGTTTAGTCATAGTCTGGGCTCAATCATCTCAGAGGCGTTTCCCAGACTGATTCCATGAATGGAGCAGCTGGGACAATGGTAGAGTTCCAGGTCTGATTACTTACATGTCGTAGAGCAGCCTGCCTGCAGATGCTGTCCTTTCAGCATTCCTCTCAATATTGTACATCTCATACTGCAGGATGCAAAAACAGAACTTCAGCTCGACCAAATACATTAATCAATCACCTTAGTCCTTCCACTCCACAAAACTGCCCTCGATTTGCCACAGCAGGCTGCATAACAGAAAATTAAAGGACTGCAATCTTTGCTGGAGAAATTAGAAGGTGCATTTAGACTATTTAATCACACGTTAATTTAGGCATGAAATTCTGCATGACAACATACTTAATATTATTAACACTAACAACTTTCCAGCATCTAAAGGAGGCCAACAGAGAAGTCCGAGGACTCTTCAGCAGGAAGTGCTAGGACAAGGAGTACTGGGTACACACTGAAAGAGGGGAACTTTAGATTATATATAATGAAGAAATTCTCTAGTGTGACAGTGGTGAGGCACAAGCACAGGCTGCCCGGAGAAGCTGTGTGTGCCCTATCTCTGGAACTGTCCAGGCTGGACGGAGTTTGGAGCAGCCTAGTCTAGTGGGAGGTGGCCCTGCCCATGGAAGTGGGGTTGGACTAGATGATCTTCAAAGTCTCTTCCAACCTTTTAACATTCCATGGCTCTGGGAACACGCCGGCTTAACTTTCACACTAACTGAAAACGTGGAATCAAAGAGTCCTTCACCCAGGGTTTGCACCCAGTCAAATGCAATGCAAAGCCCCCAGGCAGCCAGGAAAGCCGCAATGAGGAGAGGCACCGTAACTAACAGCAGCAGTAGCAGCAGTTAAGGGCTTCTTTTGTTTTCGAACGGCCAAGTCCCCGCCGTCCCTCCCGCCCCATTGGCCGCGCTGCCTGTCAATCCGGCGGGGCCGCAGCCAGGCCGCGCGGGGGAGCGGCGCGGGGCCCCGCTACCGAGCGGGTGCGACAGCGGCGGCGCTCACTTGGATGTTGAAGTCCGCGGGGTAGAGGCTCCGCGCCGTGATGAGCCAGGCCTTGGCCGCCCACAGGTCCCCCGGCACCAGCTCCCGGGCCCGCTTCACCAGGAACTCACAGTCCCCCTGCGCCGACATCTTGCACCCGGCGCCGGGCGGCGCGCATGCGCCACGGCCCTCCGCAAGCAGCGCTTGCGTCATTTCAGAATCCAGTCCCTGCTAAGGACTGAATC
>VYXF01006804.1:0-10758 GCA_013397295.1 Polioptila caerulea | reverse complement strand
GACAGCCCGCCGCCCCGCCTGCCGCCCCGCCTGCCGCCCCGCCTGCCGCCCCGCCTGGCACAGCTCGGGCTGCCGCCCCGCCTGCCGTCCCGACAGCCCGCCGCACCGCCGGTGCTGCTTCTCCGCAGTTCTTACGGTGCACTGCTACAGTCACCGCGGGCAAATGCGCAGGAAAAGCAAGACCTCTCGCCACAGATGTGCATCCGTCTTTCAGCAGCTTGAACTGAGTCTTGCTTCTGATCGTTAGATTTAGCGTTAGGAGGCTTGATCACAAAGATAACCCTTTGTGTTACTTAGTAGTAATTCTCTGTTTCTTTCCTTGTCATTTTCTTCTTTGCTCCTTTCAAGTAGCCTTTTCCTTCCCGATGTTGCAACAGACCTTCCAGACTTTGCACCTGGGGACTTCCACTGATCAGATCCATAAATCTACACATCTAAGAGTTAGTGTAATAATCCCTTCAGCAAATAGTTTTGACAGATTTGTAACCTCTCTTACAGGTAAAAGGCTTTCCTGCTGAGGTGACTGTGGCCTTTCAGACACATGATAAAGGCACAGCAGAAAGTCAGTCCCTCATAAAACAGGACCTTCCTCTTCTCCTTCTCTTGCTATCAAACTACAAACTAAAATTGGATTCACATCCCTGCAATCCCCTGCAAGTGCAGCAATATTAATCACTGGCCGGTGCGTAGGTCTACCCACAGCTCTTCCCCATGTGCCTGTGCAGATGAATACAGCCAAATTTGATTGAACAATAATAATAATTTAAAAAATAATTTGATAGTTTTTCATTGTGAGGCTGAATATGGTAATAAAATTGTGTATTCTGTCTCTGGAAACTGCCCAGCAAGAGCTCATGGTGTGGTCAGGGTTCTGGCTTGTTCTGGATTCTGTGAGGCCAGAATCAGGATGATGCAGGAGTGAAGTGGATGGCAGGGGATTACCAAAAGTTACTTCTGAAAATCAATAGATGTGTGAAGAGTGCCCTGAAAAACTGCTGATGCAGAATCATCCCTAAGACATCAACTAGGCAGGGAGGTGGCAGGTTTTGAACCAATTTCACAAGGTGTCCTGAAAGCAGGATGTTGTATTTAATCCACTAGGCAAGGGGGAATACTTCCAATAAATGTGAAACACCCTTTTTTTTTTTTTTTTTTTTTTTTTTTTTTTTCCCAGACTATTCATATGGATATGCTACCATAGGTAAACTTAACTNTTTTTTTCAAATGAAGTACTGCTGCCTTTTGCAGAGATTTGTTGAATCCTTGCCTCTGCATTCCTAATGCTCCCAGGCAATGAGAGGTTGAGTCCATTTTTGTATGATACAAACAGCATAACTTGACAGAAGAGAAGTCTGAAGGGGGCATAGACAAAGGTGGTTGAGGCTTGGAAGAGTTTAAACCTAAGAAAGGACTTACATTAAGGCTGCCCAACTTAGGAGATAAAACTGTTTGCTCTGTGATCCTGATTCCAAGCAGGAAACACCACCAATGTTTCATTTGTGGATGGGAGGAAGAGGAGCACTGTGGGTTTTCAGAATATGGGCACTGTGTCTGCAACACAGGAGTAGCATTTGAAGGTACTTGGAACACAAACTGCAGTTTTTAGCCAGGCTGACAGTTTAGAGCCGCTGCTGTACTAAACTTGAACTACTGATGTGCCAATGGCATTTCATGCTCATCTCCCATTCCAGGAGCCAAGCATGTAGGTGGTGGTGGGGTTGCCTGTCAGGGTCTGAAGCTTCCTCTCCACTTAAAGTGGCATCCTGAGTTCTTGCCCAGATTGTGCTGGTTTGATTTCCACAGTGCAGGACATGATGAATCTCAGCGTTTTACCCAGACAATTGGAAGTGCACACAGCCTCCTTCCTGCAGGAATACAGGACTCAGCTGAAATGCCTACATGAGCTTTGTTTTTCAGGAAGAGGCTTTGTGACCTTCTATAGCAGGAAAGAGGCAGCACTGACCTCAAGGCAGGGATGAAGTATGATTTTCCTTGGGAAGATTGTCCCGTTTCTTCAGGAAGGCCTGTGAGTAACAGAGATAATGCTTGCTGTGGATTCAGGCAGTGTAGCTGTTGCAGCACAGGTACAAATACATGAGGTGTGCTAAGGCCATATTGTGGACCTTGGTGGTAGCACTTCAAGTTCCTTCCGCACCACAAAGGTGAGTCTCCATGAGCCAGGAGAGTGTTTGGAAGGTGTTAGGTTGGCACTTGGCAGCTGCAAAGGGCTTTGAATGTCATTCTCCACCTTCTACATTTCTGGATCAGTAAAATCCCAGCAGATAGCACCTGTTCTGTGTTGGATGCCCTGGCTTGGTGCCATAGGCTGCTGTCACTTATACAGGAGTGGTGCATTAACAAGTGTTAAGGACACGTTGGTTGGGTTTTAGGTATGGGATAAAGCAGTCTATGATGTGGCAGTGCAAAGATTGGGATACCTGCCGTGCTAAATGGTGTGGGCTTGAACTGATAACCACTCCTTAGGCCTGGGGAGCAGGAGCTGATGTCTGGCATGGTAAAAAGGAAGCTAAAGCTTTGCATAATACTGAAAAGATTTGAAAGGGGTCATCTTCTTAACATCTTCTGAGTGAGGCCTTGGAGAAGACAGTATATATTGAGCTAGCAGCGTGGTAGAGTCTGCACAAAAATTGGGGATCATGCACAAGGTTTTGTTATTTTGTAGATTTTTTAAAGTGAATTCTGAGTCCTTTGCTTTGTGCAGAGGAATTTCTTCAGCTGACAGGAGTTGTCTGGGCTTTCAATCACTCAGAATTCTCAGTGTCTTCTTTGTCCCTTGCAGCTGAAAGACACTAAATTGAGGTTGGATGATTGGGTGATAGATAAGAAGGGAAAAGCCAAAGGAGATTGGGAACCCAAGAGTGGAACAGCAAGGGATGTGTGGGAACCAACACAGTGCTCTCCATAAAGTGATATCCATCAATGACCTCAGAGATGGCAATATCATTACAAAGGCCTATGTTTTATGTTTTAACAGATCCGGTAGCTTCTCCCAAAATGAGAGAAAGGAGATCTTTGACTCTGAAACTGCAGCTGACAGTTGAATCCAAATTATGGCTTCAAAACACTGAGGTTGGCCACAGTCCACCTTATTTCTGTAATAGCCTAAAGCAGCTTTTAATAATTGACCTCATTTTCACAGAATCAAAATAGTTTAGGTTGAAAGGGACATCAGGACATCATTTGGTCCAGCCACCTGCTGAACATGCAAATCAATCTACTTTTGTTATACTAAGATAAATGAAAAATACATTTCAAGAAAAGAGCAAATATTACCAGTTTCCTTCAGCCCACAGTTTGACAGTGATGAGTGGTGGGGACTCTGGATTTATAGGGGAAAATATTTAGGTAATCTTATGAGCAGGTATTCTTACTATTATTATTATGAGATATGTTAAAATACTTGCCTAGCTTTTAGATCTGTCAGACTGAACCAGATTGTAATTATCTTCCACACAGCATAGACAGGATTATTAATCACTCTACTCTCGTATGGCCAAATCTATGCCCATATGACTCCAGTGACACTACACCTGGGGCTTTGGACACAGTGAGTTGTCTGGTATTGTGAGAACACAATAAAGCAGCACACTGCTTGGTGCACAAATAGGACCTTGCTTTAAATTTACAGGGCTAAAAGCTTAGAAAATGCTGTGTTTCATTTCTAAGTTGAAGGTACTTTTTGCAGAGACTTAGTCTGTCATTTATAGAAACAGTTTTTAGGAGAGAAATTCATTTTCATCTGGAAGGATTTCGAGAGAAGCTGTTAAACTAGTAATTTTTCCATATAGAAGGTCACTAAGTAAAGAAAAAACACAAATAGAGAGAATTTAACTCCTGCATATACTTCATTTCCTTCTGCTGCCTTCCCACATATTCAGGCTCAAAATGTCCCTGTGGCAACTCTGAAAGATATATAAATAGAAAAGAAATTCTAAATTAACTAGTTGCATATGTTTGTCCCCACTTTTAATTCCGCAGTCACATTGAAAAGTGCATTCCACAGTTTGTATTTTCCCTTTTCTATTTCTGTCCCTTACCAGTGCCATTTTTCCTTGCAAGATCTTTCTGTGCACACGTTGCAGGCATTCATCGCCTTGTCATTTGGAGTGGCACTCGTCTCTAAAAATATTGCTGTGTGCAGCCTCTTTTTGGGAAAGCCATTGTGGGTTCCCTTTGTAGACAGTGAAGCCCAGAAGGCAGTTCAGTGGACCAGAAGCAGGTTGGAGTGGGTTGAACTGTGCTCTGAATGCCTTTGCTTAGGTCTCCATGGCTTGTAAAAGGGATGCAGGGCGGTGTCCTCCCCTGCAGAGATCTGTGTAGCAGTTTCCTGTGTGTGGTGGTGAATGTGGCTTTACTAATGCCTAACCAGGTTGTTCGGTGTCCTTACTCTGTTTGCCATATGTACACGGGTTCAGCCTCTAAAGATGTCCCCAGTGCTGAAGCCATCATTCCCGGGAGGGACTGTTCACTCATCCCACATAGCTGCAGTTTCTGGTGGCTCTCTGAGCTCACTGCACTACACACAAAGCTACTGATTTCCTTTAGTCAGAGAGCACTGCTGGGGCTGCAGCCTCCCAATGGAATTGCATTAGAGGTTTCCTCTCTAAGTGCTGTGCCTTTCAGGATTGCTTTCTAACAGCACACTGAATGGTCTAAGTGGGGAAGGGAGTTTTAGCAGTCAGTCAATCATCGATAGCATCCTGCTCTTAAGCCAAGGTAATGATGGCTCGTTTGAGTGTGCCTGCATTTTCCCCAAGTGTGTGCAGGTCTGCTCCCTGAATGCTGGTATGTATATGTGTGCAATTGCCCTCATCATGTGCAGCCAAGCCAGGAGAACAGTATGTTTATAGAAACTGTCCTTGAGAGCGATTGCCTCTTGAAGGAGTAGAGCCCATATAAGAGGAGTGGGACTGTCTCCAGCCAGCCCTGGGAGACGATGCTGAGAGCATATTGAAAAGCTGTCTTCAGCAAAAGCTTGCCAGTTTAACAACTCTGTTCACTGTTCCTATTGCACAGTGGGCTCTTTGACGCAACAGAAAGAGCTGCCTTTTTTTTTTTTGCTTCCTCTTAAATCTGCCTGGCCAATTTAAAGCTTGTGGATATTTCTTCCCCCTCGGGGAAAGCTTATGTGAGGATTTTCTTTTTTAACAGTTCATTCCATGAAACCATTTTTTTCCTGTGTTTGCTGTTAGAAAATGTTGGAGCTGAACATAAGGCTTTCATTGCAGGTCAGTGACTAAACTCTTGACCAAAGCATTTAACATTTGAGTGTCGCTTTAGTAAGCACTGTAGTTTGGGAAGAAAAAGCAAGTTAATAAGGTTGTATCGTGGGAGCCCATGTGTGCCTACTACTGGAATAGGAATCTTTTTATTTCTTCAGTGTCCGAGTTCTCTGTGGATGAGTTTACAATCGTCCTTTTGTAGACTAATGTATTGAATTAATATTTTAGTGAGAATTGATGTAATATCACAGTTAAGCCTATATTATGTAATTCCTGAATGTCTCTACTCCCTTAAAATGCAATAAATCATACTATGAATTTCAAATATAAGTTCTTGTCTTTTTATTTTGCAAGGATTGTCTTTTTGAGATTTAATTTTTTATTTCTTTTTTACTTCTTTTCTGCACACTTTACTGGGAAGCATGTTTTCCCAAGGCACATGCTCTTTGCAGGGAAGATAATGATTTGCTGTTTTGTATTTCTTCTTAGATTGCTATCAAGGGAACTAAGAAAGGATGTAGGCATATTGTTAATGTCCCTCTTCAAGCTGTATTTGAGGTAAGGCAATTTTTTATCCTTATCTATGTAATTAGAATATGAAGTAGATGCAGTATTTACTTTATAGTTACTAAGATTATCCTGTTGCTATTTGTTTTTCTTATTGGTTAAATGTGTTCATACTAGTCACAAAACTGTTCCTTGTCAATGTGCCACTTAAAGCCCTGTATTTTTATTTCAATAATATCTACTACATATCTGCATGTTCCTATCAGCTTGTGTTGTCTGGATCAATGAAAAACCATTTTTTGTAATTGCTTTGGTTTTGTCCTCTATGCTTATCACATTGTGCAGGAGTGAGTGGATTTCTTGCAATGGGTGGACAATTCTTATGCAAACTTTGTAAAACTGAGTTTCAAATTGTTTCCACTGTGAATAACTTTCCTTGTAAGAGGATGACTTTTATGGTAATGTTTAACTTGAGTAGAATTGTTTTCAAACATATACAATGTATTTTTTTGTGTATTCTTTTTTAAGAGCAGTCCAATTAAAATAGTTTTTCATTTTAAGCTGTTTACTTCCTTGTCTATTTAAGGCGGCTTCTTACAGGAAGTAAATAGCTTTAAAAGGTTGAATCATTATTTATGAGCATCAAAATAGCTGAAAGGTGTCCCTGCAACATTGCCCAATGCAAGTGCATTGAAAATGGATTTGTGTGGGAAACCACTATTGATGGGTTATTATTAGTGCATGGGGAATTAGAAAATACTACTTCTTGTTTACACTTCTTTTCAAGTAATTTAAGAGCTTGCCATTCAAGGGATGTTAATTTTTCTTTTCTGTATCAAGGTTACACTTTTTATCATTCAAGATTTTTGCTCTTCCTTTCTATAGTTTTCTCATTATTTAAATCAAACCATCTGAATATTTGGGGCCTCTCTTACAAGAGGAGTCTGTATCTTTTAAGGCAGGCACGGTGTACTGCATGTTCAGAAGCACTTTTGATTTAGGAAAATGTTTTAAACTCATCTTGTTTGGCTTCTCCCGTCTCTGAAGCTGTTTGATGTTTGAATTCCATGTAGTGTTAACTCCTTTAACAGTTTGTTGAGAAGTTTTTTACTTGGGATGGGGTAAGGAATGATAAAGGATAGAGTTACAAAGTTATAGTAAACTATTTTTAATTTTATAGAACAAAAATATTTACTATTGTAAGCATTTACAATACCCAAATGAATAAGTTAATTCTAAGGTGTTTTAAATCCCATTGAGGCTTAACTTTCTTTAATCAACATTACACCAAATCTTATTATTTTCTGTCTTTTTTTTTTTTGAGTTATAAATTCATATCCTGTCACAGTGCAAATACACACTTTATTCTTTTATTTCTTCAACCTGTTTTCTACCGTAAAAAAAAAAATCTCCCTTATTCCCTTATTGTTAAAGTTATCTCAAGTTGAATGTTCCTTAAAAAGTTAAAATTAAGCAGTACAATAAACTAATACAGTCTTTATATAACATGTTTTCTGAGCCTTTTTCTGAAAAAATTAGATTATATCACTGATCCACCATCACTGACAGAGAGTGTATTGGGCTGCCCCCTCTTCCCTTCTGATCTCTGGTTTGTGAGGTAACCAGTCCTGCTTTTCAAAGACAGTCTTATTAGAATCCCACCATGACGTGTTGACATTTCTGTGGACAGTACTTTGCCAGAAAACATGAATGGGGAAGGAAGGAGGATAAGTGATGTGGGTGGCTTGGTATATTCTTTGGGATCTTGGGAGTTGATGCAATACCTTACTGGATTCCATCCTTCTTGCTTCCCAACAGTTACTGGAAGGTATTTGTTTTTCCTGATGTTTGTGGTCTCAGCTTTCTACCTAGTCAATATTGCAGAAGTCATGGCTTGCTATATTTCTCCTTGTGTGCCCCGAGCTGGGTTCCTGTTACCTGGTTAACTGAGTGCTTGTTTTCCTACCCTTGTGACCTGGGCTGTGTCTTGCCATGGCCTTAGTAAGGAAAGGGTAGTTAGTCTAAAACATGCACAAGTCAAGACAGGCTAAGAGGAAATGCACTATGAACTTTTGTTTGTAACAGTTAAAATCAGCAATGCACTTAGAAACACTTATGAAAGATAGAGGAAAAAAAACTTAAGGCAAAAATGCTGAATCTGTTTATACCTAGCTTCCATTTACTTTCACCCTGTCCTACTGACTTGATCCTCTTCTGACAAAATTTTCTTGTTTTCATGTAGCTTACCTTTCAGGTCACGTTTCCTGGAGAAAGCCTGCTCACAAGCCTCCATCAGTTAGTAACCCTCTGATGAGAAAAAGCTCTGTCACACCAGTTCTTTGACTGCACCAGCACACCTCAGGTCATTTTCTGATTCTTGAAGAAACTCTCATTTTTTATCCAGTTGCACTACAAAAGTTTTCAGACAGTGCAGTGTTAATCTTTCATCCCCAAACCATTTCATTTGAGTCTATCCAGATAAGATGTCATCATTTTTCTTAATTATTTCCTTGTTAGAGAGTCACAGATGTCTTTATTAGTGTATGTGTTACATTCTTGTAATTGACTGGTTAGTCAAAAGAGGAGTAAATGTCTTCACCTTCCTTTGGGTCTTGGTTTTCAGAAAAAATGTTTTCATGGTGATCTGTATTCTCTACCAATGAGTAAATTAACATATCCAATGCTATGCAGAGCTCTGTCTTTCTTCTGACATGCAGACAGAAAGTCGATTGTCAGAAGATGGCAGAGAGGTGTGTGGTTTTTTTGTTTTTTTAAGGTACCTCAGTTTTAGAATAGTTACAGTTCTGGATTCTGTTTTCAGGTTCATCATCAACAGGTTTATGTGTTTAGGCTAAACTGTACTATGCTAGCCCTGTTCCATGTCAATGGGAATGCTCTTCAGGGTACATTAGCATTGAATGCTGTTTAAGGATCATCTAGTTCCACCCTCCCTGCCATAGGCAGGGACACCTTCCACTAGACCAGGCTGTATTGCCCTGATAACAGAGAAACATTATTCAGTCACTTGGACATGGGCACCATCCTCCTAAAGTAACAGAACAGTGATAGAAACTCTACTGAAGTTAAATCCTCAGAACTCTTTTTTCCTCTTTTTCCTCTCCATTGTGTGTCTGACAGTGGTTTGGCAATTTACTGGCAAGAGGACATGGAACATATGCACTCCAGCAACCTTGGAACAGTGTGCAGTTACCCCTGGGAATTGTTTCTGCTGGAGATGGTTGAGGCAGCAAGAGGTTTCTGGCTTGCTAATTCTTAAAAGAATTATTTTTTATAGCTGGGCCTATAAATAGTTGACAGTTCTTAAATTGAATAATCCCAGCTTCCTTTCCAGGATAAGAAACTGGATCAAGATTTTCAAAGCCAAAAGTCTGCAGCCCAATGTATCTATTAATCATCTGCTTAAATTGTTGCTCAGATTTTGAGGCAATTCTCTTATTGTTCCTGTTTTGTGTATGGTGAAAAGACTCACACAAAATCTTGCCAGTGGGCCAGTGGAAGAACCAAAAGCTGGACTTAAATGTATTGCATGTAAGGTCAGAGTTTTGCCTACTAGATTATCTTTTATTATATAGCCATATTTAGAAATTGGAATCACTTTTCAAACCAGTTGAGCAATCTGTAAATCCGCCTGGTTTACTAAGAGATAATTTTTGAAAGTTGGCTTAATAAAGAATTACAGGCTAAAAGTTCAAACCACAGGAGTGGTTGAATATCCAAAGGCCTCCCAGGCGCATGCACCAATGCAGAGAGCTTCAAGAAGTTTCATGTTACCCAGACCAGTACTGACAGTCACTGGTTTGTGTTGCACTCACATCTTTTGCTGGGATGTGAATGATGAAAGGTAAGGAGATGTCACCTGTGCTGCCATTTCTGCTACCAGGGTGGTACTTCAACTACATCTGTGAGGGCAGAACATTTCAGTCTTAAAAATGGGGTTTTAGTACTTGTATAATTTTAACATGTTTTTTCAGCATTTTCCCCTATGAATTGATTTCATAGAAGGTAGTTATGAAAGTGCTGGCCATGATCATAACAGACTTAGACAGAGCTACATATGCCCGGGATCAGTGGTAATCACTCAGTGAACCAAGCGACTTCCAGTTTTCAAGGGTGCATTTTGTTCACTTTTGCTTTTCAGATTTTGTAGCCAGTCACCCACTCCCTGATAGGACAGTTAGATTTCAACCTGCCCAGACCAGTGTATGTCTATATTTGGGTTCTTTGCATTCATGTATCCTACAACTGATATTTTCATTAACATTTAGAATGACCATGTATGAACTGACTTCCTTCACAGAGGGAAACTTGGAGTTGTATTGATTTTGAAAGGAGAAGCTTTAGATCAAATAGTCTTTCCCATGTGTGCTTTTAATGTGGAGCCAGTATTTTAGAAAAGCATTCCTCTTCAGTTAGAATAGTCTGAAAATGGAGGTAACAGTTTTGAAACACCATTTGTACAGGAAACTTCGTATTATTTTATTTGTGAGAAGGTGTGGCCTCTTGATTTCAGGGAAGAGATTTTAAATAAACTTTGGGAAAACTTGTAAAAAGCTATTTGCAAAATATACAGTGGTGTGTATCATGAATCGTGTTACCTGCACTGTTTTTTTTCTCATCATACTGCTATTAAGTAAAAAAGACTTTCTGAAGGGAATATGTAACACATCATAACGTTGCCTCTAATCCTAGCAAATTTAAACAGAAATATTTTAGATTAATGAACTTACTGTGAAAGTTGCCAGCTTAGAAACTGATACTGAGATTTGTTTGAGCCACAGGGATAGAAAACATGCCACTGACCTTTCAATTTACAGGATAGTGTAAGGTGATTTTGTGAGATACAAGTCAGTGGTGAAGTTTTCTGATGCTTAAATGAACGTGTATAAATTTATGAATTAATAAGCTATTCCAAAAATATAGCAGCTTTCTCTAAAAATTGTTCAGGAAATGAAAAGCACTTATGTAATGTTAAAGGAATGAAAGGAAA
>VYXF01006799.1:181948-205419 GCA_013397295.1 Polioptila caerulea | reverse complement strand
TTTTTTTCCTTTTACCAGCTTGATTTTTGGTCCTAAATCAAAGAGATAAGTTCTGTCATTAACATTACAGCTGTCTTCAGAATTTTGTTTGAATAAAGCAAGAACAAATGTGTAAGTACCAGAAATGTGCAGACCAGTATTGCAATATTGGTCTGTTCTGTCTTTAAGCAGGTGGTTTCATGTGGCAGGCTGGAAGAGAGACTCTTTTTCTTCCCAGCTTTTGACAAAAAGATGACGCATATGACTCAGAATTAGAAGGGGAAATCTGCCAGTTTGCATCAGTTCCTTAACTTGTGGGCTGCTACTCACCACAAGAAAAATCAGTATACTCGCACCAGTGCTTCTTGAGAGATGAGGAGTAATCATTTCCTTCAAAAAGTGTAGGATGATTGGAGTAGGCCTTTCATACGTTACACTAGGCTTTTCCTATATTAAGGTATTTTTCACTTATATTAAATTTTTAGAAAGAAAAAAAAATAATTTTATTAAATACTACATATAATAATTAATATAGGACTCAGATATTATAGCTTAAGGTAGATCAAAAGCAAAGCAATTTCTTTCATGAAACTTCTGTTTTGTTGTCACTGAAACTCAGCTGTTACATATCTCCAGAGTCAAAAGGTAAGGTGGGTTTTTTTGTGTATTTTTTAACCGAATTCCACATATCTGAATCTCCAGTTCCAGCTTTTAAGTAAGTTACTAGGACTGGAAAAAAAAATATAGTAACTTTCAAGACAGAAGGGGAAAATAATTACTTGAAGTATGGAGGATCAGTGTTTTCAAAATGTCTTGCCTTAGACCTGCTATAAAAGATAATGCAGATAATTCTGGTTCTCTCACACAGGTTTGGATTACGATGGAGAGACACTTCTTGCAATACTGATACTGCTCAAAGAGTATACTGTCAAGTAATCTTTTATTAAAAGAAAAATTCAGATGCTAGTTTTCAGAGATTTAATGTCTTTTAGGTTTGTGGATATTTATTAGTTTGAGAGTACAGTTTTGATTTTTTTTTAACTACTTGTGTACTTTAAGTATTAGATTATAAATATTTTTTCTTAATATATTAACATCTAGTTAATTCAGCATGGTTTTACTTTAAGCTTGTTAATGAAATATTGAAAATCTAGCTTAATATAAAGCCATAAAAAGCAGCCAGCATCTCAACATCCTTATCTCTTGTTGTTTTGGTTTTTGGTTTTTTTTTTCCAGTGGATAAAATTATTTTCGTTTGTCAAAACCGTTGCTATTGTTCTGGAAAAGCATGTTCTAAGTGATGCTTGTTTTCTTGCTGGAAAAATGAAGTTCACTGCTTATCGATCTGTGTCAGCCTTAGAAAGCACTTTTTATTTTGTATTAGCTCAGTTCTGTGAGTAGTGGGTTGCATTGATGGAAAGTGGGGAACCAAACAAGCAATGTTTTTGAAATGGATACCATCTAACACAAACATCTGTGTGTTAGGTGGTATCCATTAAGATTAGTAGTATTCTATTAATATTTCATGGAGAGGCGGGGGAAAGATTGCTGCTTCAGCTAACACTGAATAAACAATAAGATTATATGATCAGAAATCTGCACCCCAAAGGTGTTATGGACACCTGAAACTTCTGCTGAAGTGACTAATTAAATAATGAAGTTGTAGAAATACAGCTAATGACTGGAAAAGTAGCAGTTATTAGGAGGTGTTCCTCTGCTATTAACTAGTGGATTTCCTTAACAGTTGAGTTGACTTCTTCAAACAGGTCAGTCTCACCTTTCATAAGTCATGCTGTTGGTTGGCATTTTATAGAAGTCGTGTAGCGATGATGTTAAGAAAAAGACAAATTTACTGCCTGAGCCAGAAGGCAGGCTTACAAAAAGCAACTTCCTTCAGGACACGAAAAGCTCTTTGTTCTGTGGCCTTGGTCTTTTTGTGCTTTGACCCTTATTTTATAGCATTGTCACACTGACCTTAAATCTTTGAAAGCAGACAAGCAGCAAATATAGCCCTTTACAAGTGGAGTTTCATTCTGAGCTATGGGCCTGGTTTTTATCTTTAGTCATTATAGTCCCTTACAATACTGAAATGTAACAAAATCTCAATTTAAGATTTGTGGTTTGGCATAGTGTAAATAGTTATTATTTATATATAAGGCAATTAAAAAAAATATGTTGCTCTGTTAGTGGCCTGTGAATTGTCATTATTTACCAATTTGAGATAAGACAGCAACTAGGAAAGCAGTCTGGCTGATACTGACCAATATATTTTTCACTTTCCTAGAAGTACTTTGGAAATTGATCCTGTGCACAGACCACCAGGGTCTCTTCAAAAGCAAATTGAATATTCTGTTGAGGACAAGAAATGCTTTGCTGTACATTCTAGAGTTAGAAGATTTAAACAGCAATACTTGCATGGCTTTCTTTCATGAAAGACTGTGCCAGCTTAGGGGAGCACAAAATTGTACATGAGGCCTGTGACTGTTCCATGAGCAAGTCTTCTGAGAACTTCATAAAGCTAAATTTTTTTTAAATTTTTTTTTAAGGAAAACAGAAATTAATTAATGTAATAGCGATTGAATAGTTAATAGATTTTAAAATTTTGTTGTTGTTTGGTTTTTTGGGTTTTTTTAATTCAATATGTTTAAAAGGAGAACCTGTTTCCCTGTCTTAATAACTTTACATTATGTAGCTGCTTTGTATTGTACAGTTATTGTTGTTTGGAGATTGTCACATTTTCTTTTATCACTAGCAATTCTATGTACTTCAGGTTTTGGAAACTTTGGCTATAATAATAGGTTAATCTTTTCTGAATTTAATAATCTAAGTCTACACTTATTGGAGGACTTGAAAATATTTATCTTTTTTAATATTTTTTTTTATCTGAAAAGGTGATAGAAAATTTTTTTAATACTCATATAGAAACTGAAGATTCTATTTTAAGGCAGATATGGCTTTCTTTTTGCTGGATCCACTCTATTTAGTTTTAATATTTTTAGTGATAAAATTGGGGGGAAAAGAACATTTTAATTACTACTATAATGAAATATAAAACTTACTTTGTAGAACTTAGAAAATAGCTTCTTCGTTTTTCTTAATTTTGTATGTGTCCTTTCAAGCAGAAAGAATGCTGGTACAGATTGAAAGTGTTCACACAGTTTTTCTTCCTGTGTGCTTGCCAAAGGTGCAGAGAAGACAGATTTTTAAAAGTTGTGTGCAGGCTATACCAGTGCAGTCAAGAGGGATCTGGAATGCTTTTCTGAAATGCAACTTTCACAAACTCTGCTAGAACTTGGAGCTTGTTACACTTTACAATTTCCCTATAAAGTATGTTTCCTATAGCAAACTAGTTAATGCATCAATTTCTGACAAAACACTTTTTAGAAGCTGGGAAAAGAGGTGGGAGGGGTAGTCTTACTAAGTTTTATTTTTAAACTACAGTTGATTCTAAAATACTCTGATAATATACCAAACTATACATTGATACATTTTTTGTGTGCTATATCAGCTTCCCATAGTTAAGCCTTTTTTTAGCTAGCAAGCTACCAAAATTGACATACTGTACTTGTTCAAGTCAGAACTGCCTACCTTTAGTTTCTTGCCTTTCACAGAAATCCACTTCATTCTGTTTGCTATTCATCACTCCAACAGAAGCATCAATACTGCAGAACCAAATAAGAGTCTTCACTTTGGTTTGTCTGCCTGCGTACAATCGGTGGGGGGTGCACCTCATACACACTAAAACATAAGTCAAGCTTGTAGGAGCAGTAGTTAGAGCCTTAGATTAAGTAAAAAGGGTATAAAACAGAGTTTGATGCTGAGAGTCCTTAATTGCACTTCTAAATTTCCAGGTATTTTTATACTTCTGAATTTCTCAATGGTTTTACTTCCTGGTTTTTATTTTTAGCTGGCTTTGTTATTTCATGTTTATCTTATGCAGTAGTTCTCCAGCTAGTCTAAATCTGTTTGTTCATGATCCTTGGAGAGATGGCTGGACACATGATGTAGATTCTCCAAATTTAGTAGCAGTAAATTTCAGTAATCAGCAGTCATCTGCTTTACTTTCGTTATTAATACTTCACATTGCAAAAAATGTACTTCTCCCAGTCTTTTGCCATGGTTATATGGGGAGTATTGTTGACATTATCAGGAAATAGTGAACAGGCAATTTATTTTTTTTTTATGTCAAAGTTTATGCTACAAAAACTCTAAATTAGTGCTAGTTATCTCTGTTCAAATATTCATCTTTCTGTTCAGAGCATTATTTAAAGCATTATTTGTGATTTTTTTTTTTACACCACTTTATGATCTTAGAAATATTCAGCTGCTTGCTAGAAGATATGGGAGGAGAGTGTGTATAAGCTTGGTCCTGGATTACTGTACCTCTTTGAGGTGAAGTGAGGCAAATTTATCACTGTGTTAGAATTATTCAATTTGAAAAAAAAAAACAAAAACACATGCAACAAAATTTCTAGTTTAGAGACAGATTTTCTTTTTTTTTTTCTTTCTAGGACTGCAGTCTTAAACAGTAATTAAAAATCTCACTGTTACTTTAGGAGAAGAGCAATAAAGGTATGTAGTTTATTCTCTGAATTATTCTTCCTCTGATCAGAAAGTAACCTCAATTAAGTTGAGTGAATTAACTGGGTGTTGAAGGTTATACCTGAACCCAATAATAATGGAATAGTAGCTGAAAGTACACTGATACCTTTAATATTTTGAAATATTTCAGTGCATTCTTTTCTTCTTTTAAAAAGTACATGCATATCACTTTAAAGGCTGCTGACACCACAAATTAGATGGTTCCTTAACAAAGAAACAAGAAGGCAGGAGTAAAATAATATACTTCTAAATCTTAGATTTAAGAATGAACAAGAGTTATAAATTCTAGTATGTTTGCAGAATAAATACTGCAGTGTTGAGTAAGCATATGACAAAAATAAAATGAAAATATTGTTTTAACTTGGAGGGAGGGGTGTAAACAGTGTATGAGAAAAATACAGCTACATGCACTTTTAGATCTTAAAATCTTAGTGAATGGAGGTGTTCAGATTTCTTGGTAGTGACCAGTGAGATTATCTCACTCTTATTCTGTCTTTTTCCCAGATCAATTCAATAAAACCCTAAAAGTATTTTCCAGTGTTGGACTGCCATTATTTATTCGTATTTAGTGGTGTGTTAGTGGCACTGGACTGTGAGAGGAGAGCTTGGCAAATTCACCTACTGTTGTCCAAAAAGCTACACTGAAAAATGTCCTGTCTAACACAGAAATAACTTACTCCATTAATGGAATGCACAGAGCAGGGCACACTTGTCAAAGATGCCCCAGTTCATGGGGCACTTCATGCTGTGCCATCTCAGTGCAATCCTTGTCTCATTTCTGGTTAATCTAAGCTAATCTGGGAAAACTGAGATGTGGACATGTAATTGCTGATGTCAGGGCTGTGGAGGAGAGTAGCACTGGTGGACAAATGTAATGCATTCAGACTGTGGAACAGTTAAATCTTTCAGGTTCGTGTTCAGTTTTCTAATTTTAATCTGAAATAAGGTTGGGAAAGGGTCACAATGAACAGTGAGGCAATAGCCCTGTTTTCATATTGGATCTTGTGTTTTGCATTAATGAGTAGGGAATAAAAGCAATGGAATATAATTGTGAGCAATGGTGTTTAACACATTTGATGAGGAAGAGGTTTTGGCCAAGAAGTATCAAGAGAGTGCTTTTTTTGTATGACCAAAAGCACAAGGTAAATGTTTAATTTTACATCATGTTCTTGGGTATTAGAGGCAGCTTACAATGTTTAATACAAAGGCCTTGGTGTGTTTTACTCCAAGTCACTGACCTGTCAGTCAGATTGCAGGCCTAGTGGTACCTTCTGGATATAATATGTTACATAGTGGTTTAAGGAGCTTATTAGTAGTTATAGTAGAATTTAAGGAGGTTATTAGCATGTATAGTAGCCAGAAATTGACTTGTAGCTGGTTTTCATAGGGTCAGAAAAGATTGAGTTTGGCTTGGTGTTGTCATAAACTCTTAACTATAAACAATAAAAATTGAAAATGATATTTTATATTGGGCTTGGTCTTTGATAAAACAACTAAGAAATACTGAAATCAAGGAAAGGCTCCTTCATTGCTTGGGAAGACTCCAATTGCTAAACAAGCACAAATACATACACACACACACTTTTTTTTCTTTCTCTTTCCTTTTTTTAACAGTTCCAGTACTTTTTTTCAAAGAGCATTCCTGATTTGTGTATGTGAACTGCTTCTGTGGAATTTCAGTTTTGCATCTTCAAAATCCTTCTTCGGCAGCAGAGCTGTTGCTTTTAGGGACTTGGGAAATGTAATGGAACTTGCATACATGATTCCCAGCTTATATTGAGGTGTCCTTTGTCTGTCTCTCATCCACAGACTTAAGACACAAAGATGGAGATAGGAGAAGCACTCTTGGTAACAACTATACTGACTTTATGACCAAAACATAGTGGTACACAGCTTTGTGCAGGCATTCTGGATTTCAGTAGGTTCCTGGCTCAGCTATCAGTAGACTTCTTATCTTAGACTTCCTCCTTTCTCCTTTTCCTGTTCCACAACCCCTTCTCTCACATACAGTGCCTTCAATTTTATGTCATAATTTGCTTATTCTCCTTGCAGATGACATCTATTTTAATAGCAGTGTAGAAAACATACAGTCATGTTGTGTTGAATTTTGAGTTGGTTGGTTTCTTTTTTGGGCACTTTGTAGTAAAGTTAAAAAAAAAACCACAACAAAACACCTTCCAAAATAATTTTTTAAAGTTAAATAAAAAAGCAAAACTCAAACAGCCCAGAGTCCTGTAATTCATGCGAGGTTTTGTGTTCATGTTTTTTATGGGTGGGTGGAACTACCTGCAAGTTTTCTTACTAATGTACTTACTGTAGAAAATAGCATAATAGTTCTGCCAAGTCTTCATTTCATGGTGTGTATGGTTTACTTTTAGAGGAATTTAGTTATGCAACAGGAAAAAAAAACCCCTCCATACTTAAGCTAGAACCTGAAATCAACCAGGCAATTGAAAGAATAGTATCAATTAAACACATTGAATTTCAAATGAAGAATTTGGCCTGAATGTAAAAAATGAGAAATGCACTTCCAAAGGTATTAAATGTTGCAGCTGTCTTATTTAAATAATATTCTTTCAATCTTTTAAGGTAAATCTACAAGTACAAAGCAGTACATTTTCTTGCTAGAGAACATTTTTCATACGCTTTTTCTAGAAAAGTTGAAGTAAATCTCTTAGTACTACTAGCATTTTTGCTCACATCTATCTGTGCCTTCTACATTATATATATATATACACACATATATGGTGGAGATTTTGTCTTTACTTTTTCTTCTCTTGGTTTATGCCTAGCACAGTTTCTTCAGGGGGGGAACCAACTGTCAGAGCATGTGTTTACAGTATAGGTTTATTTTGACTTTGCACTCCTGCTTTAATTCACCATGGTAAGTTGGGTAAGTCGTACCTATTTCAGCTGTCTGATTTCAAAAACAAACATAGGTAGTAAGGGATGGGGATACAGGTAAATATAGCTGTGCATGTATGAAATATACTGGAAATGGCTTTCTTATACACTTCCTAAAGTTAGCTTTTCTACCTGGATAAACTATAAAAAGTGTTGCTGCTGTTACCTGTAAATTTACACTGGCAATCTCATTTAATTTGGTACATTTGTGGCAATGGACTCTTCTAGCAGGTATTGCCCTGCTGTATTACTGTGGGAACAAAAATAGGAAGGGAGAAAAGAAAAACTCCCCAATCTTTCCCCCCACATGGCCTGCCAAATTTTTCTGTGCTTCCAGATAGCCCCAGTTAATTTCCAGAAGTTATCTGTCATGACCTGACTAGAAGGCATAGTTCAGTGAAGTGGTGTGCTTGGGTCCATGCAGTGTAAGTAGCTTTTCTCTTCACAGTTTGATATAGAAACATTAAATAAAGCAGAATTCATTTTATCAGGAGAACCAGTAAAAGGACTGCACACACTTAAATCTCTGGCATTCTTTAGTCTAAGAAAATGATACCTAGCATGGATGTGAGCTCCACATCTCTTGCCTATTTCAAGTAAAGTGGCATGGTCATCTAGGCTGGGGGCAGATGAACTGCTCATAAAAACAGACAAGTTACTATTCTTGCTAACAACTCTTGTGGATTTTTAAAATTTTTTTTTCCTCTGAAATTAATTAAGCCTCTTTTGAGTCTGTCTGCTGAAAAATTGCAGTAAGGGTAAGCTGCAGAGCTAACAAATGACTTGAGGACTGATAAAGTAGTTGACAGAAGCTTATTTTGAAATTAACTCTTATTCTCTTTCTTATGAAAGTTGTTGGGGTTTTCTTTTCACATCCAAGTTTCCAGATGACAAAAAGTTAGGTTAGAAAATAACCCAGATTTTTTTTGTTTTCTCTTGAAATAAATATCTGCATAATCTTTAGTTCCTCTAATCAGATGCACAATTGTCCAGTTTGTGGTTCATATCCCATTAAAGTATTATGCACAGGTGACAATAAAGTCTAGAGCTTCACTGTAAATAAACAGTCAGCTTGGCAATGGACAGATGTTTTCTAAACATTTTGTAGTTCATTAGTACAACTGATGTTACTACATAAAAGCTAAAGTTCAATTAGGAAATTCTTCATTCAGCTCTGAGAGTATGTTTGTGTCCTTGAAGCATGGTAGACACCTTGGCATAACGTAGCAGCACATAATGGTTTGTGGGTTTTGAAAAGGTGCAGGCCATATTGTGCTGCCTCAAAAATACAAGGATTTCATCACCCTG
This sequence comes from Polioptila caerulea, assembly GCA_013397295.1. Taxonomy (NCBI): domain Eukaryota; kingdom Metazoa; phylum Chordata; class Aves; order Passeriformes; family Certhiidae; genus Polioptila; species Polioptila caerulea. The sequence goes on along the minus strand of VYXF01006799.1, from coordinate 196,626 downwards.
AAGAGACACACCACTTAGGAATTAGTCAATCTTGTGATGCTGATGTCTGTCATACTTTAGCAGCACGTAAATATTGGTGTTAAGACTGTAAATATCTCCAGTATTAACTGTGCTGCTGAAGTAAGGCTAGCCACTTCTGCACGCGAGTCATGGAACAGGACACTGCATGTATTTCCTATGCCTTTTTGTCGCTATAAAGTTATATTTTGTTTTTATATGAACACTTTCTTAGCTTTTTTTGTATTTTCATTTATTCAGAAACTATATTTAGGACTTCATAATATTTGATGGTAAATATAGAATAGACTGTATAATTTTGCTTTGGTTTGTGTGAAAACTGAGCTTTTTAAAGGAGCCACCTCAAGCTACACCTGCTTAAATATGATTTGGTAAGTGTGTTTGTTTATATATTTAAAAACTATAAGAATTATGTTACTTTAAGTATCAGCACATTTCTTGATTAAAACTCTTAAAATTGTGTTCATTTTTACAACCTTCGCTAAATTAGTGGAACTGGGAAGTTTTTGATCATGTTTCTAGCAAAGAGAACTCATAAAGAAAAAGTGCCTTCCAATTTTTTAACAAAACTTATTAACCACTTCATTTCTTCAAACCACTGGGCTATAGACATGTAACATTTTTTTGATTAGAAGTTTAATCTGTGTATTTGACTGAATTTACTAATTTTTTTCTCATCTTCCACTAAGATTCTTCTCTTGCAGGAGAATCTTTCATTGAGATGATTGAAATTGCTGCAGTGAGAATGGAAATTACTTGGGCTCCTTTCCTTTTAAAAGCTGCATGCAAGAACTGTGTGGTGAGTCAAATGTAGACTAATGGTTATGTAAATGTCACTAATTTTAGATACAGATCTGAAAGTGTGTTTCCTTTTAAGATTTTATTTTCTTCACTATCATGACTCAGTATCACTTGCTAATCTAATTTTATTAGCCCTGTTGTATTATACCATTTAAAATACACATACTTTATTCAAATAGATGTTCACAGAGTCTAATTAATATATCATCTAGATGTTTTAAAAGGAGGAAAAAAGCTTATCTACACTCAAGATTTGTTTTGATTTTAGCCTTCACAGGCCTGCTACTGGTGCAGTTGCACAGGTACAAACATGATGTAGATGAATATGAATCCAAGTTGTTATAATTCATAAGTTTGCATTATTTGACCATATTTCAGACTGGTAAAAATCACACTCATCTAGTGCTATGGATTTGAACTGGCAATATTACTAATGGCTAAAATTTCTGATTTAGTTCAGAGCAGTTCTCAATAGCACAGCAATGCAGAATTAGATAGCCTACAGCTTTTCATAAAGAACACTTGTATGCACATTTACCTACTATATTCCTCTTAAGATACGTGACCAAAATAAGGTTGACTACTTAGAAAAAATATCCTATCTGGCTCAAAGCTGGATAGCTTTCTCATTGAGTTTCTTCAAGCAGCACTAGTAACTGCTAAATATTAAAGACCTGCATGTACACTTCAGTCATTTGAAGACTTAGAAATGCTTGGAAAGACCTTAAAGATGGCTGATTGTTTTCAGCATGCTGCAGACTCATGCTTGCAACAGGCCATCCCTCCAGTTGCTCTTGTAGATCTAGTATTTTAATGTACCCAGGATTTTTCCCAGGGACTTCTATGAGTAGATGTGAATCTAAAGACCTGATCAGAGACTTGAGGACATACAAGAAGTAAGTCTATTTGCACGGCTTTGTCGAAGTCCAGTGGCCAAACTGTCTGTTCCTGACCACTTCATTGTACTCGTGTTGGCCTTTGTGCAAAGGGTGAAACAGGCTGTGCTTCCTTCTGGTTCACCATGCGAACTCCTATCACTGGCACAAGGGCAGGAAATAGCAGGGAGCAGGAAGAAGCAGAAGGGCAAAGGTTGGAGCGCCTCGCTCGGTGGCCCTAGCGGCTTAGAATAGTTCAGTGACATGGTGAAAACACAGTTTGAGCATTTGCAGAACCAGAGTTCAACTGAAGAACCAAAGTTCCTGCCTGGATTAAGAAAACTACTTCAAGTGCTTATGAAGGCCTACTCAAATGATTCTGTTCCTAAACCTTTGAAAAGGATGTTACACTTCTCCCATGGTTCACAGGTGGCTTGAGATTAGCCATTATATTTTCTAGGGGTTTGCCTGTATGGATGGTGCTGGAGACTGTGGCTGGATAAAACTCGCTTCATGTTGCAGCTCTGGGGTCCTAAGGACTGTGCCTGATGTCAGAAAGGAAGGCTCACTTTTCAGTTCAGGTGCTTATTTTCTGCTCGGCTTAGGAATTGTCTGGGGAAAAGATGCTTAATTCACATAAAAAAGGCAAGAAATGATAGGCCTGCTTGAAAATAAACTGAGACTAATAGCTGTATATGAGTGAAGACAACTAGTGCTAGGAGCATGTCTAAAAATGTAATGTTAAAAGGTTGGAGCTGAGAACAGATACAGGAAGGACAGATCTGATGAACTTGCAAATCAGAAAGATTGAAACACTTTGGGAAAAGATTTGGGGGTTTGTTTATTGAAAATGGAAGAAGCAGCAGCCTGACAAGAAGGGATCTGGCTTGAGGCAAAGAGAATGAGTCAGGTGTAGGAAAAGGGGCTTGCACTCCTCAGATGGTTCCTAACATTCACTGGAGTGCTCTGCACTTCAGATCTGGAAGGGAATGCAGACTGTTAAATAGTAGCTTTTGCTGTCATATGGGAAATCACTGTCAATTTTATCCCCCTTGTCATATTCCACAGAGAAGAGGGCAAGCCTACTAGTACCCTCAGCTACTTCATGATTTTGGTCCAGAAAAGAAATCCCAAAGTAAGAGTAGTTGAGGTTGTAAGGGAGATCTCTAGTTCAAACAGGGTAGTTTCTTTAAGGCTATAAAGAAATATAGCCAATTTTGAATATACTCAAGGATGGAGACTCTGCAGTCTGTCCTGTTTAGCTAGAATTTCATGCACTTCATTTCTTACCTGTTGCCTCTTGTCCTGTCTCTGGACACAACTGAGAAGAGCCTGACTTTGTCTTCTTTACTCTCCCATACCCCCACCAGTAGGCATTTAGAAACATTGCTGAGATCACACAAACACAAGCCTTTTCTTTTCCAGGCTGGAGTCTCAGCTCACTCAGCCTTTCTTCGTGTGAAAGATTCTTCAGTTCTCTCATCGTCTTTGTAGAAGTAAATAAAATGCTTCATCCAATAAGGGGAATTAGAATTCAAATGAGGAAATAGTTTTTTGATGGAAAAAAAAAAACAAAGCACAAGCTAATAACTGCAAAAAGAACAAGAAGATCACAAAATAAAACATTAAGAAGTTAGATAACTCCTGCTTTAAGATTCTGCAATCTTCATTTGCCCCCTTGTGTCAGTATACTATGAAGCAATCTTTGTGGTCACACAGAATGTTTAATCTATTGATAAGGTCAGCCTCTTGTGGTGCTGAGCCAGGGAAGACATTTTGGGCAGTGCAAGCAAGAAGCATGATGTTGCTATAGGTGCTGCAGAAATAAGTAAAAAATTCTGTAGGCAATGGAACAAATGGCTGCAAGTAGAGGAATCCATATCTTCATGGTTATGTCAAGTGAGAATTCCTAAGAATTGGATGTGATGTTTATTTTTCTGCCTTTATTCTCACATGATGCTGGACAAGTAACCAGACCATTGTTTCTGTAGTGTGTATCTTGTGCTCTACTTTAGAGGTGTCTGATTTAAGACTCACGTCTGAAAGAAACACTGGTGGTTCACATTGGTAACTGAGCTTCTTAGGAGTTGTCATTTGAATTAAAATACTCTGTAAAATTATGTCTGCTGGCAGTCTCCTGTCTTCTTAAAGGGAACTTCAAACTGTTGCATACAGTGATAGTTTCTACACCTCTGTGTCACCTTTAAAATAGAGGTAATGGACACATACCTTGAAGGGCTGTTGGCTGCTTTGGTTTAGTAGGTGTACTACAGTAATGCATTTCCTCATGGAATTTTCTATGGCATTTATTAATTCTAATTTTGGAGGAAGAGGTGTGAGTACTGTGCATCTTTTAAAGCCCAGATCTGCAATCAACTTTCCATGTTAGCAGCTCAGGCTGGGAAAGCAGAGTTTCCATGCTGTTTATTTATGGTCTATTTCTGCAGTCCTGTGAATTCCAAAATACTCTGATTTGTGTCCTGTCTTGTCACTCATTCATTTTGCAAATGTAACTCATTAAACACTTGTGTGTGCCATTTTTTGCTTGTCATCTCTTTAAGTCACATCGACAACATTCTACAAAATCTTCTATATACCAAAGGTAATGTACATGTTTGAACTTCAGCATATTTGGCAATAAATTTACCCATGAAGATCTATTTTCCAGAAAGAATGAACTAGTTAAATTGTAATTACAATTTAACTACTAATTACAGTTGTAATTTGTTAATGTATAGTGATAAGCATCTCTAAAAATGTAAAGTGGCTTATAACTAAGTATTTAGGACTCCTACAGCCATTTTCTTCCATTTTCAAAGGCAATATTCTTGGTACTGCCTATGGCACGCTTTGGTCAATGAGAGTTGTCTGTACTAGAAATTTGGATACAATGATCTGAAAATGTTTCAGTTTTTCCCTTAGTCACAGTATCTTGTTAAGTATTGGGGGAAGTCTCTTTTGATCTGGTAGCCACATTAGCAGTAATGGTTGAATTTGAAGTGTTTAGACTCCTTTTATCTTCATTGCAACCTGTTGTCACAGAAGTCACAAGAAATGATAGAAATACACTCAAAGTGTTGAGCTGCTATTGTACCAGTTTAACAGCAGCAGCAATTCTTCATACAAAAAGCAAACAATATTTAAAATGTATTTGAAGGAAAACTTATGTTGGAGATGTATGCGGATCTCCTTTCTAAGGTGGCAGTTGTGTGTATCACAATAAAATATTTTACTATAAAGAGAAACATGGAAAAATGCAACGGCATGAGTGGCATTGCTCATTTTTCTGTGAGGGGGATAATAATCATTGGAGTACTTCTTTTTCACTCTAAATAGTTTATTTCTCTTAGAAGCTTTTTAATGGTCGTCAGGTGCAACTCTTTTTTCCCCACGTTTCACTTACAATAGCTCCATATTTGTTATAAATAAAATTAAATTTCTTATATTGCTTCTGCCTCTTAATATAAAATTTGAACCTTATGTTCAAAAGTTCTGAAGTTACCATATTAATTATAGCAGCATTTATCTAGTTTGTATCTTCAATCTAAAGTACACAGTGTATAGTAGGTGAAGGTTTGGTTTCTCTTGAGAGATAGGAATAATATATCCATAGCATTTTCATTACTGTTCATAGCCATAGGAAACAGACATGGATAGAAAGCTTCACATTTATGTTTGCAGGGCAAGTATGTGGCTTTATTGCCCATAAAAGAAGCTTCTATCCACAGCTTTTACACTTTTAAGTGGTTTTAAAAGTAAAGCATTTTGGAATCTCTCAACAATTACTCAAAAAAACCTTAAGTATTATCAAATTTGGAGTACATAAGACATAAATTATAGCATAGAAAGTCTCAAATGTATAACTTTTTAATGTTTTATTGAAATAAAGGCAAAGGAAGAGCTTCTGGGGTTATATTATTTGACCCTCTGAAATAGTCAACAATAATATAAGACTATGATTCTAATGATTCTATGGCCTTGTGATTCTTGAGCCAGACAAGTTTGGGAATGAGGCTGCTTGTTTCCTTCACTATTACCCTGGCTCTCATATGTCTTTGGTGGTTTCCCTGAATGACTTTAGGTTAATTTTTGGTAAGCTCAGCCAGCTGAATGTGCTTGCTGTAAGCAGCAGTGCCAGCACTGAGAAAACACCCTTCAGTCCTGAGATTGGCATTCCAGTTTTAAAGTCCATTTACTTTGCCTAAATCACTGTAAGGAATATTCAGGGCCTTGTTCTTCCTTTCTTGGTACTACTACAGACAGACTTTGCCTATGTGCTCTTTAAATCAGTATCAAAGGGTCTAAAAACATTTTGGTCTATCTCTTTTCTAGTACAGAAGATTGGTATCAAAATATGAAACCAGCACAAAAATGCTCATATAGATATAGCTTCTTAGCATCTGGAAGCAGCTGTGATATACCTTTCTGATTATCAAGACAATGTGAAAGTCTGCCCATTTTCCAACAAGCAATATCTGTTATTTTCAGACACATGAATAAATACATTAAAGCTGTATTATCCATCTATAAATGGAACTTCCAGATCAAAATTACGAGATTTCCAGTAGTATGAGACAAAGATGGACAAGAACTCCAATATTTTGGAGGTATGAAATCTGTTAAATGACTTGGTCTTCAACCAGTTTTAGCAAGTGTGCATGAATGGTAGGTTGTACAGTCAGGAAAAGGATTTCACTGCAGATTTGGTAACATCGTGTAGCCAGACAGCCCCCTGTTGGCTGTATTGCCGTGGAGGTTCTAGAAAGGACTTCAGCTTGAATTCAGCTGTTCATTGCACTCAGCAAACAATTTTTTTCAATCCCATATCACAAATAGAGAATGTGGAGGGAGAAGAAAAATGTTTATGCTTGTAAAATCTACCTTTGAATCTCTTTTTATCTCTTGTGTGTAAGAAATGTTAAACCTTGATTTAATAGAGTGCCTGCACACAGTTTCTTAATGCCTTTACAGAAATTTATTTTTAAATTGCTGTAGTAAAAATGTAGAGCAGTGCTTTGTCCTTGTGATAAAACATAAGACTGGCATGCTCTAATATCACATTTACAGCCTGACTAAGGCAAAGTATTTAGATAAAGTTCTGTCAAGAATGCAGGGTTTTAAAACATAAAGTTTGTAAGCTGACAGTGAACTAACCTGGTACAGCCTTATTTAATGACTGAGACTCTCTTGCAGGCACATCTATGAGAGCTTCTGCTATTTAACAAGGTACAGTTTTACCCAGAGTCTTGGGTGTTTTTTAATCACATTTGCTTTGCTTTAAGATGTTTTTTGTATGTGTTTTAAGTTGCTACCAATGCAGCTAGCTGCATACTTCCAGTTTGTGTTTTGTCATTAGCTGAGAAATGGAAGAAGTTCTTATTCAAAATGAAATTAATGTCTCATGCTGACAACTGCAGGACACTTATTAAGCATTTTGGATATATTTTTTTTTTCAAAGAGCCTGTAAAGAGAACCTAAAATCTCCCTTGTAATGGTAACTGTATATCCATGTAGTGATCGGATGCTGTAGGTATTGTGTGAAATGTAGTACTGGGTAAGGCAAGGATTCCAGAAAGAACTCTGTCACAGAGGTACATGATCTTCTGCTCTAGATAAACAATACAGAAGTTATCTCTTTCTGCGTCAGGTATGGCCAAGATTATAACACGTCATCTTCATTTAAGGCATTGGATTTGTGGCTGAAAATCCATAGCTGCAATGGTGCTAGAGAAACTGATGTGGTAATTAGTTTTCTACTACAAGAGACTAGCATGATGCCAAAAAAGCCAGAGTGCTGGAGAACTTTTTTTCACTCTTAGAACATGTTAAAAAATCAGTGATCAGATATCTTGGAATAGCTGGCAGAAACAAGAGGGTAAGGCTACATGCTGTATTGAAAAGGGGGAATGGGAAAGAGGGAGACAGAACAAAGAGCTGGTTTAAAATTGTCACAACTTGCTAAAATCCCTCAAAAGAGTTTTAAGAAACTAGCTGAAACAATCTCAAGGCAAGGTGACTCCTCCATGAAACAAAAAACCTAGGTTTCAGAAGCTTGAGGAGATTCAAGTTCACATCTCCTGCTTCTGAAAAAATACCCAGTGGAAGTTGCCCACAGATGTTCCCCATCTTTCTTGTTAAATCAAGGATATGCGCAAAAAAGTCACAAAACGATTTTGTTCAAAGGTTGTTGGCAGTGATAACTATTGCTGTTAGCAGATGAAAGCAAGCTGCAGGTAGGATTTCAAAGGGTAGTGGAATTTGCTTTTATTGGACTAACTGTGCAGTTCCTTGCATGTTCCATATTCTTTTCCTAAGATGTTTCCTGAAGTAATGGTAAAGCCAGCATACAATAAATATAAGTACACATTAAAGCACACTAAAGGAATACCTTATGTTTCCAGTAGATGAACACTGAGATAACAAAGTATTTGTGAATCCCATCACAGTCCTCTGTTATGCCCAAGTTCTGGGTTTTATTGCTGAAGAGAGCACCAGTAAAGGTGGCTTTAAACTGCTTTATGCTCCTACATTCTCTAAATCTGCTGAAGATGGAAAGCAGGGAGCAGCCTTAAAGAACTTCATGGCTGTTCAGAAACCAGCAAGGGGATTCACCTCTTCCCTCCTGCAATCTACCCTCAAACTGCCTTCTTTCTGTATTTGAAGCAGCTTTTTGAGTCTTTGGGTTTCAGAGGTTTTTTGTTTTGGATTTGGGTTTTTTTTCACAGGAGAGTTTACAATCCCCCTCATAAATTATCAGCATAGGTAAGAGCCTGTTCTAGGTTGAAGAAGATTCAAATAACTTAATCCTGTTCGGAAAAATTAAAGTATCCTTCCTCTTCTGAGGAGTGGTTACTCCATTCCCAAGTTAGGATTGAACTTCAGGACTTCCTCATGGTTCTTGGAGTATCTTTAGTTTTTAGTTTGTTTTAAGTAATTCTAGTCATTTAAGAACATACAGATAAGTTGCAGAGCTGTTATATTGTGGTCGCTTTAATTTTATGCTGCATAAATATACCTTTTATTCAGGCATAAAGTCAGTAGTCTGAGAAAAGCACTACCTTTTGCTATGAATGTATCTCAGTTTCCCCTAAAATTGCAGGATTTTCTCTTTAGCTGTGAAAAATTGTCCAGAGCAGTGGACATTTTCAATTGTAATTGACAGCAATAACTGCATTTCTTTGTGCAAGAGTAGTATTAATCCATCCCCTCATTCTTCAGACTACCAGTGGCTACAGAGAACTTTTCATTAGCCAATCATGGTAGTAATTTTATTTTTCACTAATCTTTTTTTTTTTTTTTCTTTCTTACTTGTTTATATTAACACTTAAATAACTGTTAAGATGTGGTTTAGTTAAGAAACTGTAGCATTTCTGGTTTGTTAGGTTTGGGTTTTTTTCACTTTGATTGAAGAAATTGCTTCAGCCTAGGAAGAGCTCCATGTCTGCACATAGCCCATGAATGAGCATGACCTCCCTAGCATTCAGACATGTGCTGTGTGATGTAGTGGTGTCATTAAAGATTGTCTACATAAGATACACTTTACTTGAGTTGATGAGCATCACATGAATCTTCTAAGAAGGCTGAGCAAGTGAAACATCTTGCCTCAAGATGTCACAAGTGGTACAGGCACCTGGCCTCTGGTTCTAGTTTGCCTGAGCAGAAACACTTGAGAAAGACCAGAGCTCTTTCGCTTTTCTAACTTCTTGTCCTGGGCTGTCAGCAAGTCTCCTAACATGGCTAGACCTTGATTAGATGGAGACAAGGAAAAGAACATTTGCAAAACAGATCCTGATTTTATCCTACATAAATTCTTATGAAGAAGTTAAACACAGTTCAGACCTGGGAACACCAGGCAGTCCAATGCTGCAGAGCTGATATTTTCATGATACAATGGTCTACGGTTCTTGGATTCCTTGGCAGCCATAATTCCAGAGAAATTATCAATAACAATGTGGCACCAAAATTAATTATAGCAAGGTTGAATCACTTTTGAATCTTTGAGCTTCATCAGAGAAATCCAGCTCCTGACTGTCAAATCAGGCTCAGTCACCCCTCATAAACTTCAGTGAGTGTCTGACCTTCAGTGTTGAGTCAAACATTCTCTACTCTGATGGTATTGAAATAATTTTTTATAAGCTTCCACCATCCTGTAGGACTAGTTCCATATAAAATACCCCTGTGCTTAGTCAGAACCAGAAGACTGAAAGGTTCTGCACAGTTCTGTTTAGCTGGACATCCTACACCAGTAGAGACGTAGCTGTAGTTCACACTAGGGCAGCTTAAAGAGATGGGAACTTATTTTGCATCATCTCACAGATTCAAAAACGTTAAGGTTGGAAAAAACCTCCAAGATCTCTTGGAGAGAGAGTCCACCCATTAATCCAGCACCACCATGCTCACCAGTAAGCCATATCCCCGAGTGCCACACCCATGTGCCTTTTGAGCTTTCCCAGGGATGGTGATTTTCCCTGGGCAGCATCTTCTCGTGTCTAACCACCCTTTCAGTGAAGAAAGTTTTCCTACTATCCAATCTAAACCTACATTAGAACAACTTGAGGCCATTTCATCTTGTCACTTGTTATCTGGGAGAAAAGACTGACACCCACTTTGCTACAACATCCTTTTAGGTAATTGCAGAGAGCTTGTTTGTTCTTCCAGGTAACAAGCAACAGGATGAGAGGAAATGGCCTCAAACTGTACCAGGGGAGGTATAGGTTGGACATTAGGAAGAATTTCTTCTCAGAAAGTGTGATTAGATGTTGGAATGGGCTGCCCTGGGCAATGGTGGAATCACCATCCCTGGAGGTGTTTAAGAAAAGATTGGATTTGGCATTTGGTGCCATTGTCCAGTTGACAAGGTGATGTTCAGTTGGTCATAGGTTGGACTTGATCTCAGAGGTCTTTCCCTCAGAGGTCAATTGATTCTATGAAAGCTGCTTCCAGTGACAGCAAATATTGACACCTAGAGCAAAAAGATGCTGAAGTTTTATCTGCTGCAGAAAGAATTACCTTCTGAAAATGAGGGTCTCAAATAGAGTACTCTTTGCAAATATAGCTAATATTGCAAATGCTTATTTGAGATGGTAAGCATTGCCACAGACACCTAGAAAGGAATTTAGATATGGTGCAATAGAGAGCCTTTATGGCAGTAGTGACATTTCCAGAGACAGACATCTTGATTAAAAGTATTTCTTCATGGGTTTTCTGAAGCACAAGGACCTATTCAATGCTTTGCATTCTCTATGTATATACAGGGTTGTACACTCTTCTTAGATCCCCAAGACAAGTAAACACCAGTTGCCAAGTACAGGCATCACAACAGCATAGGCTTTCCAACCCTGCAGGCCTACATGCCCTCCAGCAAAGCAGCACAAGACTTAAGGAGGAAAAAAAAAACTTCCATGTATGTAGCAGTTCACCTGCTTTTTTCATCCAAATGGCAGTGTCTGTTTGCACCAGAACTTTTGGAATGTTTTTAAAGTTGTACCTCTTCATTTCAAGCACTGAAATAGTTTTATAATGTGTTAAAGCCTATCAACTGTCACAGAGATTTGTGTATTCTATTTTAGTCACTCATTGTGACTTTTGTTTTGTTAGATCATTAGTAACACTGCTTCTTTTCCTGTGGAAAAGAGATCCCCTTTTATCTCTTAAAGAGGGAAGGGAAAAGACGGTAGTGAGCCAATTCCAGTACAGTATTCACTTTGGCTGTCCCAGATCTCAAGAAATGTAAATTTGTACAGCTGAAAGATCGGATACAGAGAAATGTTTTCAGCCAGCAGTCTATCACTACCAGGTTAGAAAGCCCTGAGAGCGCTGAGCTTTCATAACAGTTATTTCTGCACTGCTACCCATCCTGCCTGAAGGAACTGTGCAGTCTTTAGCAGGAGTCATTGCTTCCAGTATAGAACCTGCCTGTTTCAGAAGAACAAAACCCCACATATGCATGCATGTCCTGAACATTCCATGAGTGATCTAAGAACTGTCATTGCATCCTTCACTCATGGCTTTGTCTTGGTCCTGAGGGTAGACAAGAAGTCAGCATAGATCCCTCCACAGAACAGAGATGATCCAAACCATAGCAGTCTGATGTTCCATTAGCCACCTGTGACTTCACACAACATTCAGCTTTTCTATTCAATTTTAGAGCCTACCTCAGAAGCTCATTGAGAGCACAGATCAGGGGTCAGAGGGTGGTGAGGCACTGGCACAGGTTGCCCAAAGAAACCATGGAAGCCCCATCCCTAGAATTGTTCAAGGTCAGGTTGAATGGGGCTTGAAGCAACCTGGTGAGTGGAGGGTGTCCCTGCTCATGGCAGAGGGGTTGGAACCAGATAGTCTTTAAGGTTCCTTCCAACCCAAACCATTCTGTGATTCTAGGGGTCAGACTTCCAATAGCCTAGCACAAGACAATGTTATAGCACAACTTATGCAGGGAAACTGTAGCCAACAGAGGAGTGGCTCAAGTGTTCCTGTGCCTGCTAGGGTGTTTTCCAGAGTCTCCAAAAGATGAATCTTGCAAAAAGATGATTTTTTGCCCATCATTTTTCCAGCATGTATTCATAGAGATTTTGGGACTATATATGGACACCAGTGAAGTCTAGATTGCACTATCACACTTCAATTGTCAAAGAAATCTTATAAAATAGGAGCAGAAAGCAGTTTTAGCCTAACCAAGGATGGAAGAAGCTTCTGTTACATCAGGGGCCATGCAGATACAATTTTTCATTTACGTTCTTGACATGGCCATATTCAAGCTATTAATGTGTTCTGGCGATCCATGGTTTACTGAGCCATCTCCAGAAGATAATGTTTTGAACAGCTATAGGTAGCAAATGAATATTATATGGCTTAAGGATAGAATTACAAATGGAGAAACAAAAGGTAAACCAGTCTGTTCCAGGAGATACCTTTCCAGTTTATGGAAAATGAAGAACTTACCAACAGGGTTAGTGCTCACCGTGGTGCAACTGGCGTTGAAACAAAGGCCACCAAGAGGACATATCCAGTAAGAATCCAGGAGACTTACCACCCCAGCACTACCAAAACAGTGATGTTATTCTGATTTTCACAGTTTATCTATTTGACCTCCAAAAGCTTAGCTTCTGTTTCCAGGTGTGAGGTATCAACATGACTAATCTGATATCTGGATCCTACAATGTTTTACTTCACAGCGCGTATGCAGAAATTACCTCCTAAAGAGAAATTTTCTTCAGGTATGTGAACTATTACTGGAAAATATTCTATAGATGCATTAGCCTAAGACATTGGAAAAAAATAAAACATCCCTATAGTCTCATGAACGCTGAAGTCTCATGTCCATGTTATTCTGTGACATTCTCAGGTTTGTATAGCAGCTATTACTCACCTATTTGTTCACCCCTGTGAGATCTGCTTTTCCTTGTCCAGTGACATTTCTGGCAGCTCTGTCCTCTCCTCAATACAGTAAGTTGGGTCTCTTTGGTCCCACAACAGCCTTGACTCTTTCCAGCCTAATTTTATTCCTTTATTTCCTCTCTGTAATGGGAAAGAAGTGAGTTTGCTGCCTTCTTTGGATCTCCACCTGCCCTTACCATGTAGCCCCTTCCTCTGTTCCACCAGGACCTGGCTGAGGAGCAGGCTGAGGACACAGTAAAAACACAAAGATTAAAGAATGGAAGGATCAGCAGCATGCCTTCTGTTTATTGTTGAATACAACACTGTAAATAAACTGGTATGTCAGCAATTATTTTATTACTCAGTTTAGATATCACTGGGGAACAAAACCAAAAACCATAAACCAGCCTTTTCGGAAGGCCCCAAATGAAAGCTACAAACTGCCTTTGAAATTCAAAGAAAACTCAGTTCCTGACTCCAAAGTGCTAGTAAAACCCCAGACATGATGTTTCCAATCTATTGCTTTTTTTTTTCCAGTGGAGAATCAGGATGGAACAATGTTGCAATGTTTAATTCTTCACAGTTTCAGTAAACACTCAGCTGACTCCTGTAACAGTAACTTGCTTAGAAAGCAAAGCACTGCATTAATTTTCTACAGCAGGCTTGTACACATTACTGTTTCCAACCTTTAGGGCTACATTCATCATCCTTCTGACCAGAAAGAAAACACCAATTATCGAACCATTCAATTGGAATGAAAACAGAGTAGAAATGGAGGAAGGATTCTTGGAAAAATGTATACATCAGATCACACTTCAGAAGGTTATTTCAGCAGAAACTACACGATGGTCTAAAAAACTGGCATGCTTTTTTTTTTCTTTTTTTTAACAGAAGTCAGATTTATTTGTATTTTATATGATGACTAGTGATTTACATCTCACCCACCCGTTTGAGAATATTCAGGGCTCCAGGCATATCTCCAGCCAGAACCAGACTATTGTTGGTCCATCCATTTACTAGTTACAAGGCCTTCTGTGACTAATTATGGTCTGACTGCAGCAGGAAAGGCAGCTTCAAAGAATGGGAATCTTCAGACATGCTAGCTGTTCCCTTGGTTCCCAAATTCATTATTTATGTGGATTACATTGAGTTGACAGATTTAACTGGGCTGTTGAAGATATGGTCAAAGAAGCAGAGTCACTCCCTTCCCTTTTATTGTCTTCTGAAGACATAACAGTCATATGCATCTGTCACTAGAGAGGGGAAGTTCTCCACCACTGGACTTCATTTGGGCTTTTATAGGCTGTTTCAGTAGCATTTGGGAATAGATCAATATAATATTTGTTAGGGAGTTGTATTTCTTCATGACGCACTGTAAATCTTTTATGGAAGATACTCCCACTGTTTATTGTTGAAAATTGATAAAAATAAACCTTGTAAAGTTAAAGTCTGGCAGCGGTTCAGCCCAAATCAGAGGGAAGGAGTAAGAGGCAATGAGCTTCCTTCCTCTTGGATAATTCCCAGTTTGTTTCTCAATGAATATTTAGTAACACTTTCCAGCAATCTAGGAACAAATTAAAAAAAAAAAAAAAAAAAAAAAAAAAAAAC
>VYXF01006799.1:166774-181913 GCA_013397295.1 Polioptila caerulea | reverse complement strand
AAAAAAAAAACACAAAAACAAAACAAAAAACAAAACAAAAAAAAATATTCCAAGTTATGAATGCTTGGTTGTGAACTCAAACAGGACTTTTGAGCCACTCTGGTGGCTTTCTGGTACTGAATTCAGCTGTGGATCAAAACAAAATATCATCCAGATTGTGTTGGATGTACCTGAGACTTACCCACTCAAGAGACCAACAAAAGCACATCAGCCTTGCTCGGATCAGATTAAGGGAGTTACTTTTGAGCATTGGAAAGCTGGAAACCAACCAAAATAGGTAGAAACTGGGAAGAGTTCACAGGGCAGAAAAGTTTCTCCAAAGTTAACAGAAGTTATTATCATTGGGCATGATGCAGTTACTCCAGCATCATTGTTTTGCTCTGTGGCTATTAATTCCTCATATGCAGCATTGTAGGGAGGATCTTTTACTATTTCCATGAAATTCAATTATGAAGGTAAGTGAAAAATGGTCTGGAATTATTTAGTAAAGGGGAAAACTTCCCAGTACTATGGCCAGCACAAAGAGATCAGTCTTAGTCTAAATAGTATCTTAGTCTGTTGTATCAATTTCTAGAGCTTTATTTAAACATCTATTCTTAATCATTTATACAATCACATGAGTGCTGACTGCTGAATCTATAAGCATGCAGTGACTGCACTTCCCAAAGAAACAACTGTCATTGAAATCAATACCCAAAGAACAAGAAGGTATTTCACAATAGACTCTGTCCTTCCTGGTATCAGCAGGATACTGAACAATTTAACTGGTAAATAAATGACACGTTCCTGAAAGGGATAAGAATGACACAAGAGAGGCTTCTCAGTGTGTGAAGAAGCAGGCAAAATGTTGCTTTAAAGCACAAAAAATATCACCAATCACTAGAAAAGGAAGTCAACATGGTGCAAGAACAGGGGGATAGAAAAAGTGTGTGGTACCTCCATCCTGTTGAGACTTCCAACAGGCACCACAAGATTGTACTGGCAAAGCCCTTGACAGTCTTGAATATAGAAACACAGGATGAAACCCAACTATAAAGGAGAGAAAAGTGATTAAGATGAGGAAGTGTAAAGCAAATGAGGCATTGTTTTTCTGAATCATCTGCCTTTTGCAAATCCTGGAGGCTATCACTTCATTTTGGATGCTCTCCTTCTGCCACGTAAAGTGCAGTCCCCGTGAGTGGGACAGGATGACGGTGCTGCCTCACCATTCAGTTTCTTTTTCCCCTGGGGCTCTGTCTGATTGCCTGTTACAAAGCCACAGAGAGCTCACTGTGAGTGAGTGAGGAGGCTGCCCCAGCAATGTGGCAGTCCCTTTCTAGCACTGCAGGCAGTGGAACAGTTTGCACATTTCTGCTGAATCCAAGGAAGAATAAAAAGGCAAATACAGCAGTGAAGTTTACTGAAATCAGCAAATTTTTCATCTTCACCGGAGAAAAAGGAATTCTCTTGAGAAAGTTGGCAGTGACTTGAAGAAGTGGATTACGTCAGGGATAACAAATTACTTTATTGGAAAATAAAAGTCTAAATGTCTCAAAATCCTCTTCCCATTTAATCAAAAGTAGAGCTATATGTGAACAATCAGAGCTTATGGTTCTGTCATGTGTGAAAGCACAACCAAGTCACCTACAACACACTGCTAGTCTAGCAGAGATTGTGTTGTGAATACCAGAGTTGAGGTGCCTGCCAAGGTTTGGGTGGAAGTACTCGGTTTAGCACATAATCTGGTTTTGACAAAGCAGCTTTTAAAATCACTCAGACTGGTAGTTTCTATCAGCCAAATTCACTTGTACAGCTGTTCCCTTCTGTGTGAACAACTCTGCTGAGCACACACCACATTGCTCTC
Organism: Polioptila caerulea; assembly: GCA_013397295.1. Taxonomy (NCBI): domain Eukaryota; kingdom Metazoa; phylum Chordata; class Aves; order Passeriformes; family Certhiidae; genus Polioptila; species Polioptila caerulea. The sequence continues at coordinate 180,070 of VYXF01006799.1, read as the reverse complement.
TGCCGTGTCCCTGCTTGTTTGGGGCTTCAGAAGGGAAGGTGCAGTAAAAACAGTGGCCACTACTAAATTCCTGCCTTGGTGCCTGCAGGTTACACTGCATACCACTTCAAAGAGGGCACAGAAAAATTGCCATCCTGGCTCAGCAACACTGTACAGTAGCATAAATAACCTCACAAGGTGGAGGCCAGCTGAAGATCCTCCTAGTAAATCAGTGTTATTTTATATTAATTTGTCTGCAAATGAATGTAATTTCACCTGTTCCTCCATAATTACTGCTATTTAGTTGTAGCTTGAAGCTACACAACACTTGTAGCTCTATCATCACTGCTTCCTTTTTCTGTATAAAGAAATCCAGTGAGGTGCTTTCCATGAAGAACCACCTTCAATTAATTTATTCCATCAATCTTCCATTAAACTCATGGGTATCCTACTGGTATCAGTCAGACACTTTCAACAGATTTCTATCAGGTTGCTCACACACACGCTGTCAAACTTATTTAAGGAACGAACAGCTGAAAAAACCAAACAAAAACAAAGTGAAAGCACTGTGTAAGAGCCTAGTCATGTTCTCTGCAGGAACACAAAATGACAGAAGGTGACACTTCTCAGTTCAGAGCTAAGTAAGAATAAATGCTAGAAGAACTCTGGGAACCCAAGCTTGTTGATGGTCATGTGCTTTGCTTCCAAAAGAAGCACAGAGACACAGCACACTGTTACCCAAGGGCAGGGTGAAGCACATATGGCTCTTTACATTGCACTGGTATATTTTCCAGAGCCAGATATTGCATTCATAGAATGATGCTGGTGCTAAATAAAAATTAAACCAAGAGAGGAACCAGAAAGTGTTGAGCCCATCATAAAGTGTTACTGAAATAGTTGTATCAAACATTCATTTTGCCTAACATGAAACATTGATGATGGCATAGGTAAAAACTTCGTGACTCTTTAAAAATTGAAGTATTTTGTCTTTCACTTTATAAAAAAAAAAAATAAAATAAAATACTGGAATCTAAACTTCAATTTTCAAAGTGGCAGCTGCAGCAGGGAAAACAAAGTCCCTACTTTCATGGTAGGTGAAACAGTGAAATTGTTACTAGGAGGGGTTCTGAAATTTGTCTCAGCTTACATCACTGCCTATTGGTGATCATTTAGGGCATCATGTCTAAATACAGCCTCAAGTCTATTGTTTTACCTTTCCCTGTAAGAAGTTGCTTGCTTTTTTTTTTTTTTGTCTTGTGCTTCACATTATTATTGGCTAGTCCCTCCACCCACAATATTCACAGTCAATGACTCATGCAAAAATCAACATTATAGTTTCCAAACAAGGAGCATTGTCTGCAGCACAGCGACTTGTGGGGACAGTCATCTCACACAGCTAGTCTGCTCTGTCACCCAACAGTGGCACAAGCCCACCATGACAGGCTTTCTGGCAGAGACCTTCACAGAAGGTCCCCCCAGAATCATGGAACAGGCCAGGCTGCAAGGGAACTCCAAAGATCATCTGGTCCAGCCTCTCATGTGAAACAGAGCCTCCATGAAATCATTTAGCATCCTCTTCAAAACTTCTAACAATGGAGACTCCACCACAACTGTGGGGAGGTTTTTCAGTGAATGATGGTTCTCACTGTAAGAAATATCTTAGTTCAAGACAAATATGACCCTATTGACATTATTGACCAAAAAAATCCCATTTGAAGTGAAAGCATTCACTTTTACATTCCTATTTTTTACATTACATAACCTGTAAGCAGCTTAGGAGATGAAGTCCCATAATGATATTATTCTCAACTCAAACAGCTCTAGAACAAGCAAAGAGGATCTCACTGTTTCTGCTGAGCTTCTGAACTTGGGTCAAACTAAAATGCCCCAAAGCAGTAGCCAAAGAAAGGAGGTGTCTGATAGTGGCACCAGCAGTCTGGGAAGATCCATGTCACTGAAACTCCTTAGGGCAGGAAACAGATGGCTGAGTCCCCTCCCCCCATTATCAAGTGCTGCAAATAAAGTAATGCATTCACATTTTAAAACTAATGAAAAGGCAGATCTAATTGGTCAGCCAAGAAAGCCCAAAGTGGTTCTCCTTGGCTGTTCAAAGCCCTGGGAAGAGGGTGTTTTACCAGCAACAAAACTGAGATGCAACTAATGAATCCATGAAGTTATTGGTATCTTCTTTCCCTGCCTTGATGGAAGGACAAAAGATTCTTAATTTATAAAGCTTCATTAACTTACCTCTCCCAGTACCTGAGCTAATTTTGGCATCTTTACAGAGCTTGGTACAGGACCAACATTCCCAAGGCTCTTAAAGCCACTTCTGCTAAGCCTCCCAATTGTGTTGTAGTTAAGAAGTTCTAAAAAATCCCTTGCACTATTTTGTTTGAAATTGTACAAACTCTTTCATCTGAAGGGCTGTTTATGACATTTTCATCCTTTTTATGGTGAGAGCTTTAAAAATTAACTGACCTTCTGTTCACAAAGACCTTTATCATTTAATTCTCAGAACTATAGAGCATCGTAGTGGTACCAGAATGGGAGGAGAGGACAGAGGAGTCTTCTGCAAGAGACAGTCACACATTGTTTCACAGACTTCAGCGATGGCTTTCACAAAGCCACACAGCAGCACAGCTCGGGGTGTTCCCCTTACACTGCTCTCAGCCAACTGCAAGAAAGTCTGAGTGGAAGCACTAATCAGTCGCTGGGGTTTGCTTTCCTCCTTCACCCACTTCTCCAAACTGTTGGGATGACAGTTGCATCAAGATGTTATTTCTTCATGTATTACCATGTTTTTACAATCTACTTGCAGATTAGCACAGAACACAAAAAACAATTTTCTGGAAGGGATTGCTGATGCTTTGCGAGTCCTCATGTAAATTTGAGCCACAGAGAAAAAACAAAAACAACTCTTGGAAATGCTGAAATCTGGTCCACAAACCCAGTATTGAATCTGGGCTTCTTTTACTTAAAGAAGATGGAGCAGTAAAAGGCAAGAAAGCAATTTTTTCCCCTAAATACCCTAAATACTGAAAGAATATGTTTGTTACTTCGCTCAATAGCTGCAGTTTTAAACAAGCCAAAACAAACAAACAAACAAAAAAAGGCCACAAGTACTGACACATCCCTCTACATTCAAAAGATGGAAGGAAAAGCCTTTATTTCCCTTTCTGCACTTGGCTTCTCCTTGCCTGTGCTACCCCAGAGCTCCCTGGGGTTTGGTTCACCATGATGGCAAGGCCTGGTGCCCTCTTCATTCTTTCAAAAGTGTAGCATTCAATCTTCTCTTCACTGGCCACTGTCCTGGTGCTTATGAGACGAAATCCATCTTTGAGTAAAGTGTCAAGCAGAAGGCCTAGCACATTAGTACCATTAATCAGCTTTCTATTATCAGGCTTTATGGAAACATACCTAAAATCAGAAAAAAAACAACAACAATGCAATTACCATACACTTTAACTACTTCTTGACAGCACAGATCAGCACAGCTGCACTGTGTTTACAGCAACCAAGGCTCTGGGTATTTTTTTCCTCCTTTAAAGACAACAGGATCTTTCCTTCATTAAGAGTAATTCTCAGTTCATCCAGTTACATGCTGGGGAAGAAGCACTTCTCTTTCACACCCTCCCCTGCCACAAAACTTACTTTCTTATGAAATATCTGTGACAATCCCCATCTTGTCTCTCTTAACAGAGGAGAAGGGAGCAGCAGGCTCTGCAATGCTGCACCAGTTTTTCAGGCAGGAGTAAATGATGGACAGCAGAGTCACGTTCGCCCCAAGAGCATCACTCTCCAACACAGATCTCTCTCTACAGTGACATTTATTGCAAAGTTACCTGGTACAGCAGGTCATGTGGTAACAAGAAGGAAAATCATTTTCACATGGTCTCAAAAGATTTTATTTGATATAAAGTGTAAGAATCTATCCAGACATTCTGAGGAACAGAAGTCAGGTAAAAATACTATTACAAAATATATAAACTGATGGGTGAAACTGTTCCACAGTTCACAGGCAAGTACACCAAACATCCATGGAAAGCACAAGAAAGGCAAGAAAGTCCATGTCACCACAAAGAGTAAGGAGATAAATTCAGCAAGGCAACATAATCAAATTTGACTTGTTTCATTACTCAAGATAAGCTTTTCTATTGATCTGCAGAGGGAATTTTTTACCAAGTCTGAAGAAATGAATGAAAAAATGAGAAATATTTTCCCCAGCACTTAAGTTGCCATAACCTACTCAACCAATTGCTAGTCCATTAAAATTAGTAGCATGTTACAAAGTTAAGGTTTGGCACACAAACATATATTGCTTCACAAATGCAAAGTAGTTTTTATTCTACCTGCTAAGCCAAAGAAAGCTGGAAGAAAGATAAACTTAATTTTCTTTAAAAAATAATCAAAAGATGCTGTGTTGTTTCTTATACTCAAATAGAATAACCCTTTTGGAAATATTTCAATGAAATTTCCATAAAATTCCAGATGTTCTAACAGCCACAGAGGACAAATTAGGTTCACATTTTCTTATACAGTAAGAACATGTCTCCATACAATGGAGACATCCAGCAAGAGAGAGTTTAAAAAAACTAAGTAGTGATTAGAATACGATACTACTATCACAAAGATTACTAAAACACAGTTATCTTAATAAAAACAGAACCTGGCTCTGAATTCAAAGAAAACCCACTGTGAAGCATACAGTTAATAATCTGTCTCTTCTCCCTTCCCCTAATAAAAAGCTCTACAAAAGCTTTCCAGGCCCCAAAATGCTGTCTTGGTTCCACTGGAGTTTTTAACCCTTCTTGCCATTCTCTGTTTCCTGTTTTCCATATGAAAGCTTTTTGCACCATAAGCTAGTGGAGATTTTAAGCTTCCCTTCAGTACTTTACTCCTTTACTTTCTTTCCTTTGCTTCATTTTACTGTTCTTTGCTGTTTTACTGTTCTCTAGAAGGTGATACTGTGAAATTCTAAAGTGAGTGAGGAAAAAATGGCAGAGAGAGAGAAAAACCCAAGAGAGCTCATAAACAAACATCAAGAACGATATTTTAGAAAGCTGCAGAACAGGCAAATCAGTGTAACAAATTAAACTGGGTGTTTCAGAACTACAAAAAGATAACATTGAACAGAAAGAAGGAAACATATTTCTTTCTGTTTCATTAAAATGAGCTTTGCTAGCACGTAGCATGCACTTTATGAACTGGAAGTCACAAAGACATGTCCATAATGGGACGTAACTCTAGGGACGGTACCTGGCCACGAACTGGTCACCAGCAGAATACTCAGTACCACACCGAAAAACCATATCGTGATGAGAGGGTCTCTCCAAAGGAAGTGGAACGAGTGGTTTCTGAGAGGAAAAAGGGCTGCTCCAGCCCTGTCCTGACTGCTGCCCTGTAAACACAGTGATCTGCTCAGCTAGCGCCTCAATGGTGGCACTGCAGGAACCAAAGAGCTGGAAAAAGGCCTGCAGTTCTTGGAGAGAAAAACGCACTTCCAAGATCTCCGGCCTCGGCTTCAGCAAATGTTCTTGGCTCAGGAGTTTGGCCAGGGGGTAGAGTCCATAGAATTCTGCTTCTCTCTGCAGCCTCTGATAGTCTGAGAAATCAGTTGGTAAGGACACCTGGAGAGTCCTCAAGAAGTCCATGATGTAACTAAACAAAGCTCCATCTCTGTCCACAAAAAACTCTCCGTTCACCAGTTTAAATTCCCGATCGTCATCATTCACCATTCGTGCCAGCCTGGACTCAGGGAACTGCTGCAAGGTAGAAGCCCGTGTTACAAATCTCACACCTCCCACACTCAGAACAATCACCTCTCTACTACTCATGGCCACCTCAGCCACTCAGGAACCGTAGCTCTCTGATCTACGTGTCTGTGACTTGATCTTTCCTAAACTGCAAGGCAGCTGCAAGAACCATTGCGTGCTTTTAGAAAGTGTTTGGAGTGAGGTGTGGAGCAGCAACAGGATTCCCAGGCAACAAAGACGTAAATATCATGTACAATAGCTTTGTTTGCTGGGTTTGGTTGCTTGGAAACTTTGATTCTTGGAATTTAATGTTTTATTTTTGAAATGAACAGCTTGCAAGGACTACCGGAATAGAGTGAATTGACTGTCACAACTTATGAAACCTTAGGAGAGACCATCGAATATTCCCGAAATATGGCACACATTATGTTTGTTTTCTAGAAATGTCACTTCTACCTTTTCATTCCATACACTGCTGTTCACAGGACCACTGCAAAGGGGTTAAATGTGCTTCAGGCAAGACATTTCAGTACCATTTGCTCCAAAAGAAGGGCACTTCAGAGAACTCAAGCTTAAGGTTGGTTCCCTTTAAATCACTGTTATGTAAGGCCAAATCAATACAAGAAAATTCAATTAGCTCCTGAAACAAGATACACAAAAATACAGTAACAGCAGAATAACCTATACAAGGTTTTTCAAATGCCACCAACATCCATACACCTGCTGCATCACACAACCTATTCCAGGAATCATCCAATCATTTTTCCGGGCTTTTGGAATTGCAATCTGGAGAGGCAGGGAGGGACAGGAAAGCAGCTGTTGTACTTGCCACCTCTGCAGGGCTATAACCCAGGCTGCCTTCCTGTGGCAGACCCCTGCATGCCTTCACTGCACTAAGCACTTTATGTTAAGGCCAGCTTTTAAGAAAGTGTGGCTTCAGAGAAACATGGATCTAACAAAACAGTTCAGCTACCCCCACAATTTGATGTTGCAAAAGTATGCAACTGCAAAGTATGAACAGTCTGCAAAGCACATACTGTCCTGCAGCTTGTCCTTATCATTACCTCTAGAATTTATGCTTGCCCTGAAGATACATTTTTGTATAGAACACATAACCTGAATGCACAGGGTAATTACAACATTTGGTTATACAAAAAAAAAAAAAAAAACAACTCACAAAAGCAAACCAAAACATATAGCTGCTTCAGAGAGCAGTAACATCATTAGATAGAGGCTGATTCCAGAACATGAATGATGCACGCTGCATTTTGCAGTAGAAGGGCAGTCCTCAGCAAACCTCCCAGCACAGTGCTCACCTCTATCACAACTCTCCTTCTTTCCAAACCAGTTAGAATTTTTTTTAAGCTACAATCTTTTATCTTATTCTACAATTACCTTAACATCAAACGAAAGATACAGTTTGGCCCTATATTTTGGTAAGAAAAATTATTTACAGTGATTAATATTCCCATAATCACCACTGAAAGAAGAATCCACAAAGTGTTTTTCAAAGCTCCATTTCACTTTCTGGTTTAGCAGTGCTTAAACTATGTGAACATTATGAATGTTTTGGGATAATTTTGAATCTTTGAATGTTTTCACTGGAAGTCTGAAAAGACCAATTAATTTAAGAAGTTCCATGTTTTCTTCCCCAGATCTCTCTTAGGTCTTATATTCCAGCAGACACTTCACAACAGTTTATATTTGCACACAAACTGTGCGACATTATCCAGTACAACCAACGTATAGTTTTTACACTTTTCTCTCAAAAGTGAAGCTCCATCTGTCATCTGTTCCCAGTAAAAGACTGCATGATCTGCTATCTCCACGGTATCTGCCAAATAGGACAAGCTAATTGTAAGGAACTGAGATTTCCAGTACTGGAGATTGTCAATGACTGACTCCACAAAGGACATTCTGGTGACAGCAAGAATGAGCAAGAAAATAAGAGAGTTCACTATAAATCTGCGTGAAAAGACTGAGGGAATCTTGAATTTGAAAGTGTTGCTTTCCTGAGGCAAGGAAAGTTTGTCCACATCAACAAGTTTTATTCCATTCCACTGGCTGGTATCAAAGCTCTTCATTGTGGGACTGATGTCCACAGTGGAACAAGGTAAAGGGGTTTCTTTGAGCACCTTGATTTTTTCCCTTAACTCCTGCATCTGTTGCAGAAATATAATGGGTTCAGACACATCTTTGAAGGCCTCTGCAATGTTAAAAGCCATCCGCTGCTCTTGCAGAATCGTGTTCAGTTTATTGATTTCCGGATCGTAGGCCTGCATCACTGCAAGCTTCATGGTCTCAAAGTCAGACAGAATCTCATTTCGCTTCTGCTCCAGCGTGTGCTGCAGCTTCTCAAAGAACTCCTTCACTTTGTCAGAATCCTTTGTCAGCATCTGCAGAGCTTTCCTCTTACTGGTCTCTAAGGTATCCAGCCGTGAGAGGGCATCTCCACAACGCCAAGTCTCAAAGCCCTGAAACAAGGTTTCAAAAGCCCTCTTCTCCTGGGAATAAGCTTCCTCAATGGAACAGAAAACATGCTTTGTGTGGTCACCACGGGTGGCACAAACCCCACAGATCAGCTGCATGTCTGTCCGGCAAAAAATGTTAAGGGGCTGCCCGCTGTGCACTTTGCATACAGGCATTTTTGGAGTTACTTTGATTTTGTTGTACTTCTCCACGATACCTTTCAGGGAATAGTTGACCTGCAAGCTGTTGACTCCAGTGACAGGAGTCTCCTTCCTGCATGTGGGGCACTTGAAAGGGGATGGCCTCCAAAGCACATTCCGCACATTTCCCTCAAGAATTCCTTCCAGACACTTTCTGCAGAAATTGTGTGAACACGGCAGGACACGAGGATCATCAAACAGGCTACAGCAAATGGGACAGGTCAGATCTTCCTCTAGGAGCTCCATCATATCCTAGGAAAGAGAAAAAAATATGGTAACAGGACTTACAAAACTTATTTCTCCCTCAAGGAGACCATACAAAACTCAATCTCCATCTGAGACATGTCTCAGTGAGAAAAGGATGTATTTTTTCCTCCAGTATCCTTAAGACAGCTGGGTTTTTGCAGCCAGTCCCCCTTGGCTGTGGTATCTGGCCAGCAAATGGCAGGCACAAGAATGGTGCAATGCTCAGGCAGTGCCATTTTTTTGGACTCTCAACTAGAAATGCTGGAAAAGAACAAGATCCTGCCAATCCCAGCAAGGATTCTGGAAGAAAATAACTCATGTACTCATAATAACAGAGCAAGACTTACATCTTTCCTTGCTGATGCAATACACAGAAACAGGATTTACACAGAAGATACTCAGCCAATACACCCTGCTAAGATTTGATTACTTTCTACTTGCTCCACTCAGCCAAAGCTTCCAGTTTCAAACCCTCTGCACTGGTACTGCAGACAATACTACAAGTGACTGAAAAAGCCCAGCTGCAGTATTTCTTCTGCTACAGAATACATGATGTGTCTTTTTGCTCTACTTGCAAGGCCAAAGGAGAGTCACCACTCACTTTAAGAATTAGCTTTTCTCTTGCTCCTGCAATATTTTTAAATAACCAACTGAATGTGTTACTACTGAGCTATTCAGCACATAGTTAAAATACTTCAAAAACCAGTTACCCATAATCCTTGATAATTCACCATGAAACAAAATTGTTAAACATTTTTACTCATCTGCAATCTCTATTTCCAATTCAATCCTTACAGCATTCATGCCTCAGTAATTTATTTCTGTGGAGAGCACCTACAGGAAGAATATTTATCATGCAATCCTTCCTACTGGAAAGTCTCAGTGAAGGGACCCAGCACACTATCATCCTCCTCCTGCCTCTAACTAAAGCCAAGTTCTCAGATGCAGACACCTTGTAACTAACAGCGTGCTCTAAGAAAACAAATAGCTAATGAAGACCAAAATAGGTGACAGTCTGTATCATCCAAAGCTCTCAAACACTTAGTTTTGAGCTATAATTAGATGGATGCTTCCCTTGCATAAATTCCTTCCATATTATACAACATATATTCGTATATATGTAATGGAATTCCTTTTATAAATTGAAAGACATCACAGAAAAGTGCATCCAAGTACTGCTGTGACATCAAGGCATGTGAATGAGCTCTTAATTAGTTTTGATGTAATTTCTAAGGTTCCTGTCCTCTCAAAGAAATATGAAGCAGAAAACGTGGGAGCCAAGAAGAGAGCTTCAAGGGAAGATCCACGCGGCACAGGACAAGAAGAGCAATAAAATCAATACCACTGATCCAAGGAAAGCAAAGTTCACTATTGGGAAGACAAGTGAGGTCATTCCTGACTTTCCTTCACAAGAGGACCCATAGCCCCAGTGAGACCTCACAGTAAAAGCCATTCCCGGGAAGTGCAAGCAGACCTCCCATGCTTTTCAAGTGAGGAGGAGGGGCTGTCACAACCCGGAAATTCAGCCGAAATTCTCGGTGGGCTGAACCAAGACAGCAGTGCAGTGTCAGGGAATTCTTACCCCTTATTTTACAGCCACCTTATCTCTGACAGATATCCCACTATTTAGTCGTAGTAGTGTTGGCTAACAAGCTCTTAACTTTTGCAAGGAACTTTACCAAGCTCTCAACTCTGCCAGCAAACTTCGGCACAGAGCAAGGGGTAAAATCCGACTGCCGCGCTTGCTGGGATAGAACAAGAGCGGAGAGAGTAAAGACGGAAAATAGAGAAAGTGAAGGAAAACGACCGCCAGTCCTTAGACCCCGCAGCGGCCCTGCCACTGTGTACGGTTCAGGTGTGGGATCGGTCCATTCCCAGGGCCGATCCCCTCCCTTTTAGTTTCCCCAGCGCACATCCCCTCATTTTTCGCGCCATTTGCTGCCGCTGGCGCAAGCGCAGAGCCTCCTCAGAGCCCGTCAGGAAATGGGGGGGCCGGGGGCCTGTGGCGGCCCAGGAACCCCCTTCAGTGAGGTGCCCGGGACTTGACCCTTCTGTGGCTGCAGGCACACGAAACGTGAGCCTTCAGGCTGACTGACAAGCCCAGCAATGAAAGGGAAGCTGGCTCACCACAGCACTGCCCTGCCTCAGCGGGACCCTCCCTCCCCATCCCCACTCCCCTGTCACAGCAGCACGACAGTCAGAATGTTTGAGACAACCGTGCTTATATGCTTATGCCTCTCCACGTATTCTCTGTGCTTGTTGGATAAAAGACACTTCGGAAAAGTTGCCAGCTATTTCACTCAGAACTAAAGTCCAGAGGCAGAAGAACCCACCACTACAACTGGGGACAAAGTCCCAGAGAAAAGGTCTAATAACCAACTAATGGGTTTCCTGTAAGCCCACAGATCCCATTCAGAAACCTCATTTTCTGTGAGGAGAATGTCGTTTTGAAGCACCTCTCATGCTCTCAAAGCAACATTTCTCTTCCATCTTTTTCCCAGTGCTAAAAATAATGGGGTGACAGGAAGATGATAATTTCATCCCTCCACTCTTGAGTCTTCCTTTTTGTGAGCAGGTCTCCCTGTCCAACTTGTACTCATAGCTTTTAGCCACAGCAGCAGCACAAAGATCAGTTCTGCTCATGTGTTAAGAGGATAATAACTACAAAACTAAAATGACAGTTTTCCATCTCTTAGAAAATGGAAATGCACAGGGCAGAAAATGTTTGCTCTGGTCCATCTCCTTTACCAGGGAGGATTTTACTTCCCAGTTAGGGAGACAGAAAAGCAGCTTTGCATGCCTGACTGCAAGAACTGCAAACCAGTGCAGTAAGGAAATGCTTACTATAACACTTTCCATCAAAATTGCAGGACAAACACTGAAGATTTTCACACTCCTAAAAATACAAAAAACATAGACAAAAAGGCTTCATGATCCAACTGAAACTGTCCTGTTGCATTTCAACCCCAGTTACCGAATTACATAATTATGCTTTATAAATATAACTGAATTTCAAAATCTTTATACAATATCATTAAAAACACTGGATTAAAAAAAAAAAATTAAAATAAATGGGCAGATCTACAAACTTCCCCTCCTCCCCCTCTTACAACACCAGAAATGCCAAACCAAAAATACTGAAGACTTGTATGACTGGTTGGACAGATTAACTTCTGTCTTCTTTAGGATATTCGTTTCAGACAGTAAATTGTCTGTGGACTGAAATGCCCCTTAGCAACTTGGTATTTGTGTGATGAACTACAGCGACGTTTCAACTTTTCCACTGGGAATTTCTCTGTGTAACTTCTGGCCCAGGTTTGGGTGGCCCTGGAATTCCCCACTTGTAGCACACAGACCAAAAGCATCTCTGGGTACAAATCCAACAGATGTCACCCATCAGAAATAGCAACTTGCAGAGTTTTATCTTTAGGAAGAAGAATGGCAAACAACATCAAACCATAAAAGAAAAAACAACCACAGTAGCTTTTTCCCACACTCCAGAGAGAAATTAATTTAGCATGCTTCTCAGCACAGAATTTGGGTGTATCAGCCAGCAGCATGCTGAAAGCAAAACCAGCATTTCACCAGGCTTCGAACAAAACAAAAAGGTAACTCCTGAATTGCAAGTTTCCTGCAATGACATGTAACTGTTCTAAATTAGACTTGACCAAGTAAAGCTACATTTCTACAAGTAGCTGAGCTACTCAGGAGAGGTCTCATCTCCCTTCCTTGGCAAGGACCCTGGTCTGTGTCAGGACCCCCCATGAGCAATTTCACCAGCCTTCTGTTAGACCGGTGCATGGAATCAGCCCTAAAAAGTCCCACACAGAGGGGAACGGAGATGGAAGATTCTCCTTCTAGCAGCAATGATCTCAACCCTGTTCATTCCACTGAGAGAAACTGCAATCTAACATTGTATACATTTTAACGTGGAACAACTGACCTCCAGGAGCAGTAGGTACCATAGGATCATAGAATGTCAAGGGGTTGAAAAGGGCTTTGAAGATTATCTAGTCCCAACTCCCCCTGCCATGGATAGGGACAACAACCACTAGACCAGGCTGCCCAAGGCCTTGCCTAACCTGCCCTTGAACATTGCCAGGACTAGAGCATCCACCTCCCTGGGCAACCTGTTCCAGTGTCACTGCCCTCACAGTAAATAATTTCTTTGCAATATCTAAACAAAATTCCCTCTCTTTCAGTTTGTACCAACTACTCCTTGTCCTGCCACTATAGTTCCTGATGAAGTCCCTCTCTGGCTTCCCTGTAGGCCCCTTTCAGGTACTGGAAGGTTGCTATCCCTACAGCCAAAAACACCTGGGTAAACTGCCCATGCTTTAAAGCTGGTATTTCATGGCCAAAAGTTTTTCTAGGAGCACCAGGCAGATCCAACCCGTTCAGACTCGAGAAAGGCAGGAAGGCCTGGAGAAACAAGCAGTCTGTGCTCAGTGTACCCACAGCCCCATGAACACCATTTCACGCCCAGGGCTGGACGGGCTGTGGAGAGCAGGGGCTGCCCCCACGCTGGCCCCCGCGCTCACCCCATTGTCCCTTGACCGGGCGGAGGTTACCTGGCTGCCCCAGGTTATAACTCCCCTCCCCAATTCCAGCGGGGAATCGCCCCTAAACGACGGCACTGCAGCCAGCCG
>VYXF01006799.1:117340-160002 GCA_013397295.1 Polioptila caerulea | reverse complement strand
AAAAAAAAAAAAAAGGAAGCACATTTTAAAGCTGCTTTTAAAATCAGGTTGGTTTTAGGCACAATTTTGAGGAAGACAGCACTTTACCTCATGTTTCAAGTAAAAGGGGGTAAGTGTGACTGATACAGACCATCCAGACCAGTAAGATATTTGTGAAAATGGAAGTTTCTTTTAACAAGGATTTCTGCATATCTGTATTAAGCCCTGGCCCCCACAAGACAGATAACATAGTACCCCATGGGTTACATTACTTACATCATACTTCATACTAAATAATAAAGTAATAAATGGTTAAGGGAGACTTCTAGGTGAAATGCCACAAAATAATACACCAACTGAAATAATGAGAAACAATAACTTCATCCCAAACTGTTCTGGAGATAAATAAGCCTTCAGATGCATGTAATCAAATTACCTTTTGCAGACCAAATTGTCTGCAAAACATTCTACATCACCAGCTCATGGCACATTTATTTGACATTTTTCTGTGGATTAAGGAAAATGTGAAGTGGGCACAGGTAGGCTTCTACAGTCATGTTATCAATATTTACTGTTTGTTGAAGCCCAGTTTGTGGGTCCTGCTCTGCATGCTATGCAGAGACAGACATAGAAATGCTCGTGTAACTCAAAGACCACAAGTCATGTTACAGATTTTTTAATCGTGTGGTACCCTGCCTCTGTGAAAGGGACACAAAGCTGGCCCCAATCTGTGCTTTGCAAAACGAAATGGTAAGCGAAATGACAGCACACTGTAGCAGTTGAGTAAATCAGGAGAGGTTTTGAACGCACGAACAAGTACTCTAGAAGCAAAGAGTACTTCTTCAAACACTCAGGGTTAAAACTCAGAGATGGCCAGGTCTGGAAAATAAAGAGAAGGACCAACTCACAGGTGCACCTGGCAGGCCCAGCTGTGTGACCCTTGCATTTCAGTGAGCCACGTCGGAGCGTTCCAAGAATTATAAAAGAAAAGAAAATAAAAGGGTTCTTGTTACTTGGCGCCAGGAATAACTGAGCAGTAAATTTCCATGAAGGAGTAGTTCCTTCTCGCGTGTGATATTCTTTGATGCCCTATCTACCACCTGCCCATCATAATCAGTGTCCTCTTTTATTATATATGTATATATGATTATATACATGAATTATCCTTTATTTGCATGTACATACGTACAACACGTCCTTTAGGAGGCTGCGCCGGCCGCCTCACGCCACGGCGACAACTGCGGGAAAAAAGCAGCAGGGGCTGCACACGTCGTCCACTAGATTTTAATTTCCAGAGGAGGAGAGACGGGGCGCTAATGCTGATTTTTTTAAAATGTAATTTTATTTCCCCTCCGCCCGCCATGTCGCGGCGGGGCGGGCGGGCCGTGCGGCGGCGGCCGTTGCGCCTGCGCGGTGCGGGGTGCGGCCGGCCATGGCCGCTTCCGTGTTCTGCTGCTTCTCCTGGTGCCGGGATGGCGGCGCCGGGCACATCCCGCTCAAGGAGATGCCGGCCGTGCACCTGGACACGCAGCGCATGGGTGAGCGGGGCAGGGCCGCTGCCGCCGGCGGGCGGCTCCTCGGCGGGCAGGGCCGCAGCCCCGGGGCGCGGCGCGGGGTAACCGCTGGGAAAGTCGCTTTGGGGCTGCTTCTTTAGCAGGAATTGGCAGTTTTCAGGGGGGGAAGAAAAGGAAGCTTGGTTTAAAGAGTGGTGTAGAGCAGTTTGGGTTTAACTGAAGCTGATGGGCACAATGAGTGAGTGAGGTGCCCGAGGGGGGCAGGCTGCCCGGCGGGAGCTGTCGTGCTCAGGGTGGGCACGGGTGGTTCCGAGCCGAGGGGCTGAGTGCACAGAACCACAGCCCCACAGAATCCGTGGGGTTGGAAAAGGCTTCTGGGGCCACCGAGTCCAACCTGTGACCCAACCCCACCGTGTCAGCCCGTCCAGCCTTTGCTTAAACATCTCCAGGGGCGGAGACTCCAGCTCCAGTTAGGGCAGTGGAGGTGGGTAAGGAGCCAGGCCGTGCCGGGTCCTGTCCGTGCTGCTCTTTTGAGGATTACCCTCAGCACGAGCTATCCTCAGAACCATGCCCGGCTTTGTCGAGGAGAGAAGGGATCTGGGCCAGCAGCAGCAGAGCCGGGGGAGAGAGCTGGGGACGAAGAGGTACGGTCCAGTGCTCGAGCACAATTGTTAGCCACAGCCTCCCATGTGCTTGGCCATGACAACAGTGCCTAAAGATGATGTCGTCCAATGGAGAAGGAAAACTTAGCTGAGGATTTTTTTTCTCTCTGTATTGGCAGGCACATTTCTAATAGAAGGACTGTTTCAGAGACTAAAAAAAAAAGAGACTATAAACACCTTGTAATTCCATCAATCATTTCTACCCGATATGCTTTTCCTTCTTGTTGCAGAATGCTTTTTCTCCGATGTTGGAGAACAGAGTACAGGGCTTTGGTCTCACAGTGAACCCTTTCTGACTAAATTGTAAGTTATGCTTCTGATGTGGCTAAGCAAAGGTTGTAATCAGCATGGTGCCATAAAGCCCGAGAGGTGAAAATTAGATCGGCTTATAGATTTTAAATAAATAAACCCTGGTGGAAAGCTGAAGTAGCCTATGAACAACCTTCCTTCTCTTGCTTCAAAGCACAGCCCATCATCATATTTCTCACAGACTAAAGAAGCTTTTACTTGGGGCAGAAGTAACAAAAGCTCATCTCAATGTTTAGGGCTTTTGAGGGCTGCTTTCATGTTTATAAAAATGTTTTGAAGTTCTGTGGGTTTTTTTTTCTTCTTGCAGGAACAGATGTCGTCATTGTTAAAAATGGCAGAAGAATATGTGGCACAGGAGGCTGCTTAGCTAATGCACCTTTGCATCAGAACAAGAGCTATTTCGAGTTTAAAATCCAGTCCACAGGTTAGTCAGCAAAAAATGTGCAACTTTAAACTTGGGAGGTATGTTACATTACCTGCTGGTGGCAATATCTCAAATGCTCAGCATGTGCATCTTTCTAATTGCATCCTTGAACTTGTGAACATTAGAGAGATTTATAAGTTACTGTGTGAAAGGAAGCATCCATTTCTTCTTTTTTTAAATTTTGACTCTAAAATGTTAAAAATAGTATTAAGTGTATTACTAAAGGAGTGCAAATAGTAAGCCCCCACATTGTTTTGTATGCTGTTACAGGCATGGTTTCCAGGTGGCATATTTTAGAAATTATTTTTGCTCAATAAATGCTGATGACCAGATAAAACACTGTAGCTATGAAGTATTTTTTAAGGAGTGCAGTTTATCCGGTGATGTTTGTGTCTATTTGTCTACCCTCATTTGCTCTTAGCAGGCACTGTTTGCCCAAGCAAGGGTAACACTCCTTGTGCTGCCCTTTGCTCTTCAGATCAAGTGTGTAGCACTTACTCTGACACTGCCTTATCCAGAGGAGCCTTTCAGCACCTTGTTCCATTCTTGGCTCCTAGAAATACGGTCAGCATCACAACTACAGAGAGCACTCCAGGCTTGCCTCTATTCTAGCATGAAAAATCAGCCTGTATTTTTAAAAGCTGCTAGCAGACGCTCTGAAACTGAAGCTGTGCTTTCCCTAAGTGTGTGTGGAGAGGGAAGAAGGAAGGAAATGTTAGTCCAGAGGCAGGCCTTATGTACCAGCTGGAGCTTGCTGCTGAAGCTTTTTGGGTAGGAGTTGTTTGCCTTCGGGTGGGTCAGAGTGCAGGCAGCATGAACACAGATCTGCCCACAACACCTTGCAGTCCAACTAGCTGGTGAGTTTTAAGCTACATGTAAGCCCATATCCGTCTTGGTGCCCTTTATATTGGGAAGAATCCATTGCAGGTGTTGTTCATACCTGGTCATTATTCACACAGATAGTGTATGCATGCTCTTATGCTTGAGAAACATGGGAAATAAACTCTCCTGGTCCCTGTGAGACTTTTTTCCTCTATTCCTGTGCCCCAAGGTGGGAGAACTGTAGAAGACTTGAAGTAAGTCTTTGATTTCCAGAAGTGTCCCTGCACAGTCAGTTAGAGGTTATCTATGGGGTCACCCTGACTATTGTAAAGTTTTCTGAAGTCGAATCACACTCTTGTCCTTTTCATTCTTGGCTTTAGAATAAATTATTTTCTACAGTTTCATCTTTTGAAAATAAGTTTCTTACATTTTTGCCCCATTTTAGCCTTGTCTAGACAAAACAGTCCCAGTTTGTTGGGTTTTTTTCATTGTCTCCTTATAGATAAAATTTTTGCCCTTTTGGCTGGTTTTGTTGTTTCTTCTACAATATCTCTAGTCAGCCTAATTTGTCTTGAGGTACAGTGCTTGAAATGGATGCTCTGCTTCAGCTGCAGCAGCAGTAGGTGATCTCATCTGTTTTATACATGCCACACATCCAGAAGTTTTCCACAGCGCAGGGGGTATGTTACATTACCTGCTGGTGGCTATATCTAGGGCACACTCACACTCAGCAAGTGGTCTGTGAACTGGTTACCAAGCCTCGACTGTATTTGTGCCTCTTACTGTTCCTACTTACCTGCTCTTCTTCATAATTTAGTAAAAACAGATGCACTTTCTTTATTTCTAACCAGTTAGTCAGGATCACTTTAAACTTGAGGGGCCTCTCAGGAGTTTGCAGTCCTGTCAGGTTGGGATTGGCAGCACGTTTAATCAACACATTGTCATGTTATTCAAGTAATTGATGGGAATACAGGATAGTATCTGACCTTGTGCATTCAATGCAAAACCTCAAACCACACTTGAGTCATCTTTTTTGATTTGACAGAGTGTTTCTGATGAGTAATCCTGGAATAGTTTTCTAACCACTCGTGCCTTCGTATTGCTGTAACTGTCTAGACCATGTTTTCATCATTTGACTATTTCAATGTTGTATGAGTTTCAAAAATATTACCAAATCAAGGTCTATGATATTAACACTTTATTTTTTTCCGTAAGACTAGTCTAACTAGCTGAAAAACGAAAATTTGTTGTTTACAGATCCATGCTAGGTGGATTTCTTTTTTGTGTCCTCCTACAGTTTCAGAGTTTGTTTTCAATGTTTTTCTGGGAATTAAGGGTAAGCTGAGTGGTTACAATTCTCTTTTTCAGAGGTCCTTCTTCTTCAAGATAGATGCTATTTGTCTGTGGCTACTTGTGCTGGGTCTTTTCAGGATGAAGTTAATTATCCTCATAGCAGCTGCTGCAGTTCTGTGTTTTAGATTTGTGACCAAAGCAATACTGATAACAAAACAATACTGATAACACACCAGTATTTTAGCTATTGCTGAGCAGGGATTGCCCAGCATCAGAACCTCCTCTCTTTCTCACTCTGCCCCTCCAGTGAAGACAATTAGGGTTGCATAAGAGCTTGTGAGGGGACATAAGCAGGAGGATGATCCAAACTAGCCAAAGAGATATTCCATACCACACACCACCTGTCTTGTTCAGGAATAAATGGGAGAGAAGGGGATTTAGGGAGATTAGCCATCTTTTGCTTGGGAATTGGCTGAGCATCAGTCTATCCATAGGAGTTGGTTAGTGATTGCCATTGCATCACTTTGTTTCATTGTCTCTTTCACTTCTGCTTTACTTACTAAACAATTTTTATCTTTAGCCACAAGTTTTCTTGGTTTTACTCTTCTTTTCCTCTTCCTCTATTCCATGGGGGCCTGGGATGGTGGAAGAGAATGACTGGCTGGATGATGCTCAGCTGCCCAGAGCTACCCTACAATAATTCTGGTATTTCCAGCAGATATTTACTGGTAGTACCATCATGGCATTAGTCAAAAAACAAATTCTTTATGCTGTCCTGCTTCAGTCAGTCTTCAAAATAACATGTTTTTTTTTCTTACTGTGTTAATGTCACATTTTAGGGATTTGGGGCATTGGAGTTGCAACCCAGAAAGCAAACTTGAATCAAATTCCACTTGGTCGAGATGTCCACAGCCTGGTGATGAGAAATGATGGAGCTCTCTACTATAACAATGAGGAGAAAAATAGGCTACCAGCAAACAGCCTTCCTCAGGAGGGCGATGTCGTGGTGAGTTGCTTAAGGCTTTCCTACTTCCTCACCTGTTCCCAAATGTTTCCTGTTTACAGCTCTGTGGCCAAACTGACTGTTTGAAGTCAATTTGTTCAGTTTGCATCACCCAGTTTGGAAAGTCCTGGTATATGAATTCCTGTTGTCTTTGAATGGATCAGCAGCCTGGATGTGGGTAGAGTTCATTCTTGGTATTGATAGGTTCCTAACGAGGGGTGGACTTGACCGGAGTTTGAGAAATGGTTTCTGATGCTCTATTGCAGTATCTACCTGACTGATAACTCCCATCACAAGGATCTTACATTGTTTGAGATGGGACCTGCAGGAACAAATGGAATGCTTTACATGCCTGTGCACCATGCCCAGCTGAACTCAAGATCCCTGAGCTAACTGGTTGATGATTAGAAGGACAGAGGGGAGCAGAGATGGGTCCTGGGTATTAAATTAATTTTAGTTTTAGCCAAATTTTTCAAGTTTGTGGGGATGCTAAGTGGGGAAGGGGGTAATGATCTCTGGAGAAATGATTGAGAGACTGTTTTATTTTTTTTGTACCTAACTATTTCAGGTTTCTCAAAACATCCTTAAGTGACTTTGTTCAAAGTGGGGTTTTTTTTCAGTACTTCCACTTTCTTCACGTCCTCTTCTGTATTTTCAAAAATACATGAGAGAAATTGAGACCATTTATCCACCCCTACTTTTTCATGCTGGGTAACTTGCCTCTCTATAGCCATGGTTAGAAATGACATCTTTAGAAGCCCCAAACAGCTAGAGGTGACATCTCCACACTTTACCCTCAGGTACAATACTGTTCTTTTAATCCCCTTCTGAAATTGTTTTTTGAAGGATTGCAGACTGTTTCAGGGTTTGGTGAACTAGTGTGGTCTGAACAGCTTCAGCTAATCACAAAAAAGATAACTGATATGTTACTGCTTACTCACCCATTTCCTTAAATATTAAGTTAATTTGTTCTGTCATGAAAACAAATTTTTGAAGTCCTGCATGAGCATGCAAATTGTCACACTCAGACATACCAAAGCAGTGAGAAGTCCTTTAGCTAACAGATCAGTAAGTTACTATCTTGTGAGTGTTTGCTTTCTGCTCTGGGGTCAGCATATTTATAGCGTTGTGTGTGAAACCACAGTCTGTTGCTGCCAGCAGAGTAAATGAACTGAAAGGGGTTTCCATATGGAGGTATGGAAGGATGAACTTGGATCATAGCATCATTATTTATTAAAGTTATTTCTGTGAGAAGATACAAACAAGAAGATTGCAAACCACTTCCGTAACTGATGGATTTTCTCTTTAACTAAAAACCAGGCTATGTTAAACCTCTACATTCTCATACTCAAAATCATTGAGCATCTTGTGTTTCTTTAATGTGGTGAATTTGGGGAATTTGTTCTGTAAAGTCAGTAAGATGCAAAGTGCATTGTGCAGTACTGTGCTGCATCCCAGATGAACGGGTGTTAAGGAATCCCAAGTGTCTGAAAATGCAGATGTTTCTGGTCATTTATTAACTTCTAGTCCTTGGCAGGGATATGTCATGTGAGACTTTCTAGGATGCTGTGGTTTGCACAATGGTGTTGAAATCTGCCTGTGGCTAAGAAAACTAAGTTAAGTAGCAGTCTTATACATATAAACTTGTTGATGCCTTTTTTTTTTTTTTTTTTTTTTGTTAATTTTCTGCTCTTTGTAGGGCATTACATATGACCATGTAGAATTAAATGTCTATTTAAATGGCAAGAACATGCATTGTCCAGCTTCAGGGATCAGGGGGACTGTCTATCCAGTGGTCTATGGTAAGTCAAGAGATTTTCAAACTGTTTCACATTATGAAAAGTATCTTAATTCCAGTTCTGTTTTGTGAGCTGTGTATTCTTCTCACTTAAATGGAACATACAGCATCTATTCTTGGCAACTATAACAATTAATTACATGAAAATGCAAACCTAGGAAATTACGGAAGAATATTTTCATCTCATTTTTAATGCTGCTTAATAGGGAAAAAAGCACTGCTTACTGACTGCTTACAGTGTCCACATCCAGCAAGCTGGGGAGTTGCTGCACTCAGTTTAAAGTTGCCAGGTAAAAAAAAAATATGAGGCAGATGTCAGATTTAGTCTGATTTATCTATGAAGCTTGATATTTGTGCCCTTTAATTTCACATACTTCACAAATGCCTTCAGTGTTTCATAGCAATAGAATTGTTTTTTGTCTTTCCTAGAATTTCCTGTGCAGTTTCTGCCCATTGCTGCTTGTCCTATTGCTCGGCACCACCAAGCAGTGCCTGGATCCACCCTCTTGGCACTCTCTCTTCACACTTCACATACTCATAGACACTGATGAGGTCCCTTCTCAGTCATCTCTTCTCAAGGCCGAACAGGCCCAGCTCCCTCAGCCTTTTCTCACTGGAGAGATGCTCCAGTCCCCTCATCATCTTTGTAACCATCCTCTGGACCTGCTCCATCCTCAGTTTACCTGAGCCTCATCTAAATAGTAGCCAAAGTCGTTCTGGTCTTAAGGATAACGCTTAGCTGCGTGATGGGGATAATTTAAAATGTCATGCCTAATGAACTGTTGGCATGTTCCCATCTATATCTTGATACCTTTTGATTGGTGTGGAATTTTGTGAACAGGAAGAAGATACTCCAGATGTGTTGTGTGTTCTCTGAAGTCTCTAACCGTAGCTGATGCATTGCTTGCTTCCGAGCCGCGAGGCTGGAATCTCGTGTGCTTGGGTTGTGATGCGTCCCTCAGCCACGGGACGGCGCTGCTAAAATGCTGTGGCGGCTCCGCGGGCTCTGCTCCTGCAAAACCTCCGTGAGCTGCAGCAGCAGCAGAGTTACTGCGTGGCTGCATCTTCCCCACATTTTGTGTATTCGTCATACACAGCATGAAGAATGAAGGTTGCTTTCAGAAAATACTTGGTGGCATGTTGGATTAAAAAGATTAACTTCTGTTAATCTCTTTTCTCTGACTAAGGAAGTTCCATGCCTAGGGAATGCAGTGGCCTTTTATTGCCAGGCTCTTTTTGCCTTCTTCCACAAATGGGCATAATTTCATCATAATTGTCATGTCTCCTTCATATAGGTATAGCTTGAAGCCTGCAGGTTGTTTTTGTATGCCCCTTACTTGGTGTAAACTTCAACTATAAGTGTCCTTAATTTAATGTTAAGTTCTAGGCCTGTGGCAGGATTTGGCCATACAGAAGAGGGTTTCTCAAACATTTACCCTATTCAGACTAGAACTATATCTTTTCAAAAGGAATGTGAGAGATAGGCAAACACAGTGTCAAGCTTGAGAAGATAAAACAAAAAAAATGGTCTTAAAGGTGATTCCCTACAGCAGCCGTACCTCAGGCGCTTTAATGAAAGCAAGACATAAACACTGCGTCAGTTCTAGAGAACTGCACAAACACACTGATAGGAGTTTTCACAAAGCCTAGGAGTGGAGAATTCTGACCTTGTCTCTGAGATAGCTAAATTCCAAAGTATGGAGAGGAAGCTTTTCTTGTTTGAACTTATGTTGATAGTCTGCCAGGTTCATTTCAGAAGTTGTCTTTGAAAGAGACTTTGCTTTTCTGACTAGGTGGGTGTTTCAGTTTGCGAGTGAAGTACAAAAAAGCATTGCTCTGAAAATACTCAGCAGTTTCTTTTTTATATTCTGCATTGAAAGTACTGTTGCAGGTGGGTAGATTGTGCAGGGGGTCAAAAACTGGGAGAAGTTTTGTAAAAAAACCACATTAACTTCCAACTTCAAGAAGTAGTCAAAGAAGCTCTCTTTGCTAAAGATAGCTAAAACTGATGGTTTGATACCAACCACTGCAGACATGAAACTTTGTAAACCTCCAAAAATCCACTGTAGACAGCTGAAACTCCAGCAGAATTAGGAACAGAAAAATATGCACATGAAGAGGTGACAACCCTGCAAGGTTTATCTGGTAGCATCCTTACTCTAGAGATTTCTAGAGAAACGGAGTAGAAAATTTGGAGTCAATATCCTGAAGCTCTGCTAACACTCCCAGTGAAAGTAGACGTTCTCATTGACTTCACCAAGGAACCATTACTGAGTAAACAGCAGAAAAGAGAGATGGTTTGCTCTCCTGGCATAAGACCTTACTAAATTCATTGAAGAGATTTCTTTTAATTTTGTATGTGTAGTGGATGTATTGCAGAAATATTTTGTGGTGTGGGCACAGTCTACTAAGATGGTGTAAAAGAGGATCAAACTGTAAGTGTTCCCTCTATAATTCTTTATTTTTGGTTCTCTTCTGCAGTTGATGACAGTGCCATTCTGGATTGTCAGTTCAGTGAATTTTATCATACACCTCCACCCGGGTTTGAAAAGATCCTCTTTGAGCAGCAAATCTTCTGAATGTCTTCATACTGAGAATTTGCACCCTGCACTGTTACAAAAGCTTTGTCATCTTGAAGCCTCACTTTACTTTTAGGAAACATATCTGTATTTTTAGTAAGTACTTGTGACTGTCGTCTGCAGAATAAATACGTTAACTACAACGCCAGGTAAATTGTGTTGCAAATAAGAGTTTTCTGGCATTGTTTTGTGATTGAAAATGAGTGTCTTGGGGCAGGGTTTTTCTCTGATTTGTACTTGATGCATAAGGAGATCTAAGGAATATTGCTGTTGTCAGTATTACATTCAGTATTTTGAATAAACTGGAGCTCTGTAAGGCAAATAGTTCTTAGGCATGTGATAGCTATGGAGATGGGTAGTTCTCATGACTTTTTCCCCCCAGCCTTTTTCTCACAGAAATTACGTAATTTCTTTAAAAGATGCACTGTCTGTGATTTGGAGTTGTGTCCTAGCATTGTCCCAGTTCACAATGACTAATAATACAATGGCATAACTAGCAGCTAGGCACTTTTTTGGCAAGGTGTGGATTAATCCATTCCCTCAATCTTAGACCAGCAGATACAATTTATCTCTTTCTTCTAGCTTTTCATTTGCTTTTATTGTGGCCAGAAAAAAAATAGAATATTTTCTACTAATACTTTTTTGTTGAACCTTAAAAAGCAAACCTGAACACCACCTGTGTGTTTGAGGACCACCATGATCTGTTACTCTGGTAAGAGAGTAAGTACAGATCACTCAACTTGGATTGGCAAAGGTCCAGGTGAAGGGTATGAGATGTTATGGTGAAGCCTTACATCTAAACTGTAAATTAGATTATTCTCGTATGGAATAGCATATTTAATTTCTTTGTGAATCATTTATAAATGGCTAAGACATTGTTCTAAAATGTGATGCCCTTGAATACACATTGTGAGATGCTATTTTTTCCCCTCCTGTCATATTTAATATACTTCCTAGAAGAATTTTTATTGTAAAAAAATATCTTCATACTGAATGTTTGTGTTTTGGTTTTGGCTTTTCCTGGGTTAATGTGTTTGCATAAATGATTTTATTTAAATATTTTTAGAAATTACCTTATTCTGAAATTTTCAAATACAAACAGCTTTCTCAAAGCCTTTCACCTTAGGATTTACTGCATTTGTCTTAATTCTGTGGCCCATGTTTCCCTTCCTTTTAGCCTTGCTGTGACAGTATTGGGTAGAACTTTTCAACCTTGTCAGCATTGTGGTGTAAACCTCAGGAGATGAGAGTGCAATATTATCATTTCCCTTTGAAATCTGCTCAAATCAGATTAGGGTAATGAGAAATAAAACCTAAATCCTAAAACACCTTTCCCCCCACCCCTCCCTTCTTTCTGGGCTTAAATTTTTTCCCGATTTGCTCTACCTCGTTCCCCCAGCAGCACAGAGGGACAAGGAGGCTGTGGTCAGTTCCTCACATGTTGCCTCTGCTGCTCCTTTTTCCTCAGGTGAAGGACTCTTCACATTCTTTCCCTGCTCCAACATGGGTCCCTCCCTTGGGATGCAGCTCTCCAAAACTTCTCCACTGTGAGTCCTTTCCATAGGCTGCAGTTCTTCATGACCTGCTCCAGTGTGGATCCCTTACCCTGGTGCAGTCCTTCAGGAGCAGACAGCTCCAGCATGGGCCCCCATGGGACCTGTTCTGGGTCACAGCCTCCTTCGGGCATCCAGGTGCTCTGGGTGGGGTCCTCCACAGGCTGCAGGTGGATCTCCGCTCCCCCATGGATCCTCATGGGCTGCAGGGGCACAGGCTGCACCAGGGGCTGCAGGGGAATCCCAGCTCCAGTGCCAGGAGCACCTCCTGCCCCTCCACTGACCTTGGTGTCTGTGGGGCTGTTTCTCTCATGTTCTCAGCCCTCTCTCTGGCTGAAATGGTGCAGATTTTCCCCCCACCCCTTCTTAACCTGTTATCCCAGGGGCTCTACCATTGTTTCTGCTGGGCTTGATCTTGGCCAGCAGTGAGTCCATCTTGGACCCTGGTGGCATTGGATCTCTCAGAAATGGAGGAAGCTTCTGGTATCTTCCCATGGAAGCCACTCCTGGAGCCCTCTGCTATGCCCCCCACCCCATGCAAACCCAATACAGCTTCCACACAGCCTGGGCTTCAGATGTCTGATGCAGCCCTCCAAGTCCCAGGTTGCAGGCATTGCCTGTGACCTCTGTCTGAGGCCAAGAAAAATGGCCCTCTGTCCTTCCAGAGGTGTGCTGTGTTGGAGAAGCTGTGCTGCCAACTGGATGAGTTCAGGTGGCCCATCAGAGAACATGAAAGGGAGACACACAGGATCTTCTCTGAGTCTTAACAGCCTGAAGAGCCTCAGACCCCGTCTGTAACAGGGAAGACAGCAGTGTCTGCCTTGCACTGTCAAGGTAAGCACAATCTCTGGAGAAAAGGATGGATGAAAGCTGGTGACTTCTGGCACCAAGAGGAATGTTCTTGCCACACCTATGGGTTTACAGCTGCAGAACAGGCTCATTACCCTCTTAGCTGAAGAGAAGCTAGGTGAGCATAGGCACCCAGGTGGTGGACGATACCTTGCTGGTCAGAGGACAGGGAGTGAGAAGGAGAAGGCACTAATAGGACAAGTCAGTAATTAACTGTAGACTTTATGTTGGGAACATCACGTAAGATCCTAATAGGTTGTGGTGAGGGCAGACAGTGAGGTGGACTGAAAATTGGATGAATGGGCAAGCCAAGAGGGAGGTCAGTGGCACAAAGTTTGGTTGGAGGCCAGTAACCAGCACTGTACTCCAGGGTCAATAGTGTCTCAGGTCCTCTTTAACATCCTCATTAATGTTCTGGATGATGGTGCAGAGTGTGTGCCTTTAGCGAGTTTGCCGCTGACACAAGCTTGAAAGGATTGGCTGATATGCCAGAGGGTTGTGCTACCATCCAGAGGGACCACAGTGAGTTGGACAAACGGGCTGATGGGAAACTTGTGAAGTTCAACTCGGAGGAGTGCAAAGTCCTGCAGCTGGGAAGAAACAACCCCATCTATCTGAACAGGTTGAGGGCTGTCCATCTAGGAAGCAGCTTGACAGAAAGGAACCTGCATGTCCTGGTGGACAGCAAGGTGAACTGAGCCAACAATGTGCCCTTGCAGCAAAGAAAGGGAACGATGTCTGTGGCTGCATTAGCCAAAATGTTGCCAGCAGGTCATTGGAGGTGATTCTCTGCCTTTACTCAGCCCTGGTGGGGCGCATTTGAACTGCTGTGTCCAGTCCTGGACTCCTTGGTACAAAAGAGACAGAGACAATGGAGAGAGACTGAAGAAGGGCCACAAAGATGGTTAAGAATGAAGCATCTTCCCTATGAGGCAAAGCTGGGAAAGCTCAGACTCTTCAGCCTGGAGAAGAGGAGGCTCAGGGGGATTTGATCAGTGCATGTAAGACAACTGAAGGGAGGGTGGAAGGACTGCAGGCTCTTTGCAGTGGATCACAGTGACAGGACTGAAGACAATGGGCAGAAACACATGCAGGAGACTCCCTCTGAACATCAGGAAACATTTTTTACCATCAAGATGACTGAGCACTGGCATAGTTTGGCCAGGCTGGTTGTGGAGTTATCATCCTTGGAGACGTTCAAAAGCCAACTGGACATGGCCCTGGGTAACTGGGTCTAGGTGGCCCTGCACGAGCAGGAGGGTTAGACCAGATGACATCTGAGGATCCTCTCCCAGCTCATGCATTCTGTGTTCATTCAAATGCTTCACATGGAATTATATTTCTCGTGTTCATGGGTAAGGGAGGAAGTATTTAAAGAAATTCTAATCGCTGTATTCAGCAAATCACTGCAATCCAGCAAACAAGTCTCTCTGAAGGCTGCTGTGGTTAAGAATATTTAACAGTAGAAGCTGCTACCTTGAGCGTAACGTAGATGTGCTTTAAAATAGAGGGGAGACTGTCTTCATCAAAGCTGGTGTTTGAAAAGGAAAACATTTTGGTAAATATAAAATACTCAAAATAGATGCTACATTGACCAAAAATATGGAAAGAGCCTGCTTTTGTGGCTTAATTCTGCTCATTTCTCATCTTAAACAGAATAAGATGCCTTCGTAATGCTGCACAATGTAACTGCATCTCTTCTGTAAAAGTCAGAAAACCTCGTTTTATAATTGGTGACACAGGAAAACTCAAAAAAAAAATCTTATTATAATCTATTAATCAAAATGGAAAGAAAGACCAATTTTCACCTGAAAATAAATTTTGTGATGAGAGTTCTTAAAAGAAGCAAGGCTAGATTTAACTGCATTGGCCACAGAAATAGAATGTGAGTTAACCTATATCTCAGCCTGTCATTTCGGCACCTGGCAATGAATCCAGATGTTTTCCTAGGAATGCTCCCAGTCCCAGCTTTGCCCAAAGAAATGGGATGCAATACCCATTTCTAAAAGCTGCATTTCACTAAAAAGTAAATTTCAGTTAAGATTTAGCAATATACTTACTAGTAGAAAATATATTTTAACAAGAATGAATCATACTTCCCAGTGAAATGGTTGAGGTATTTCCACTAATTGTTTATGCCCAAAATGTTTTCTTAATCTTTGAATGTTACAATTTTGACACCCTGTCTCTTTGAGTACAAAACTTTGTATTAACTAATGTTTCCTGAGTCCTTTTGACATTATACTGTGGCAGCAAGATATGAAGTCTGAAAAAGACTTTATTTTTGCACCCACAAATCGATAGAAGTGACAGGACACATAATACAGGTTACATATAGATCAGAGGAGCTGTTATTTTTATAATACTGGAACTGCCTGTGGTGCTTCGGAGGCAGATGAAATCAGGTAGTACTATTCCAACAAGATTAAA
Source organism: Polioptila caerulea (assembly GCA_013397295.1). Lineage (NCBI taxonomy): Eukaryota > Metazoa > Chordata > Aves > Passeriformes > Certhiidae > Polioptila > Polioptila caerulea. The sequence continues at coordinate 144,787 of VYXF01006799.1, read as the reverse complement.
AATCCTAATTAGATGCTAGAAGGCCAGAAACACCTGTCAAGGATTTCCTGAAAAGGTGCTCTTCCACAAAAAATCAGGATCCACTACCATGGATTCTCTGCAAAGAGAAACTTCATGCTCTGCATTGGGTCTCTTAAATGCCCTTCAGCACAGTTCTAATCCCACGCTCCAAAAGAGCATTCAGAGATGGCAGGACATGGTATTCAGGTGCAAATGTTCGTGAGAATACAGACTTCCATGAATATTCAGGCTGTTTTTCCTTTCCTCAGGCTTTCTTGGGGGAGCTCTGCTGTTCATACAGCTGTGTGCAAAAACAACAGAAGGAACCAGGTTCCATAATGGGAATTTCTTGGAATTTCTTAGAGTAGGGAGTTCTTAGATTATTTTTGTGTACTCACTCATCTTTCTTATCTGTTTGTGTTGATGTTGCTTTGCATACTGGCAACCAATTGAACTCATGGCTGAGATAAGGTTCCGCAAAGGTCCACAAGTAAATCAGGAAAACATAGTTTCATACCTTTCTCTCTGAATCCAGGCTTTAAGGCCCAGGATCCGGCCCCTCAGGTAACCTAAGGTGTTCAAAACCACTGCTGCTTCTGGAAATGGAATACCTCTTGCTTTAGTGAAGAACTGCTTGCATAAATGTGTCCAAATCTAAGCCACTGAGGTACTTACAGGAAGCCTGTGACGGAAGATTTGGAACAGATTTAAGTGCCTTTTCACTCCACTGTTCCTTCCCTTGCCCAGTTCAGCAATAAAGTAGTTTTCAGTAAAAATATCTCGGACTTTGCAGAATTACAGAATCACTTAGGTTGGAAGAGACTTCTAAGGTACTCAAGCCCAACCATTAACCCAGCACTGCTAAGTCCACCACTAACCTTGTCCCCACGTGCCACATCTACATGTTCTACCTGCAGGAATGGGGGCTCCACCACTTCCCCAGGCTGTGTGTTCCAAAGGTTGACAGCCTTTCCAGGGAAGAAGTATTTCCTAGTAGCCAATCTAAACCTCCCCTCGTACAACTGGAGGACGTTTCCTCTTCTCCTGTCCTTGTTAGCCCGGAGGAGAGACTGATCCCCACCTGGTTCCCCCCTCCTTTCGGGCGGTTGTAGAGGGTGACAAGGTCCCCCCTGAGCCTCCTTTTCTCCAGGCTGAACACCCCCAGCTCCCTCAGCTGCTGCCCAAAAGACTTGTGCTCCAGACCCTTGAACAGCTTTGGTGCCCTTCTTTGGATATGCTCCAGCACTTCAATGATACAGATCTCTAGACAAAAGTGCAAAGGGTTAGGGAGAGCTCTCAGGTGTACAGTGCTTTGTACCTTTGCTTTTCCTGAGTGCTTCATACCTAAGCTCTCTGTTGAGGCAAATCTTGGTGGCTTGAACATTGAATTTTTGTTTGTTAAATACTTGTAAGAGCAAAGAGTTGGAAGTACCATTTCCCACCTCACCTGGCTTGTGCAAGAGCCCTTTAATATTTTCCTTATTTTAGTTTCCCCATTCAGACATTTCAGCTTTTCCTATCTCCTTTGCTAGCTCTGTGTTGCAGCTAAGAAAGCTGGCCTGATCTGGCTGCCAAATGAGTCAGCAGAAGAGCTCTTTGTCCCTCCACATAGTCCTAACATCTGACACTTCAGAAGAGGAATAATTTCTTAGACACTGGAATTTCCTTTGCTGCAGTCAAGAGAGGTGGGCTGTGGATTAAATGAGATTGAAACAACATTCTCACGGGAGTCAACTGCTAAAATGCCAGAAATTCAGTGTGAAGTGTGTAAATAAAACTAAGGCCACTATTCCTTAATTCCAGAGCATGCCAAGAAAGGAGTTTATATCTTGGTGTGTATGTATTTAGGTTGCATTGTGCCTGCAACTTAATTCAACATTATGTAGGGAGAGCAAAAATTGAAGCCAAGTCACATCCATGGAAAACTCTGACATGTTTCGTAGACGAGACACTTCCTAGCTTCAAACGTGAGAACTTGAGTCGTTTTTCTTGGATGTGCTCATTGTATAGGCAAGCAGTACATGTTAAAATCTCCATTGTTGAGAAATCTAAATTCCCTTTTCCCTTAAAATATCTGTACTCAGTATAGGAGGGCTTATGCCTTTTTCATAAGTGAGCCGGTATTGTACTGAATAATGGTCACTGTAGTTCAGTGAGGATTTTGTGTGGAAAAAGTGCTGCTCTTGGCCAAAGTAAATGCTGGCAAAATCGAGATAAGCTGGTGGAAGAGGCATTTTTCATGCAAATTGGTAGCTTGCTCCAGACAAAGTCATCTTTTCCTGTGTGTAGGATGGAAATAGCACTTCCCTCTTCAGAGGGATGTCAGGATATCACATTGAAGGAAGGTGAGGCAGCCAAGGCCATGTTCAGACTGCTTGTGCCCTAATGCCTGTCACAACTCCATCTCTCCATTGTCTGAGGAATCAAGTCTGAGCAGTCTGAGTCACTCATGACTAATTTGAGTGTAGTAGTTATAACTCCTAAATTAAGCTCCCTGAGTAGGGAGTGTGAACACACCTTCTTCAGATGTTACAGTAAAGGGAGGGCCATCTAATTATCTTAAGAGTCTGTACTTTCCCAGAGATTTCTTTAGGAAAGGATTGAGTTGCTTGTAGTCCATTTCTTCAGTTCTCTCTCAATTCATAATCTTTTTTTCATCTGCACTAAAGCCCATTTTCCCACTAATGTTAAAATAAGTGATACACCAGCCATTTTATTTGTTGCAGGCTGACAGTTCCCAAATTCTGGGAAACTTTGTGTCTATTCAAAAAGCAATGGTCAACATAATCCTGTCAGCTAAAGTCCCTGTGGGAGATGCATGTCACGCAGCAAAAGATCTCTGCTGATGCTGCTTGAGTTATTTCCTCAGACAGAGTGAGGAGTAGTGACAGATGGCCTTTTTTCCTATTCTCCATGTATTGCTGGAGGTTTGCCTTGCAGAACCATGCTGGTTGGGATAAGGAAGCAAACAGAGGTGCCTTGAGGCTTCTCAACACCATAAGCACATTGAAATCTGGGGCTCTAGGGAGAAGAGGCAGAGCTGGACCAAATGGTGAAGACAAAACCAAAATCCTCTGCATTTTCTGTGTTTGCTGGTGCTGCTGCTGCTGTCACAGTGGGGTGGGAGAGAAGGAGGTGGTGACTGTAGCTGGTGCAAAAGCACATCTTGCCCACACCAGCAAGGCTCTGGTAAAACTCTACCCTAAGTATTTTGTCCCAGGTCACGCAGAAAGTCTCAATCAGGTGAAGCAGGCCAGCTCTGTCAGTGAGAAGAGGGAAGGGCTGATATCCCCAGCTCACACAGCCATGCAAGTGGGAAGGAGCTTCTGAGCTAGTGAGTGTTAAACTGTCAAAAACATTGCTTGTAGCTGCATCACTGCTCACTGCATTCAGGAGGGTGTTACACTGCTAAAAAAAAAAAAATAAAACCCCAGTTTTACTGAAATAGCTCTGTGCTCGCTAGACGTGCTTTTCAGGATAGCACGCTGCTATTCCAGAGCCGATAAGGCTGCCCTGTTGTGCAGATAGCCTTAACGATGCTGCTATTCGTTCTCCTCTGTGGAATGGCAGTCATAATACTTCACCCTTTGTCTTCATCCTAAGAGCCAGGGATGTCAGATCCATCCCGGGGAAACAGCCAGATCCCCCAGGTTTGGCTGTCAATTCAGCTCTGCATCCGTCGCTCCACAATGAGCCTCCCACTGCGGGCGGTTGTGGGGGAAGGTAAACTGTGACCTTGTGTAGCAATGAACTGCATAGCTGTGCCTTATTGTCCGTGCCTGATTGTTGCTTTCAGGATTGGTCTGTAAGAAAGTTCCCTTTTAGAGCCATCTCTGTTTCTGCCCATTGTTTCTCTTCCTTTCTCATTTTCCTGTGTCTGAATCTAGCGACGCACATGATTTATACCCATGCAAACCGTGTTGCATTGATGTGGAAGGATCTGCAGCTGCTGGTGTTAGCTTCAGTGGTGAATTGCTCAGTGGCTTGGACTCCTCCTCGAGCCTGGAGTTATTCTGCAACTTGACTAAGTTAAGCTTCAGTGATCGCTGCCCAGTTCCTCTCTTGGGCTGCATGATCTTGTCCTCATATGGAGTTGTGCTGGCCTGCAGCCAGACTGCACTTCTTTGTGTCCATGTGCTCCAGAAAACATATCTAACACATTCCCTTGGTTAGCTGGATGCCTACCTAGGCCCAGTGCTTGCTTTCACCTGGTTCTGTTTTCTTTATCCTCCGAGAAGAGGAATAAGCACAAATCCTGATCTCTCACCAAATTGCTTTGGCCATCTACAAAGACGTCCAGACCAGTCCCAGTAAAATAATGGAAGATTATTCTGGGAGGTTTGAAAAACACCTGGATGACACAGACATTGGTCATAGCCATCATGGCTTCATGAGGGGGAAGTCCTGCTTATCAAACCCAACGTCCTTCTACAACAGGGTAACCCACCCAGTTGATCTCAAAATGCCAGTGGATATAATCTTGGACTTCAGCAAAGCTTTCAATGATGTGTCTCATAGTATCCTTCTGGATAAAATATCCAGCACACAGCTGGATAAACACACCATTCAATGGGTCAGCAGCTGGCTCATGGGTCAGGTACACAGGGTGAATGGGGTGACATCAGAGTGGGAACCTGTCCCCAGTGGGCTTCCATAGGGCTCCATCCTTGATCCCGTGCTCTTCATCATCTTCATTAATTACTCAGACACGGGACTGGAAGGGATACTAAGTTTGCTGATGACACTAAATTGGGAGGAGCTGTTGACTCCCTTGAGGGTTGAGAGGCCCTGCAGAGAGACCCTGACAAATCTGAGGGCTGGGCAGTCACCAGCCATATGAAGTTCAACAAGCCAAAGTGCTGGATTCTGCATCTGGGATGGGACAACCAGCCCTGGATATAGGTACAGACTGGGGATTGAGAGGCTGGAGAGCAGCACTGAGGAAAGGGACCTGGGGGTCCTGCTCAATGGCAAGCTGAATCTGAGCCAGCAATGCCCTGGCAGCCAGGAGGGCCAACCCTGTCCTGGGGGCATCGGGCACAGCAGGGCCAGCTGGGCAAGGGAGGGGATTGTCCTGCTCTGCTCTGCACTGGGGCAGCCTCACCACAAGTGCTGGGGGCTGGTTTGGGTGCCACAATGTAAACAAGACATTAAACTCTTAGAGAGTGTTCAAAGGAGGGCAATGAGGATGGTGAGGGGTCTGGAGGGGAAGCCATCAGAGGAGTGGCTGAGGGCACTGGGTCTGTTCAGCCTGGAGGAGAGGAGGCTGAGGGGGGACCTCATTGCAGTTAGAGCTTCCTTATGAGAGGAGGTGGAGGGGCAGGCACAGATCTCTTCACTCTCATGACCAGTGACAGGACATGAGGCCTGAAGTTGTGTCAGGGGAGGTTTAGGTTGGAGATTAGAGAAAGTTTTTTCACCTGGAGGGTGGTTGGGCCCTGGAACAGCTCCCCAGGGCAGTGGTCACAGCAGCAGCCTGACAGAGTTCCAGAAGCATTTGGACAATGCTCTCAGGCACCTGGTGTGACTCTTGGGGATGGTTCTGTGCAGGGCTCGGTGATCCTTGTGGGTCCCTTCCAACTCCATATTCTGTGATTCTATGATTCTGTTATTAGCTGTAGAAAAAAGCTTGTTAAAACTTGGGACCAAAACTGATCTGACATTTTTTCAGTACAGTCTGAACACCAGGGCTATGCAGGATATGTGATGATGGAGCTCTGTGGACCATCTTCAGTCCTGTAGCTAGAAAGGAGCTGATCTTGGTAATGATTTTCTGGACCCAGCAGTCACCTGCACAATGCCACTAAGCCTTTTTCCTGCAGTGCAGGCAGAGGCCAGCCTGGGAGTTATCTGAAAGTATGATTCTTCATACCAGCTTCAAAAGGGGATGGTGAGTGACAGCAACAAGCAGGGACTTGCTTCTTCTCCAGCACTTTGCTGCTATGTGAGGCTGCAGCAGCCAAATAGCGTAAGGCCCGGGGTTCATCTGTTCTCCAGGCAGTGCTCCTCCCAGGCACACCTTCCTCTGTGACATCTCCTCATGGGGCCTCAGCAACATGCCCTACCCATAATAAAGGCATTATTCTAAACAATATTTAATAGTCATAAATGTTATTTCATATGGATACTTTGTGCCATTGGGATATGTCACTGTTGAAATATTTTCTAATGTCCTTAATGATATTAATGACAAAGTGAACTTTTTTTTTTTTTTTAATTTTAATTGCAGGAAACAAATAGCAATCCTGCTGCTTTCAGGTAGATTGTAAGACTTGCAAACTAGCAACACTCTGCATTTGCAAAAGGTGTTCCTGCTTTTTTTTCCCAGTATATTCTTGTGATTTTTTTTTTTTTAATAATCGTAACCCCTTCATAAGTATCCCACAGTGTGGTAGTGGCATTTTAGTCAGCAAGCTTTGGTGGGAGGTATTCTGGGGAATCGGCTGTTTTGGAACAGGGTGACTTTCACGACCACATTTTTAGATGATCCTTGTGAAATCCGTTTTTAAAATCTGTGTAAATTAAATGAGCTAATGTAGCAGTCTGCAGGAGACAATGGACTCACAATCAGATGGGAACAAAGGCCACATGAGAGGAAATTCAACTTAGAGGATGCCAATTCACACCTATAAACTACTGTGCACAAAAGCAGCTGGGACTGAATTCCCTGCTCCTCTTTGGACATTAAAGACACGACCAAAAAATTGTAGCAATAATGGTTTAATCACCCTTTAAGAAAGGCTCTTGGAGGAAGCTGAACAGGGGCAGGGAGAGAAGAGGAGAGTCAGGTTTAAGTTCAGCAGCAGCACCAAGAAGTCTGGCTATAGATGCCCAGAAGAGTGCTACTGCCTCTGCTTCTGCTCCCAGCAGTACTCTGGTAGTGCAGCTGCTGGTAGTGGCAGAGTCTGCTTCTGCTCCAGTGATGAAATGGAACATCTCAGGAAGTGAGCAGTGAGGAATCTTGCTAAAATTCCAGATTATTATTATTATTATTATTATTATTATTATTATTACTCTCTGATAAACCATAAGTATGCCAGGCTCTCCAGTGAGCATGCCCAGTGCATGCAGTTGATATTAATCTTAAGTGATAAATTCCTGGGTGTTCTTCAGTCTCCACACCAGCATTTTGCTTGGAAAGGAGCAGGGTGCTTGAGAGACGGTCAAGCTGCAGCCTGTCCCGACCCCTCGCAAAGCTCAGAGGACTTGTGATGCAAAGGTGCTTACCAATGACTTGGAGGTTGGCTCAACAACTCCTCATCCCTCCGAAAATCTCACTCATCCAATCCATCCTTTCCATGTTTCCTTGAGAGATTCCCTGTAACTGCTTCCGAGCTTCGATGCAAACACCTTTGTTTGAAATACAAAATGACAGCAGCAGATGCCTTCATAGACGGCAAAAGGCTCGCAGAAGGGCAGGGTAAATAAACAGCGAAAATTAAATATATAATATTGCCACACAGAGAGGAGCTTTCTCTTCAAAATGAAGCAATTAGCATGTACGGACCCATTCTGCCGGGCCGGGAGGAAGCAGGAGGCACGTTATTTAAACAAATTGCCGTGTAGCCCGTGATTATCATTAGGATTCATTCAAACCCAGGCATTCAGTAAAGCTTCTGCTCTGCGGCTGGCTCTGTGCTGCCTCTCTATCAGTACCTATTGTTTCATAATCTCGCCATACTCGACGCTTTTTTTATCCCAACCAAGTCTGCCTTGTTTATTACCCTCCCCACTGACTAAGCCAGAGCACATTAACAATGCAGGGTTTCATTCGGCTCTTTTTCTCCTGTTAGCTGAAAGAGGGATGTCTTCTCCCCTAATTGCGGAGGATCTCTTCAGCTTTGCAATTTCTGCACTGAAGCTTGTTTAGGGGAAGGCGTGGGGCTATACATAAACCTGAGAACTCACTGGCAGGGCAGATAATTGCTCTTTCCCTCCGAGCACGGCAGAGCCCTCCTAAACAACTCTGCACAGCCAAGCTTCTGCGCGGCAGACGGGAACCTCACAGCAGCCACAGCCTCTCTCCCTCCGTCCCAGCCCGATGGCTTCCCTCTGCTCACAGCAGCACAGCTCAGGTGGGCTGTCCAGGAGCAGATCTGGCCCTTCCTGACCATGCTCTGCCCACAGGGGCAGACCCCATCTGCAGTGTGAAGCTGAGCGGGACAAGGATGTGCTGCCAAGTGTGCCTCTTGCAGAGGCACCACCACCACATGCTTCCTGCCGGGGAGGGAATCACTTCCCTTGCGAAAACAGGGGGCTTGTCACAAATATTTACCAGTTTTTAAGTTTTTTCTTCCCTCTGTCTTGATCTGACTGAGGAAGAATCTTGCTTCCTAGATGCCAGGGGGAACAGCCTGGTCATCTCCAAGGAGCCCCAAACTTTGCACGGTCACTTTCTCAGTGTCCTGTGGCAGATGAGCTGTAGCACCAGGAATCCACCCTTGCCAAGCCTCGGCATGCTCAAACCTCCCTTGGCATCTTCCCTCACCCTTTCTCCTCTTCAGGAGTATCTGTGCCTCCCAGCGTGGGTCGAGCACATCCAGCATCCAGGATCCCACTCCACGCACACGCAGACTCACCATCGCTCCCTTCTCTCCTTCTGCCAGGAACACATTGCAAAACCACCTGTCCCTTCTGCAAGGAAGTGGCCCCCTCTTCCACAAACCTCTGCCTCTCTCTGATCGAAACCTCAAAGCAATGTTTATAAGAGGAATTTGGAGCATCACTCCAGGTGGATTAATCCAATTGGAACTGGGCTGTGTTTCCCTTTCTGCATGCTGTGTTTCAAAGATGCACCCAGCACAGACTCTTCACCCACAACTGAAGGGAAAGTGCCACACTAAGTACATAAAATGCAAAAGCTACCATAGACAAATACATATTTTGTATATAATGTGTCCATATAAACAACATTTATAAAGATTATGTAAATCTATATATGCACATGTAGAACATTTATATATGAAACAGATACTAATACTATATCATGAACAAAAATCTGTATTTCTATACTATATGCATTTATTTACATTTGTAAAGATATATTGTGGCTATACAATGTACTTGAGCCACTGGTTTTAGCTCAAATAAGACATTTTTCAGACTGATATTTTCACATATGTCCAAGAAGAGAAGCCTGTGCCCAGAGGCAGATGCCTGTTGTTCAGGTATTGCAGATGGGGTTGGAGAGGGGGTCTCAGAGAAGCCTCAGTACAACGAGCCAGGAGGCCTTTAGCAAACACAGGCTCAGGTTTTTGCTTTAAATTGCAGCTCTTAGCGAGGGGAGAAGGTGCTTCCTCAGCTCAGCCCCCTTGCTGCTGTCTGTAGCTGTTCCTCTGCAGTTTAGGGCAACCCTCTGGTAGCCCAGGCCTGGCCATGACAGGAGGCTGACCACGTTCAGTGGGACAAGAAGCTGTGCCCAGCACGATGAACCATGACCCAGAGCAGGTCCCTGCAGGGCAGGCTTGGCTGGGCTGCAGGTTGCTGGCTCCTGATGCCTCTGCTTTCTCGGGGTGACGTGCATTGGGGCCATGGCCCTAAATCTGAACCCTCTCCAAGCTTCAGCAGCAGCTTGCACAGAATTTTGAGGTTCACATTTCTGGATTTAGGCTCAGGAACTGTGGGCTGAGCTAACCATAGCCACTAAATCCCCTTCTGGATCAGGACCTTGGTGTGGTGCAGCCTAAAAAGTGCATTTCCACTGCAAAACATCAACAACTGGCTGCTGTGGAACCCTGAAGGGACCTGGGACTGTGCCTGGCATGGCACCTGGAGAAAAGGAGGCTCGGGGAGACCTTATGACTGACTCTCTACAAATGCCTGAAAGTGTGGTGTAGCCAGGTAGGGGTCAGCCTCTTCTCTCAAGCATCTAGTGAAGGGCAAAGAGGAAATGGCCTCGATTTGCACTAAGGGAGGTTTAGATTGGATACTAGGAAAAATTTCTTTACCAAAAAGGTTGTTAGGCATTGGAACAGGCTGCCTAGGAAAGTGGTGGAGTCCCCATTCCTGGAGGTATTTAAAAGATGTGCAGATGTGGCAAGTGGGGACATGGTTTAGTGGTGTACTTGGTAGTACTGGATTAACAGTCGAGGCCTTTTCCAAGGCAAACAATTCTGTGATTCTGTGTGCTCACCTGTGCTACATCAGCAAAAACGCTGAGCTGTAAGAAGAAAGGCTAAATCCAGGTATCTAAGAAGGGTTTTTACCTTCAGTGTGAGCCTTGAGAGGGCAGCAAGCTGTGCCAACCTAACCTTCCTGTCCTAAGGCTGCTTGAGATAGTACAGGCAGAGGAAGCTCCTAAATAGAGTGGGACAGGAAAATATAAGAATCAAAACAGAAGTGTTTCATAATTTCTGCTTTCTGAAGCATGCAGACATGCTAACAAGGACATTATAAGTCTATACTCTGTCCAGAATGGAAAGTCACTATAAAATACTAACAGAAGTGTCTTGTCATCACCAAATGTTGATTTGCCCACTCCACATTTTCTTATTTTTATCCCTTGTTAATTTTGAAGTTATTCTTCACATTTTATGAAATTTCTGTGCATCATCTGCAACTGAATTTCATAGCAATTAACTCCTCAGGACATATCAATTGTGTAAGGAAAGCCTGAGAAAGAAGCTCAGGGCATCCTGAAGATGAATATTGAACAGCTAATGATTAAACATAATATGCACAAAAATGAGGATGGTGATGGCCATTTGAAGACTAATATATGACAAATCATAGGGTAAATATTCTTCACTCAGCCTTTTTGCTTTTTGTCTTGATACTTGTTTTGCTTCTTGGAATGTTAATATTGAGAAAGAATTGACTAACAGTTTAAATTACAACTGCATCAGTGCAAAAGTATTGTCTTCTTGCAATTTGAATGTGAAAAAGATACAGATAACTTCCTAGCTAGTTATTTTTAAATATTTGAAGTAAAATAGTAAACTTCTATTAAATCAAACACTCCAGTACTGATTGATGTTAGGTCATCTGGACTCAAAGAGATTTTTCTTCCTTGGATGAAATGAGCACTGCAGTGTGATGTTGCTGAAATGAGGGCTGGCTACAGTTCCTTTGGCACTACTGATTCCCATCTGAGTTTAGCTGTCAGCTTCCCAAATAACTTGTGCAATCTCAGCTCCCACAAGGGATTACCCTGCCACTCCACAGCTCAACATCTTGCTCGGAGCTGGCTCTTAGCATGAAACCCGCAGCCCTACACGAGCAGTGATGTTCTTCATACCTGCACAAACCTGTCAGAGCTCACCCAACCCAATGTCTTGGGACCTGGCATGACCCATCACATCATTTCAGGAATCCATGCTTTCCCATAAGACTCAAGCTCTGCCCATCATCTCCCTTTGCAGCAGGCCACAGCAGCACCCTGTGGGGACACCTCACCACCAACATGACACATCCCAGGCTACCATGTTGGCCCAAAACTGGCCACCCCAGAGGGTTGGCCCTCTTCCCTGGCACACTGGAGAGGACAAGACAGCGCTGCAAATCCTTGGGGTGGAGGTTGCCAGCTCTGGGGCAATGCTCTAGCACACCCAAATAACTGGGATTGGGACAGGATGGGGGGATTGGCCATGGGAACTAGCAAGGCAGTGCAGGGCAGTAGCTGCCACCCCAGCAAGTACTGGGTGTCTGCTGTAAACACCAGCCAGGAGTTGTTCCAGGCTCCCTATGATGACAGAGACTTTGGAAACCCTGCTCCAGCTTAAACCAGATTCGCCTTCTTCAGCACAAGCCTAATGGGATTGTAAGCAGTTAAATCCCTGTGACTTTCTCAGACAGTGTAATTTTACACAGCCTTGCCCTCTCCTCCTCCTTTCTACACCACAGCCTTAAGATCATACAGTTTTCTTTCATTTCAGCTTAGGTTTACTCAAAAGAAAAACAATTACTCTCTAGCCAGTTTAAACAATTGTCAAATAACCTGCTGTGAGCAGGCAGAGAGAAAAACTGTGAGGGAAAAATACCCTGCCTTCCCCTGCCAAGCTGCCTTCCAAAGGAGTATCTGCTCCTCCAGCTGTTTGCAGGTGTCAGGCTGCCTCAGGATCTCTTGGTGATTTTATAGTGATCCATCAAGGAAACACATTGCACAACTCTGAGCTGATAGGTTTATCCTGGCAGCTGAGAGATACATGCATGCAGAGACACAGCCCAGGCCATGGCCCCCCGTCTGATGGCCAGGTGACTTTGCTGGGGAGCTGGGATGGACTCCATGATCCATATCCTGCCTGCTGACCTGGGCACTTGGAGCCATTGCCTGAGCAGAGGCACCAGTGCTCACGGGGAGAAAACTTGGGAGGAGAAGGCAATGCTTTCTAGGGTGGCATCTGAAGAAGAATGTTAATCCATGGCAGTGTGGAATCCTCAAGAAGATCCTTTTCTTTTGGATAAACCACAAGTTCTCAGCTTATTGAACAAAAGAGATAACATGTAGTTATTGAATTAGGGTAAACCAGTGTGATTTTTGTATAATTTTGGGTTTTGTCACCCAAAGAAGAGGTGCAAATGTACCATAGCTTTCCGTGCTTTCTAGCCCAGGCACACTGATGTTTGCTGTGAACCAGAAACAAGACCTGCTTTCCAAAGTCTTCCCTGAGATTAGCTCAGCTGGTTGAAGCATGGCACTAATAACTCCAAGGCTGTGGGTTTGACCCCCATATGGGTCACTCTTTTCAGAGCTGGACTCGATGATCCTTGTGTGCTCCTTCCAGCTCAGGATATTCTGTGATTCTGTGACTCCGTGAGCTCACCTAAAACCTCACGTCCCTCAGCAATTTCCAAGGACACTTGTCTTTCAAAGAATGGATTTGTGATTCATGGCCAATGATTTTGTGCTTTTCTGCTGGGTCAAGGGTATTTAAAAAGTCTCTGACCCCAGAGTGTGTGTGCATGTTAAGAGGCTGAAGGTGATGGGTGCAGCCCATACCACCCACGCTCCTTGCTCAGGCAGGCTGGCAGTGGCTAAAAGAGACGATTTAATCTTTAATCTTCTGACTTTCTCCCCGGTTTAAATCAATACCAACAGCAGAGGGGATACTCTTGTGATTTGGCTTAAATCTGCTTCTGATCTGGGTAAGCTGAGTTGAGATCAGGTGTTTTTATGCCAAACCATGTGATTTCTTACATATAGCCCCCATCATTTCAAGGAGAAGATGGAGAAAGGAAAGGTACACAAAGGAAAAGCAACAATCCAGTTGTGACAAATCCATTGCTGTATTTCCTGGGGAAAATTGCTACAGGGACCCATCAGAGTGGTCTGTAAAGAGCCCCACATCAGCCAAACTCACCATGAAGAGACCCAAGTGCAACTAAACTGGCTGCCCATGCCCTTCACAAGGCCTGGTAAATATAAAGACAAAAGAACATGTTTGGAAAATTAATTACTTGTTCCCTAATTGGGTTCTTTTCACTTTCCTATGTTGGCTCCATGCTCCTTGAGAAACAATTTGTAGGACCAGGGCATGAGTTTGCTGAATCCTGCAAAAAAAAAAAAAAAGCACTGTAGATGAGAATGGTGAGTGTATGGGGTCTGCCAAGGTGACAAAAAAGGGTCCCTGGTGTCACCAAGTTCACAGCAGATCAGGGAGCAGAGCAGACACTGTGCCTTCCGAGACAAACTGTAATTAAAACCCATGGGGCAGCGTTCAGAAAGAGACTGACACAGCATTACCCATTATTTTGAGGGGTGGCAGCCAATTTAGGTCTGAAGCAATTCAACTTGTGGACCCTGCTTCGTTAGCAGCAGGCATCTACTGCGGTTCTCTTCCCCATTTTTTAGCTTCTCACAGGTGAGTTAAAAAGCTGTTCCTTGGGCCATGGGCACAGCTGGCACTTTGAAAAATCACTGCTACAATAGACTGGTTTGGACTTGTGCTTGTAACAGTTATCCAGGTTGCTGCTGGTGTTTCACATGTCCATCACTGTGGCATCTTCCATCACCATGACTGCCCTTTGCAGAGGTCTCCTGCTGATCTGCCAGAAATGCAACCTGGGTAGCAATTAAGAACACTTGATGAAAAACATCTGCCCTCTAGTTCATTGTTTCACTTCTCAGCATCATTTTGCAGTGCAAACTGAAATATAGATGCTAAATAATACTCACTAGGAGGGAATTACTACTTTTTTAATGCTATAAGTAACATCCAAAAATTATAGCTGCAAATAACTTGTATATTGGTCAAATATGTCTAAGAGGTGAAGTTTTATTAGCTGCATTTGTTTTTCTGCATTGCATTTCTACTAGATTTTAAAAATGTAATCATGTTTTACTCAGGTCCCTACCAATAGAGGTTTCTAATGATCTGCACAGAAATCTTAAAATCTTTCTGCCTTAACTCTGAAACGTGAAAGTTAAACGTAAAAGGAAGATGAAGAGTGAATGGTCTTCTTTCCTCCTCATAATCTGCAAGGATTTCCTCTCCAGCTTTATGACCCAACTGTATCTCCCTGTGTTTGATTCAAAAATGTGACTCTAATTATTAGCAAACCAGCACCTAGTGAGAGTCTGAACAGAACCCCAAATGTATTATCTACCAAACCAAGTATTTACATCTGACTGCATCTGAGTCTTCTGAGATTCTATAGTCAGCAGAAGATGCTTATTCTGGCACTTTCCCCAGAGCAACCTCCCAGGTTTCAGATATTACAGCCATCAGTCAGTGCAGGTTGAGCATATTTGCAGCAGGGACCCCCTGCACTGCTGTCATGGCTGTAAGATTAAATTAAAAAGCACAGTTATCTTTTGTAGCCTGGAGCACTGTTATCTCTTCAAACACAAGGAAGCCCTATTCCTTTTACACTGACAGGGCAATGCCAGGGACTCACCAAGTATGCTCTATGCAACACTTAAAAAAAAATTAAAATCTGTGGCACTGAGATAATTATCTGAACTCTCATTTATTATGTGGAGGAAGAGAAATCTGGCGGGAATTTTGGTAGATCTGGCAATGATTTTCTGCCAGGGACGGAATTCCCTGTAGCCAGCAGGGAGGCTTTCAGTTTCTCATCCATTTGGCCTCCCTCTTGTTTTAATATGAGCTTGCTGAGTGCTGACAAGGGACGTGGTGATGTGCAGCTCAGCATTTCCTAGAGCAAGCAGCGCTCCCGCCGAGGGGCAGGGGGGAGCACGTGGGGCTGCCAAGGGGGTCCCTGAGGGGCCCCACCCAGCATTCCCCACAAACAGGGTCCCCTGGCACTACCATTTTTCAAAGTGGATGAAGGAGGCTTGCAGGGTTTTGGGATTTACCACTGTTATTTTCCCTCACTGCTTGTATTTACCTTGGCAGCTGGGGAAATACTGATCCGTGTTGCTGAAGGTTTGCTGGAGGGTTTCTGGGAGGCCCTGGTGGTTTCTCACCTAGTAGCTAGCTGAGGGAAGGAAAAACAGCCTGGGAAAAGAAAAAAGACCACCACAAACACCTCTTTCCCTTTTGCTCTTTTTCCAATGGATCAGTTCTCTGACCTGGTTCAAGACAAGCCTGCCAACCACCCATACTGGCACATGGCAGGGGCCTCAGGGAGCAGAGCCAGCCCTTGTGCCTGGGGCTGGCAGGAGGGATACCAGCCCAAAAGGCAGAAACCCACTCCTCACCTAAAACAATTGGTGTAAAATACCGATTTCAGCTAAATTTTAGTAGCCACACCAGGCTGGCTGACATCCACTTCAACTGAGCCAGATTTTATATCAACTGCGTTGAATCATTGTAAAACTATCTGCAAACAATTGCTTACAAAAGGCTCCCTCCCCTCTCAGTTAGTCCACACTCACATTTTTTGCTCCTGCTATGTTGTCATTGTCATGTTTTAGCTTAGATAGAGCATTGCCAACACTCATACTGCCTGAGGTTGCACTTTAAATCTGCTGTTTAAGACAAGCAAGTAGGAACTACAGCACTCCTTATTAGTTTTCTTTTGCCCTTTCTCCTCTCCTCTCCTCTCCTCTCCTCTCCTCTCCTCTCCTCTCCTCTCCTCTCCTCTCCTCTCCTCTCCTCTCCTCTCCTCTCCTCTCCTCTCCTCTCCTCTCCTCTCCTCTCCTCTCCTCTCCTCTCCTCTCCTCTCCTCTCTCCCCTACCATTTTCCTGCCTCTGCCTGCTTTTCCTTTTGCCTTGACTTTCATTCCTTGCTTGTTCCTTATTTCTCCCTTTTCCTTGCACTGCTGAAGAAAGCTTAAAAGTCCCTCCTGGGCTCACCCTGAAGACAAAGCCAAACTCAGGACTGGCTTAGCTCAATCCTCGCTGCTGGAAAACAGCAGCTGGTGAATCTCTTTTACCAGTGTGTTGGATGTCCCTGCCCAGGATGACAGCAGCCATTGGTGGATGCTGGAGGCAGGAATGGCAGTCATCTGCAACGATGTGTCCCAGCTGCAGCCAGATGCCCCATGCTGAGCTTGGAGTTAATGGACCCCAATCTCCTCCTGCAGGGTCCTGGCAAGTCCAGTGCAGCACCTGGCATTGCCCCACCCTGGCCAGTGAGCCATGAGGCTCAGTCACCTCATCCAAGTCCCATGGGATGCTTGGGATGCCCTTGTTCCAGCTGGCCTGTGAGACTCAAGCAAGGGGCTGAGGACACTTGTCTTTAAGCAAGCTCGCTCGCAGCTGGCGCGATGTCATCGTAGCGAGCAGTCATCATCCCCCGCTCTGCTGGTTGTGATAATAAAAAGAGACAATTTAGAGTTGTACAGCTCCAACTGGGAGTGTTTCCCAGCTGTGTGTGCTTCTCAGCCATGCCACAGCTTCGCTCTGGGTTGAGCAGAGCTTGAAGTGTCTCAGCCTGTGCGACATGAAAAGCTGCTGTCTGGAGCTCTGCAGGCTCCTCACTGCTCCCTGCCATGCTGCTGGGATCTCTTGGACCCCCATGCAACCCATGTTGGTTTTCTCTTATTGCCACAGCCCTGCACCTACAAACCCCTTTATGACAATCTGCCATGAAAAGTAATGGCCACTAGCGTGAGAATCACCTTTCTTTCCCACATCTCTTCCTATTCCTGGGCTCTTGCTTTCAGCTTACATTAGAGAACACAACAAAATCATAGCACCATATAGCCATTTATAGAATCACAAAATCATTTAGATAAAAAAAAACCTCTAAGATCATTGAGTCCAACCAGCAGTAAGTTTGAGCGGGTCAAAAAAGTCCCTAAAACACCTACGTACTTACCATGGGAAATTTGTGGAGAGGTGAAAGATGTCAGCAGAGAGGATGCTTAGGGGAGGACTCTCCTCTGAAGACCTCCTGTACCTTCTCCTCCCAGCTCCTCCCATGGGCATGAGCCTTCATTTCCCTTCTGTTTCTCTCCTTTCATTTTTTTACCTTTCTCAAAGAGTAGCTGTTATCTCTGAAGTCAATGCATGTTGCCAGCTATAGACCCCGTGAATAAAGCTTTGTGTGGGTCCAGCTGTCCCAACATCCTCCACAAAACGGCCTGGGTGAGGCTGCAAGCAGCTGAACAGCAGCCAGCAGGTGGGCACCAATGGTAAATGGTGCCCAGCTTCCTGCGGGACTCTGTTCCTGCCAGCTCCTGGCATTCCTGCACAGGGATCACGCAGGAGGCAGGCTCCAGAAGTGAAGCAGAGTTGGGCAATTAGGAGGGAAAGTCCCTGTGCTACCTGGTGGTCTGCAGAGAGAGATTAATCTAGTCACAGTCCTGCTGGGATACTCTCAAAGGACTAAAAGAAGGTCCCTCAGAATGGCAGAAAGCCTTTCTTTACTCAAAGTGAGTAAAGAAACTTACTGTGTAGTTTCTTCCTTCATCACACATTATCTTCCAAAACCTAAGGCAGCACCAAAGATGAAAACAGATTTCTATTCTTAACCAAAACAACTCAGAAGGCTTCCCATTTTGATTAACAGCTCCAGCTCAAAGGGGGAACATATGATTATCCAGAATTAAGCTAGAATATATTTTTCTCCCTCTCTTCTTCCGTGGCACTATTCCAGCTGTTCTTCACTTGGAAGAGTGATGGGTTCCCGGTGCAGGTACACCATATCAGGTGTCATTAGAAAGCCATTCAAAGGGCTGAAAGCAGATCTGGTTTAAAAAGTGACAGTACACAAATGTCACTCTCTCACTTGACACATCTGACCAAGCAGAGCATATATCTTTATGTGCACTTGGAAAATTGCTGTTTACTTTCATGACTGAAAGGAAACCTGCACCCCACAAGCACACACTGTTACTCTTAGCCTTCTGCATACGTGGCATCTGGTTTATTCAGTCAAAATAGCTGTGCACATTGTTATTTTCAGGCTTTGAGAAGCTATTGCCATGGGGACTGAAGATCCAAATAGATCCTGAGATCAGATCACAGGAGGTTTTAAAATAAAATTGCCACTTTTGCCAATAATCACGTGAAACCAGCTTCAATGTGTAAGCACAGAGACTCACCACCTTGGTGACTCCTTACAAATCATAGTTACTGAAACAAGAAGGATATTCTACATTGTTCATAGCAGCCTGGTACCAAATGTATTTTCAGGATTTAAATATACAGAATCTCTCCTTGAAGGAGAAGGAGATGGTGGTAGCCAGCTGTAGAGGGTTTGTGTTGGTACCATAACTCCAGCTGAATTTTCTTCCCTCAAGGAACACAAAAGCAAATATCTCTTGTTCCAGATTCACAGAGAACCGCACCTGTGACTTTCTTATCTCTGCAGGAAGACAAGGTGTTACACAGAGAGAGAAAGAATAAATATGTATATATATAAAACTATGTACAAAAATATATATATTAACTTATAGTGGAGCAGAAACTAGAACTTGTTTTGCAGAAGAGAAGCCACTGGAATCTGCCTCTACTTCTGTGTAATCTCTGCAGTGAAGCAATCTCAAGCTGTGCTATCAGCTCTGGCAAATGAAGCGATGTCAGGGCAGGTTAATACTTGGATATGAGAACGTGAAAGAAAATCCGCCTTTCTAAGGATGCTGTAATCAGAGCTGCATTAACCAGGGACAGAAACAGCCTGCTCTGGCTGGGTGCAAGGAGGCACGGGTTGCACAACATCCACACAGTGTGCAAATGCATGTTGTGTTGCTGGGATCAAGGGAGGGGCATTGAGGGGGGGTTGGTTGTTGGAACCAGAAGCCCCCCAGATCCACCTCAGTAAATCTTTGCCTTTTTGGTCATAACTATTGCCATTGAATTGCCTTTGCTTGCACACAAAATAATTCCAATTCCGAGTTAGTGAAATCGGATCAAATCCAAGTGAAGGCTTTGGTGTCACTGCAATTCCACTTTGAGATACTTCTGCCTTTTTTCTGCAGTGCAGATGTAAGTCCTTCAGCTCTCAGCAACTGTGTTTAGGGGAAAGAGTGTATTGCTAACATATACCAAAATCTGAAACAGGTCATCATGCTTTGTGATGGTGTGGTGGGTTGACCCTGGCTGGACGCCCAGTGCCCACCAAGTCACTTTATTGCTCTCTCTTCTTAGCAGGATATGGGGAGAAAAACAGGACAAATGCCCATGGGTTGATTTAAGGACAGGGAGGGATCACTCACCAATTCCTGTTGTGGGCAAACCAGACTCAACTCAGAGAAATTAATTTATTGCAAATCAAATCAGAGCAGAGTAATGAGAAAGAAAACCAAATCTTTAAACACCTTCCCCCCACCCTGCCCTTTTCTATTGGGTCCATCTTGGAGCTGGCTGGCATTGGCTCTGTAGGACACTGGGGAAGGTTCTGGCAGCTTCTCACAGCAGCCACCCCTGTAGCCCCTCTGCTGCCAAAATCTTGCCACGGAAGCCCAGCACAGATGGTAATGTGCTGGCTCTTCACATCTGTGCTAGCTAAACTCATCTGACGATGGTTGATCAATCTGCTCTCTCCTATCCCTGTGTCAGCTATCGTGTATCACTCATCACTTCTTCAAAGCATCAGGGTCCCCACACTGTGCTGTTTAGGAAGCTGGAGTATGGCTTCTCAGTATTGTTCTGGAGCTGATGAAGGTCACCTCAACCACAGAGCTCCAAACCTGCAGTTAGGTTATTTCAGAAGTGATCCTCCAGTGCCACCAAATCAGAGGCTACAGAGAAAAAACATCCTTTTCCCTCGTGCTGCCAAAACAAGACCTTGTCTGATATGCAGGGCCAAGAGTTAGACTTGGTGATACTTGTGGGTCTGTTCCAACTCAGGATATTCTATCGTTCTATGAAACTTCTCATTGCTTGGGGCTGTCAGCATAACGGAGTTTGCAAGTTGAGATCTGACCTCGCATTCTACCAGCACTCCAGAGACTTTATGACAAACAGTTCACTAAAATGAGGTTGTCCTGTCTGTATCCTCGTTTAGAGACCAACCAGAGCCAGCCAGGGCTCTGCTGTGTTTCATGGTCCAGCTGAAGCCCTGAGGTGGATGTATAGGCCGGTTTGCAGAAGCTTCAATAGTTCTGGGGAGGACAGGCCATGGGCATGTGTCCTGCCAGCTGCCAGGAGTGGGCTGTGACAACAGAGCTGTCTGTCCCTGCTGAACCTCACCAACACCAGGCCTGGGCAGCACACCCAGCTCTGAACTGTCCTTACTGTGCACACACTATGACCACACAGACATGTGCAACACCAGCACCCTGCTGCAAGGGATGCTGACAATTGTCTCCATGACCCCAGTGGCCACCTCCTCATAGATGGAGAGCAGTAACCTTCATCTGGCCCATGACTCTTGCAGGACACAGCACAGGGCCTTTGGGTTGCTGATGTGAGTCTCATGACTCCCAAGACAGGCTTTCCCCCATCCACTGTGACATTCTCTACTTGCCACAGTCTCCATAGCTTGCATGAAGACTTTGAGGAGCCCTTCTTGCCTAGAAGATGCAGAGAGGTGGGGAATAGGAAGAGAGATGGCAAAAGACAGTGATTCTTACACTGGTGGCCATCATGGCTCGTGGGAGAACATCACAGCAGGGCTTGCAGGTGCAGGGCCATGACAATAAGACAAAACTCCCAATTATGCCAATTGAATTATCCACTTTGAAATATAAATTAAGAGTCATCCTGTGGACAGTCACTCCCAGGTCCTCAGGGACCTTTCCTGTAAATTACATTCCTTTAATACCTCCTTCAGCTACACCATTGCCTGTGCCAGAAATTTCCTGGCCCTTTTTGGCTCTGGAACTGAGCTTCAACCAGTGCATTTCTGGGCTGCCTGTGCCAAAGGCTCTGGGCCATGGGGGAGACTGTCCAGAGCCATTTCTACAAAATGTTTTTAATAGAAAAAACATCGAGTCCATCAGGCTTTGCTGCTTGTGGCACAGCCAAGCCCACCCCGGCCTCCTGAGCACCTGCATCTCAAGGCCAAAGCCAAGTGGGAGGTGGATCCATGGTTCTGCAAACAGTATCTCAGAAGCCCTGCTCAGATCCTCTGGGCAGGACGACATTCTGGCTCTGATCATCATCTACTAAGATTTGGAAAAGCTGGTGTGAATATCTGTTACCCGTCAAGTTTCGGTGGCTGCCTGGAGCTCAGACATCAGGAGAAAGGGATGTCTTCAGCTCCAGGTGGGTGCCCAGGCCCTCAGCACATCCCCCTCCTCCTGGGGCTTGGGCTGCCTGGGCCCAGGGCCAGCTTTGACAGTGCAGCTGCCTGGCCTTGAATCAAAGAGCTGTTTGAGAACAAGCTGTGAGGAGCCTTGGCAAGGACTCACTCCCCTTATCTCAGGCACTGTTTTTAAGTAGGGCTTTTGCCCTTGGTCTCTGCCTGAGCTACATTGCAGCTATCCCTGTACCCAGCCATATAACTCCCTGGTCTGGACCTGACTGACCTGGGACCCGCCTCAGCTCTTCTTGCTTGGGTACCACAGCAAAAGATCCCTGCCCATGAGGCCCCATTTCATGCCCATCTTGCTGTCACCCCCAACAGCAGCTCACCAGCTCTTGTGTGGAGCTGCCTAAAAACAGGAAACAACAGAAGATGAGGAAATATTGCATACTCTGGGATTTCCTCTGAGAATAGCAGAGAAGGAAAGTGATGCTCTGAGCCAGAAGGAACAGAACCTAATTCTCCCAGTAAAAGCATGGACAAAGATGCTGAGACAGCAACTTGGCTCAGACAGAACACAGAGAACCCATGAATAACCAGAGGTTTTACGGTTCCTCCTTCATTAACAACATCCCCCAGATTCTGAAAATGCTAGCAGACTATCCAGCTGCTCCCTCAATGCTTCTGTTCCTCGTCTGCAGATAATGAGGCATTTGTAAATCCTGACCCTGGGCTGTTCACTGGTTCTCCCAAAGCCAGCCTCATGCCAGCTCCCTCACCAGCTCTTTGTGTTGCCCCCCAGAAGTGACTCCTTCCAGCAGAAAGGGCAGCTCTCTGGGACTGGTCCTGGCACAGAGCTACTGAGGAGGGCCCTCATTTCCCTGAGCCCTTTACCAGTCTGCACAGCTCCTGAGAGCCCACTGGAGCTGCTTGTTTTTGTAAGGTGCCATTGACCATGCTGCCTGCAGGTAGTGGGATAAGGTGCTCTGCTGCAGAGAAGTATTTTAGACTGCCAGGTCTGCTGAGACACTGCTGAAAGACTGTGAAACAACATCAGAGAGCCAATTTGATGAGATGCACAGCTCCACTGCAGCCAGAGAGTGTTTACTTGTGTGCATCATCCAAACCTATGGCTGGAGTTTTCTTCCAAAAAAGAAGCTATTTTCACCCCAGACTGGAGTCTGGCACAAAGTAAGCTGCCTCTAGGTTGGGTGACCAGAGAAGGCACAAAGCAGCAACAGGGCAACCAGGTGACACCCATACTGTACTCTGGAACTACTTGGGTGTCAAATCACACTGACATGGTTCACTGAGCACTAATTTTCTGCTGTGAGTATAAGGACTATTGTTTGTCAGACCAAAAGCATGTCTGAATAAGAATTCAGTAAGACTGTTGCATCTCTAACAGTCTACACCAGTAAATACAGATGTATTAAAAAAACCATAAGAACAAGAGAAAAAGTGATGCTCCTCCCAGCACTTTCCCAGTGTTTCAACTGTTTTCAGCTTAGGGATTTCCTGACCTGAGGGTTGTGGATCTTTCTAAACAGCAGCTTACCATGGGCTTCTCTTCAGTGCATCTATCCCAGGTCTCCTGGAGTGTGTGTTACCTTTTAGCTCACACGGCATTTGTTGGCAGCCTTTGACAAAGCTGGAGGCTCTACCAGGATTTAGCTCACTGTCATTACTAAGTAATAGTTGCAATGAGGTAAGAACATAACTCTTTTCCTATGAAGACAATTTTTTTTACCTCAGTGATGGAGAGAAATGCAAACATGCATTAATGGTCTCACCAAAACAATACATGTACTTTAAGGGAAAAGGAGTGTCAGAGGCATCGCTTTAATTTACTTTGCGCGTTACTCTTCCCTTTTTGTGAGAGAGGAACACCCAAGGAGACGCTGCTCAGCCAGCTGCTGGAGAGCTGTACGTGTGGTGGGACAGCCACAGAGGGTCTGGGCAGGGAGCCCAGCGGTGCAAGGGTCTGGGCCTGCAGCAGTCACGCCGTCCCTTGAGGTACCAGAAGGCAAGGCATGGAAGGTAACATCTGCTGAGAGTTGGAGAGCACATGAATAGCGCCGATTTTGTGGGGCAAAAGGGCTTTCTCTTGCTCTGCTGTGCCACTGGTGACACATGGTTACAGCTGTCAGAGTGCATGCCAGGTCAGAGGTGCTTGGTCCCGTTTTGAGGTGGGCAAGCAAGGCACAGACCCATGGGTGCTTTCGGTAACAGCTTAAACTTAAGTAGCAATCCTTGTACCTTCCTGTGATTACAAGTTGCAGGATTTTACAGATTGTTCTTGACATGTGGTTTGTAGCCAAGGGAGCAGCACTGTTTCAAGATGATCCCATCTTGCCAGCCACCCCTCTCCTCTGCTGGGGAAGCATCCATACCTCCTCCACCCCAAAGGTCTTGGCTTCAGCTGCCCATGGCTGTGAACAGACACTGAGGAGCTGACACGTTTTATTTGTCTCTCCTGCCTCGCCTTCTAACATCCATTAGCAGGGTGGGACAGCATCTTAAAGGAGTGCACCTAAACCTCCCCAATCCTTCTTGGAGGGATTGCCAGCAAGAACATGACTCAGGTTCATGACAGTTTTTTTACATGCTGGTTTTCTTGCAGCCCTGTTGACTGGTGGATACAGACAAAATCGCTGACTGCAAAAGCACAAGTGGCTGGCAACCACAGGGTGAGTGGCCTTTGACACTGCAGGGACCTGAGCTGACCACGTGCTCTTCCCAAAATATGGCAATATTGATTGGGCTGATCCAGCTTTGCTGGAGCAAACAGGTCATCCCACAAACAAGCACTACTCAACTCTGTCCAGTAATGGGACACCTGAAAAGTTCTTATTGCCTCATATCTTTGAATTATTAAAGATCTTTCCTCCTCATAGCTCTTTAAGCTATAGAGTTGATGTGGTCAGGGCACTGAAGGCACCCACAGACCTTGGTGGCCCTAACCACCCTCTTTTGCTCCCCTTCAGCCTTTCTCATCACCCAGCCAAGACACCCTGGGCCCGGGCTGCAGTGGAGCTTGAGACTAGCACCACTGCAGCATCACTGGGGCAAAGGATGGAACTGGAGCACGGGGAGGGTGCTCAGGGACAGTGAATCCTTTGTATGTGCTCATGGCCCAGACACATGTCTTGCAGGTCTTGGCAACAAGAACACTTTTCATTGATATGAAGCTCATGGTGATGAGGAAGGGCCACCCAGATCCACATGGTTTGTTCTGTTTTGAAAATACTCATTCCTTATATTTTGGTAGTGTCTGTTAATTACAGTGCCAAAAAGTAGCATTTGCTTAACTGCATCTAAATGTTTTCTCTGAGTACATGCAACTTCAATTACCAAGTCAAGAGCTCCACCACAAAGCTTTATTCAGGCAGTAAAGCCAAACAAAATTCCATGTAGCTCTGTCTAAGAAGTGTTCAATTCCTGAGTGTCTACTAGGACTAATGAAATGCACCATAGAAACTCTGAAGGGCTTATATCAAGGAAGAAATGGGAAAGAAAACATCAGTGAATCTATAAATCCTATCTAGTGGAATGGGTATAGATTTATGGATTGGTAAATTGAGTTATCCCAGCCTGGAGACACGTTGATTTTTCAGTTGCAAGTCTTCCTTTTACCTCTCAGTTTACGCTGAGTGGTGCTGAACAATAATCTTTTGTTCATGGTAAAGGTGACCAATTCCTCCAGAGATCCTGCCTAGCAGGGATCCTATCAGCATTGCTCTGCTGTCCTACCAGGCCTGAGTCAGCCCAAGCTGGCAGCTACAGCCACCTTCCTTGGGGGGGTAAAACAAAGTTCTCAGCTGCTGAATCTGCTTTAGGGGCTCTCCTGAAGACAGCTGGACAGCCAATTTTCCTTCAAATGAGCAAGTGACAGAGCCTAGAAGCCATATCTGACAAACGCTGGCCACATTGGTTGCGCCTTTTTGGCTTTGCCTGCTTCTGACTCCTTTCCACTCCTAGCAACAATATTGCAGCACGCCCGGATAAAGGTGTGGGGAAAAGGCACAGAGGAAAGTGTACTGGGATTCAAAACTTCTTGGAAACGAAAGAGTTGGAAATGCTATATTGATCTGTCAGAGAAGAACATTGGCATGCAGCTCAATGAGGGTGAGGAAGAGCATTAGTCTTCCAGATTTTTACTCATCTCCATCAGGCTGCAAGCCTTGTTTTGCCAGAGCTGTGAGGCACAAGTTACAGTCACTTGAATGATCCAAAGAAGGGTTGGGAGAAGGCAAATAAAAAGCTGAACTGTCAATTAGAGGGAGAGACTCTGAAAGAGGTCTGTGAAGAAATTATATATAGCTATAAGGATCTGTTGCAGAACCTGATGTGGTATAAGATGAGCTAAATTTGAATGTTACATGTTTTCATTATTTTGGGGTTTTGGTTTTCTTGGATAATGCTCTGCATTATTCATGGTGTTAGATCACTGCTTACCACTGTCTACAACTACATCACCCACATACATCCTCTTTTCTACCATGGAAATTCCAGGTGTGACTTCAGGGCTCTGTATTTGACGCAAACTGCTGTGCCCGGGCTACCACCAATCTGGAGGTGCTGGGTCTATCTGCAATCTGTCCAAACACCCCCAGAGCTGCACATGGGGAGTCACAGTGCAATAATTTTGACAGTCTGGGGACAATCTGTTGGGCTGGCAGAGCCCCTTTGTGCTGTGTTACACTAGGTTCAGGACTCCAGCTGGCACGAGTGGTATGAAGGGTGTGCTGGCAAAGCGCTGGATTTGCTTTTTCCAGGCAGGGCTTGCTTGCATGGCAGACTCACTCACCAAAGGGGACTCAAGGCTTCCCAAAACACCTGGATTTCTTAGGTGCTCGTTTGTGCAGCATTTCCCAGGCAGTGCACAGCAATGTTAGTGCAGTCACGAGGAGCAGAGGGAGGTGCAGAGCAGACACAGCCTTGGTCGGTAGAGCTGCCTGAGGCCACTCTGTGCATGAACTGTGCCAGTGGGGTCACCCCAGAGTGCATTTGGAGGACAAACCCACAGCTAACAAGACCAATGGAATCCTGGGATGCATCAGGAAGAGCATCGCCAGCAGGCCAAGGGAGGTGATCCTGCCCTTCTACTCAGCCCTGCAGAGGCCACACCTGGAGAGCTGTGTCCAGTTCTGGGCTCCTCAGCACGAGAGAGACAGGGAGCTCCTGGAGCAGGGCCAGGGGAGAGCTGCAGAGATGATTCAGGGGCTGGAGCATCTCTCCTGTGAGGAAAGGCTGAGGGAGCTGGGCCTGTTCAGCCTTGAGAAGACACAACTCAGAGGTCTCATCAATGGCTATGAGTCAGTGAAGGGAGGGTGCCAAGAGCATGGAGCCAGGCTCTGCTTCGTGGTGCCAAGCAATAGGACAAGTGGCAATGGGCAGAAACTGATGCACAGGAAGCTCCACTTGAACATGAGGAAGAACTTCTTTAGTGTGTGAGTGACCACACACTGGAACAGTTTGCCCGGAGAGGAAAAACTTCTTTAGCCTTCACTGGAGATATCAAGAACTATTTGGACACAGTCCTGTGCCATGTGCTAGAGGCTGGCCCTGCTTGAGCAGGGACGTTGGACCAGATGTCCCGCTGTAGTCCCTTCCAACCTGACGTGTTCTGCGAGTCTGTATGCACAGTACCGTTAGGCCCTCGGTTCTCCCGGAGCCACAGAGCGCCCGGCATCGAGCTGGAACCCCACGGCCAGGCCACCGCTCCACGTGCGGAGCCGCCGCCCGCCGGGATGCCTTCTTTCCCCATCTTTGTTTTCTATCCTAAGCACCTCATAATAAACCCTGGATCATCTCAAAGAGCTTCTTCCCTGCAGCCGATCTGCCCCACCCCTTGGCAGCACCTCCCCCGAGTCAGAAGGATGGCACAGAGGGCTCTTCCTGGTCCCTTATCCCATGGACTCCATGTCTGGGCACCTGGGTTGGTGGCTCTGCTGGGTGCACTTG
>VYXF01006799.1:104196-117080 GCA_013397295.1 Polioptila caerulea | reverse complement strand
TCCCGCGGCGCTTCCCGCTCCCGCCCCGGCGGCCGCTCCGTCCTGCCGCCTTCCCCGGGCCCGGGGCTCGGATGGGGCTTCGGACAATGGTGCCGGCCGCCTTTTGTGCCGCCCCCCGGGGCGGTGGCGGCCCTTCCGCAGGGGCTCGGGGCTGCCCTGCCCTCGCCCCGCGGTGCCGCTGCCGCACACGGAGGCCCGTGCTGGTGCCGGGGACCGCTCCCACGCTCTGGTGAGCCTTGTTACAGTGTGCCGTGCTGGCCCGTTTTGTTCCCTGTCCTACCGGGTGTCCACCCCTTTTTTCTTTCCCAGTTTTTATATTTCGTTTTCAAATGCTTGCAGGCACATCAGTAATGGTCTGCTGGGCGTCTCCGTCTAAATGGAGGAGTGCAGTGCCCGGGGTAGTAGTTTACTCCCCCGAATTTGAGAGTTTCAGGGTTGCTGGGAGCTTTATTCCCTAGAGATGTTCCAGAGGTCTTCGAATCTGCGTGTCATTATCGGGCACATCTTCAGTTCTACTCGCAATTGAAAGAGGAAATCCCAAATCTTCTGTTTAAGTTTCTGTAATAGGAAAGGAAGGGGGAGGGAGCTCTGAAATCAGGCTAGGATTGAAATCGGCTTAGGATTCGCTAGAGTGAAAACCTAAATATGTGTCAGATTACTTTGACTTCACCTGAGGGTGTTTTCCATGCTTCTCTTGATTTTATCATTTAACTTTTGTAATCAGTAGACTGGAATTTTAGTCCTCTGAAAGCACATTTTGTATTTTACCAGAATTCACACTTCTGCTGCTGTTGTTTGGGTGGAGACAATTTTATGCAGGTCAGGCTTAGCAGCAGCAGTGTCTTTAAGATGACATTCACAGCGTAAAGTAATCTTTAATTTTTATTTAAGTCTGCAACAGTGAATCTTTCTCACAGAAAATATTGCATGTATAGAGTATGATAACTTCAACACTTCTGCCTAACATTAGTAAATGTTAGAAAGTAACTAAAAATTGCCCATCCTTCTGTTTAGCAGTTGCTTCTCAGGGTAAGGAGGGGGCGTGGTGCATTTCTTTTTCCCCTTCTCATCCAGTGAGGCTGTTCCTGCTGCTCCTCATTCATTTTGTCCTTGTCTCATCTCTCCGTATTGGTTACCGGCTTTGTTGCTGCTTTCTCAGTCACTGGCCTGAATCCATCAGAGCTCTAAACAGGGAAAGGTTAGGTATGTTCGTGCCTAGTGTGAACTGATCTGTCATCCACGCTTGACGATATTATAGCATGCCCAGGAAGGACTAGGGGAATGGAATATCTGCCTCCATGGGGAGGAAGGAGGGAATGGATGGCCTAAGCTTTGCTGAGATTACTTCTGCCAGACCAGCTAAGGTAGCTTAGCTCTCATTTCACCCTGAAGGGGAGTAATTATTTTGGAGTAGTGTGTTTGCTTTTATGGAGAAGGATATCCCTAGGGTTGTCTTCCAGTGTGCTGACTGATTTCCTTTCTGTGGCTGAGCCTGAGACTAGTGCACAGCTCCAATAATGGTGATGTGGTTAAAGCTGTCATATCTGCTTTTGAAAAGGGTTAAAATCTAAGTAATTAGATTACTTTTGCACTAACAAATTATGATTTCTTTTGCACTAATAAATAGGTAAAATGCAGAGGTATTTTGAAGTTGAATTCCCATGGACATACACTAAAATGAAGTCTAGGTTAATTTAAAGGGCTTTTAAAGACTGGAAATGTTTCAGTGTCTTTCGAAACAACTTATTTTGTATTAAATCTCTGTATTAAACCTTCTTTTTGACTTTTTTCTGATCCGAGTATTTGAAAGTTCATGTTAGAAATACCCTTCTGGAGTGAACTTTCATCTAACTTAAGCCTCTAAAAGTAAAACAATGTAATTCAAGTTTGGGGTGGAGAAGGAATGAGCACAGCAGAGCTATGTAATTGGCATTAGTTGCTGTGCCTCTCTTGAGGAACTGGTCCACAGACTGACTTGCTGATTGCACAGATTGTCTCTATGTAGTGAAAGTTATTGGCTCTTCACAAAGTATTTGTTTTCTAAATCAAATATACCTAATTCCCAACTGTCAGCAATTAAATATACTTGGTTTGCTCCCTGTACTGCAACAAAGAGTTTTACATAGAGATCCTGCCTCCAATTTTCTGTACTCAGCTTTGGAAATCAGGAGGCATCAGTGCTTTCATTGGCATTGATCTACATCTTCTCATTTTGTCAAATTCTACTGAAGAGAAATGAACTGTTTAGAATGATGGCATAATAAACCATGGTCTGATATTTAGATTATATCCTCTGGAAAATTTAAAATATTCAAATCTGTACAATCTCAGCTTCAGTTTGAAAACAGTGGCACTTGAGTCACCTTCTGCCTGGAAACAGTCATTGCCTTTGAACACATCAGGCTTGAACACATTCTTTAGTAATCTTTGACTGCTATTAAATACTTGTGAGTGACTATTGATCCCCTCTGGGTACAGACTCTTCTGGCAGACAGAAATACTTACTCCTTTAATTTGTAGTTAACTCATATTTTATTACTGAGTTTGCTGGGCCATATCATTATCTTTGCTTTTTCTTAATTCAGCTTTAAGGGAAACAAAAGATGAGCAAGTACTTTGGGATTTTGTTATGTACCCCATGAAGCTTTTCATTGTGCTTTTCTAAGAGCAAAGGAACAGATCTGTTGAGCAGAAATCAAAGGTTCTGAATCTTTGACCTGCACAGGTTCATTCTCCTTTTTCTAGTTTCAGCTTTGGGTGGAAGTTCCATACCTCTTTGTTGTCTTCCTCTTTTAGGGAGGTTGAGTTGTTGATAATGAACTGGAATTCTGATTTTGGGGTAGTAATATTCCAAAAAATATTTAGCCTTCAAAAGTGATTATAGAAAAATCAAATGCCAGAAATTAAGTGTTCTTCACTTAATATGAGTTTCTGCTCTTTCTTTTATTAGTGGGATTTTTCTGTTTATATAGGTACTGACATGTGATTAAGAGCAGATAAAGTTACCCAAAACCTGCAGAGCTGATCAGTAAGGAGCCAAGACACTCATGGCTTCATCTGGACAAACAACTCCAGTTCTCTCCTCACAGCCTTCTGCATTCTTCTTCTCCTGAGATGTGAAAGAGATTCTTGAATTGTTACGCTAAAATGAGAGGGCTTTCCTGCGTTGATTATGGACATGAGTCTTAAGTCTCAGTGATTTTCTTTTCCTAAATATCCAGCACTGATTATTCCAGTACAGTTGAGGCTTTACAGGACAAAATTAAACAGTTGCAATCACTGAAGTTGTGACACCTATTGTAACTATGTTTATTTGTTTATATTGATATCTAAGCTAGCCTGGCTTTTAGAAAACGTATTTTGAACCTTCTCATTTTTGCAGTTCTTCAGCTTCATTCTTTGCTTAGTGACATCTTTCTTAGCCTTATTTACTCCTTCAATGTCTTGGAATAGAAATGTTGCTTGTTCTTCATTGCAATAGCAGGCACCCAGTTGTTGACTCGCAGATCTGATGTTTAAGGTGATGGATCAAACAGTCAATTTCTTTCTGTCAGGATTAGTCAGCATCCCTGCTTAAAACTGAGGAAAAAGTCTTGATGAGCAGAGGTGTTATAATTTGTGGGGCTGTCTGCATGACTTGCTGGTGTTTTTTGTGTGTGATATAATGAGACTGTGTGGTCATGTAATTAGCAAAGTGCATACTAAATTAAAACTTTATGTGCACTCATTTAAAAAAAAACCCAACCAACCAGAGGAAGAAACCCAAACCTAGAAAGGAGTTAGTGTGTTATAAACTGGATAACTTTATGTAAAAACACTTAAGTGACTGGGATTAAAATTTCCTTTTTGTACACTCTTCATACCCCTAGTCATAAGTCAAAAGAAGACAAGTCCTTGATCTTCTATTGGTTAGGCTGTAGGGTTATCCTTCTGAAATTTGTTTAGGGCCATTCACCAAGAGGAGGTATAGCTACTCTGTCATCTTTCATCTGCTCCTGCTCTGTTTGATTTTTAATTTCCGAAGTCCTGGTCACTGGTGCCTTTTCCCCAGTTACAGGCAGTTCTATCGCCTTTGGGATCAGGAACTTTGAAGGATACATTTTATTCTGTACCTCCAGCATCCTCAACCCAAATGAGGCAGAGAAAGAAAGTGAGCTTAGCCCAGATCTCCATCATCAGCTCTGGCAGATTCAGTGTATTTACTGCTGCATTGCTGAAAGGGAAGATCTGGTTTTTGAGGATGCTTGAATTCATTCCCATTTTTCTCTAATGCTGCCATGATTTTTTTTGCAAGCAGAGGAATGTCATTCTGAGGGGGCCAAATCTGTGCATCTGGGAAAAGGTACAGGCTGACTTAAAGCCATGTTCCTATCAAGTGTCAAAGTGTCAAGTGTCAAAGGCTTTTTGCAGTGGAGGTTCCATACGTGCACGGTGTTAGCGAATGAACGGACACGCTGCTGCCAGATAATTTCTGGGAGCTGTTCTGTGCACTAAGTAAGAGTTCTTGCTGTCTCCATGTATTCCCCTCCAAGGCTTCATGGAGCAAGTAGGTGTTGTTGCAGTCCCAGAAATCCCATTACTCCCAGCTACTTTGTACCTATGCAGTTTCTTTGAAGATTTCACAGGGCAGATTGATGAGCCCTCTACCTTTCGCTTTGACACAGGAATGATAATACAAGGGAGTAGGGCTTTAACAGCTGGTTTAGGTAGGTTTAAGGTACTATGGACCTGCTGTCTTAAAAAGTTCACTGGCTTGTTGAGTCTCAGTAGGTAAAGTGAAAACACAGGTGTCAAGTAACTTCCTGTTGGAAAGAAGATGTAATACAAGATCCAGTACTCTCATGCAAAGTTTTTGACTCCAGCCGCTTCTTTATTTCCTTTTAAACCCAGTGTATATACTCCTTGGAGAATACAAGGTGGGCATGTTTGTACCTTGGAAAGAATTACATGGGTAGGAAGTAAGGTACAGATGTGGGAAGCCTCTTTGGTTGCTATTGCTACAGAATTTTCCAAGCTTTGGTGTGCAGGTAAATGGTACAACACAGTAAAATGTTCATGACTCTTGGCAGAAAGCAAACACCTACTAAGTCCATTTAAATGTGCTGTGTAGTGTTTTCCTTGAGGTTCAAAATCAATTGAATGCATTGCGTTTTAAAAGATTTAAATACACAGATATATTAGGAAATAATTGTTTATTTCCAAAATACCTGTGGAGAATGCAATTTGGAGATGGAATCTCTTGCTGAACATAATCTTCAGAAGCTGATTGGGATCTGTGCTTGCTGGATTGAGGCCCAATTATTGCTGTTTGCTGTTGTGATATACCAAGCCTCTGGTAATCTTCCTGTAATTAAAGAATTTGGTTTTTTTTTTTCATTCTTGTGTATTTCTAACACTACAGCAGTGGCACTGGTATCTCTAAAGCTTCTTTTTTATGGAAGGATTGATTTTTAATTTGTAGAATATTGGAGCCTGGTCGCAGCTGGTAGCAGTGTAAGAGTTTTAAAGAGCTCTTTAACTATTTTTTACATAAGTTCTTTGAGGCTTTTATAATTGTACAGTTCCAGCATATATCCAAGCAGGATGTTTTGTCCTCTAAAACTGTGTTATATGAAAAGACAGCAATTAGGAGGATGGACCAGCTACAAGTAACTGATCAGATTTTTATTTGTTGTGGGATTAGAAGTGGAATGAGGCATCTAATTTATAACAGGCTAGAGGAGGCAATGAACTAGTAGATAATGGGTTATGTCATCAAGTAGTAAAGACAAATTGTCAACTGACCTGATTTGAAAAAGAAATCCAAAACCTGTATCTTTTCCAAAGAGTTTGTCAGTTGTTTCCAAAATACCTGCTGTGGGAAACTCTGATACTGAATTGAATTCCTGATTACTAATATAATAGCAGAAATTGGGCTTTGTATTCCATTTCACAAAATTTCATGTGGATAGTCAAAAGCACTGGTTTCTTCCAAAAAGTTAGTCCTGCATCAGAACTATCTGTGCCTGGGAGTGAACTAGTTGCCAAGCTCTTCATGTTTCTTTAATTTTACGCTCCCTCAGCTTCCTGAGCCAGCCCTTCACATCTGGAGAAGACCTGTGGTGGCTCAAAGAGGTCAGTGTGAGGGGCAGAAGGTAAATCTTGTCTAGTGGTATTTAATTGTTGGATTGCTATCTCTTCACAATCAGATTAATACCATTAAATCTGCTGGGGAGGCTCCTCTGGGTCACCTGAAACTTGTCTCCTTTCTCAGGCTAAGCAAATGTTGCAGTCAGCTTTAAACTTTAGTATGTATTTAAAAAATACAGCAAGTACAGAATAGGAATATATAGTGTCTGCAGAACAGGAGACAAATTTGTATCTTCTTCATTCAAACACCTGTTACTGAATTACTCATTTCCCTCATACTCTGTCATGTCTCATCAGCTGAGGACTTCTTGAGCATTTTTAACCTTTGTTATTGTCAGATTCAGTAACAGGTGAACTTCAGAGGTGGTAATAGAGTGATTGGCAAAATCAGTTTGGGGAAACAGCTTCCTTTCCAGACTTGTAAGCCTTGATGGACATGGGTGTTCAAGCCCCAGTGCAGACTTGCTGGTGTGGAACACAGAGCTCATCTGTGTGAGGAGGAGGTTGTCAGTCTCACAGGGTGCTAGGGTGGCTTGTGCCCAGGTTTTCAGAGGATGAGTACGGGATTCCTGACCAGGTGCAGTTTCACATTTCAGGTTTGCAGTTCTTGGAGTCCTAGTCCTTGCCTTTTCTTAGTCAACTACAATGTAAGTCAGAAGGTTGATGAAATTCTCTTGTATCTCGCTGAGGTAACTTCAGTTACCCTAACCAGCAGATATCCTTTGAAAGCAGCTTTTTGGCATCAGGGCCTCTCACTTCTTTTCATGCGCATGTAATGTCAGATGCAAAGTCAATGCTAGTAATTTCCCTGCAATAAAAATCTGACTTTAAGCCAGATACAGAAGGCTTTCCATGTCAGGAGAGGGTCCTGAAATGAGAACTCTGCCGTGATTCAACAGGATCTTGTTAACCACCATTTGCCAGGTGTGCAAGAAGAATCTGTAGTGTTCCTAGCACTGAGGGGTGACGTTCGAGACAAGAAGAGGCATTAAAGGAGCACTGACATGTGCAGTCAATGTGGAAGCACCTTTTTTTTAATGGAAGGATGTATAAGTTGGAATTTTGGTAAACTGAAGGAATCCTCAAGGAGAGGATTATGTCAAGTAATGTAAGCACACTGATTCTATGTTTCTGTCACATTAAAAAGTGAGGTAGAAGCACTAGAATTCAGGATATTGAAATGATAAAATCAAAAGGGCAGCTGACAAGGTTCATAAGATTGTGGGATGTTGCTAGAGTGTATTTTCTACTTCCTACTGCTCCATCTTCTTCCTGCGTTGTCAGCTGGGTTTGTTGTTTGCTCTTGCATCTTGAGCAGAATGATCTCTTCGTAGATTTAATTAGGCAGCTAGCACATGTTTAATTTTTTTTTTTTTGCCTTTTGATTATATCTTTCAAAAAACAGCAAAGAAAATCTGATTTCATTTGAGCCATGTAATATACCAAAAAAGTTTGCTGTGGTTGAATATAGCCTAGCTCTCTAGGGACTTGATTTGTTGTTTTTTTTTTTTTTCCCATGGCACCCTGTGAATTTATGCAAATTGCAATTATTTTCCTATTTTATAGATGGAATAACAAAACTTCTTTCCTCACTTCACAGGGAGGTGCTTATAAATATATCATGGATTCATAGAATGATCATCTGAGGTACTTTGATATTACAGTTGAAGACTGTTTAAGTATCTGAAAAGGGAGTGTCTTTATTCAAACAAAGATTGCACAAGAAGGTATCTAGCTTGTATTTAGCCTTGTATGTTTTCTTTTTTTTTTTTTTTTTTCCCCTTTCTAAGGGAAGCAAGTATAAATGTTTGGCAAGCTTAGGCATCTCTGGTCTTTGGGTGTTTGCTGCAGAAGTCTGTGAAGTCTTTCTGACCAAACACTTAATTTTGTAATTATTTCCTTGAAAGTGGTTATCTACAATTTTGTATAAGTTTTTACATTTGAAAGTATTTAAATCTTTTTGTTGATCTGGAGATCACAATTTTAGTCAGTTGTTTGCATCTAGTTACCATGAAAGGACCTAATTTTGCTCTGCTGCTTTGATGTCCTGTAAACAAATGAACATGGTATTTTATCTGTGAAATATGGTATTAGGTGGTGAATTTGGTTTCTGGTAACATCTGTTTGTAAAAAAATGAAACTGTTCCTGAGTTGGTATTCTAGTCTCTTCATCAGACTCCTCTAGTCTTCTGGACTGTGGAAGGGAAAAGGGCTCCTTGTCTTTTGTGGAAGCAGTCGGGTTTTCCACTCAACTAGAGGGGTTTGCTGCTTTCCCTGCTCAATAAAGGGATGGGAGGAATGCTTGCTTAGAAACTTCAGGAGAGGACAGAGGGGTTGTCATGTCTTGGATGAGACCAAGGAGTTGTCGGTACTTCATTTGTTTTCCCTCAAGGACAGGTTAAGCTTCTCTTTCCAGGAAACTCTAAAGTATTTACTACACTACTCATGCAATATAGGGAAATAACTAATTACCTTTTAAGAAGTTTGTGTATTGGCAAAAGCAGATTGCTGTAACCTAAAAGTACCAAATCTCAGATCCTTGTACCTATTTACTGTGTTAGAAGCCTTAATCTTCTAACTTTTGAAAGAAGTATGAATAGGAATCCCTTGTAATTAGACTATCTTGTTTTCCACTGTTCTTGGTGTTTATTTGGTGTATTACAGTATTCAGATAGAGCAGTGCTGGCATCTTAGGGAGATTCACTATGCCCTTCTCTTTCCAAGAGATACAGGAGGAGAAGAACTCGATGCAGGTATCCACCAGTTTCTTTCGGGCTGCAGCATAAATGACCAAACACTGCAGCGAAGTTTTTCAAAGTAGACCTTGTCAAAATGGAGATGGCAAGTGGCTGCATTGCCACTGCTTTTTGTGGCATTCTATGGAGGTGTTCCTTGCCCTGTTAGGACCACCACTCAAAAGTAGTACTGGAATGAGCTGGTGATCCTTGCTGCCTGCCTGTTGGTTTGTGCAGACCAGCTATTGTGCAGTCATGAGTTTATCTTGAGATGCTGTTGAATTGCCTGGAAACTTGATTTTGCCTTCAGGTGGAGCCCACGTGGATGTGTTGTGGTCTTTGGTCTAATGTCAATAAAGGTGTGATTAACAGTGTTAAGATCTACATCTGAATGGAAATCCTGTAAAACTTCTGACAGGATATAATGTCCTTGATTCACACAATAGTGGTAACTGGGAACCGACTAAATTTTATATTCTTTCCTTGAGTTTTGATGTTGAATAGAGAATTCCAGCTCTTTTATTCTGTATCAAACCAGGAGATAACATGTTCATTGTATTCTAGACTGCTTCGTGTCCTTCAGTATTGGTGCAATTTGTGTTGAATGTAGCCAACTGACTTGCTTTGAGTCCAGTCTCCTGAGGGTTGATTGATAGGTTTGTACTTGTAAACTGGGTAATAGGTGTATGGGAATGAAAACATGAGTGCTCACTTCTCACTTCTTTGCTGGTAATAGCTCAGTGTGGAGGTTGAACAGTTGGAGAGAGGATATCAGGACCTCCAAGAATATTCTTACAAAAGAGCTGGTAAGAAATAAACAAAGCAATTGCTTTTCTGCCAAGATCTTTTGGAGCAGTGGAAGCAGACAGTGTGGATGGGCAGCTCTGTCTGCCTCCACAGGGCTTTCAGGTGAGTCAGCATCATGAGCGATAATAATTGGAGGTTTGTGGCTTCCTACATTGGCGTGAGAGCCTGACTGCAGTGAGTCCTTACCCACCACTAAGTAAAAGAGTTATGGGAGATCTGTCATTCATCCAGTTTGCTGAGCCTAGCCAGGTTCAGATACTTGAATTATCTTGCCACAGACTAGTCAACAAAAGGCAGCTGGGCCTAATTTCAGGGGCCCCAAACTGGGGGTTAAAAAAAAGTATGGCAGCTCCAACTGCTAAAGAACTAGTTTTCTTTTAGTGGCCTTTATTAACCCTGAGGAACACAGGTCCCAGAGAGACCATGACATAAAATACAGTAGCATAAATACTGCATTCTGCTCTTAATGTACCTAGTACTATGTTAAATGTTGCAAGCCAAAAGGAAGCTTTAAAATATTATGGTCCTCCAGCACTCAGGGAATCTCAACTAAGTTTTAATACCTTCTGCAAAATAATAGAATGCTTACCCAAAAGAGGAGCGAATACCTTTTGGGTCAAATAATAATCAAATGAAATAAAACTGTCTGGAAGTATCAGATCGAGGTACAGACACATTTAAAGTTTGTTTGGCTGCTTTGGTAAATCTGTTGTTTTTACTGTGGAATCCATGCCCCCTGCCTGCATTTTTAACTGACTCAGCATAATTTAATGTGGAGCTATGATAACAGAGCCAGAAGTCAAGTTGTTCTAACTTTGTAGTCTATACAGATGGGGAAAAAAATCAATTTATTTATTTTTTTTCTTAGGAGGACAATTTAGAGCTTTATATAGGAACACTTGGTAATTAGGTAAGTCTCAAAATTTGGCTTAGGGAAGAAGAGTCTGCCTAGAACATACACTGACTGGGGGGAAAAAGATGGATAGTAATCCATGATGCTTGTAAGGAAGGGAATAAACCTAGCTAGAAGGGTTAATTTGGACTAAACATTTGGTTTACTTTGGCGTGGATGTCAAATCATTTTGTACATCCAAAAGAACTAGATGGGATTGGTGTCCAGAGCATCATTGTTTTTGATTCCTCCAGTTGTGACTAAGTAGTTGCATTCAGATCATCATGATGCGGTCCCAGAATTCTTCCCTCTTGTATTGTGATATACTTGCAATTCTTGGAGTATGCACTTTGAAAGTGTGAACAGGTAGAACACCAGTGTCACCTCCTGTCAGTGTTCTCTGTCATTGTTTTTAAATTAAAGCCAGCTGTTGCCAGAACAAGTAGAACAATATCATCAGTTTAAGCGTCAACTTTACACATACTAATTATATGCCTATGCAAATTAGGGATATTTAGCTTCTGATGTTAGCTTCAAAGATAGGCAGCTGACAATCATCTCATCAATTGTATACAAACAAGCATTTTGATGGGTTTTTTTTCAGGCCCAAACCAGCCTGACTGCTGAGGCTTCTGCATTTTCATGTGCATTGCAGTATTTCATACTTGTTAAGCGGTGTCAGGGAAGCAAAAGGAAAGAAGGCCAGTGTAAAGCAGTTTCTAGGGAAGAACAGTGTTCACTTCATCAATACAAACATCAACTTTTACTGTCTTGCACCCACACCTATTTGAGTATATAAATTGTGCTCAGGGATATGCTCTTATGCAAGAGGGAAGGCATTAGTTAAATCCAATCCAGCTGTTGGAACTGGGCCAGGTTTTTTTTCTTTCAGTTAGGCAGGTGGAAGTTGTCTAGAATTGACTTGGAAATACTAAGCTGTTTGGGCACCCTGTATGTTTAATCAAGCTGCTTTACTAACCCAGCTATGTATTCAGGGTAGCTCTTTCCTCTAAGCATGTTACTTCTGATTTTCTGAGACCTGTTTCTGTAATATTCAGAGGCAAAGCAGAAATAAAGAATTAAATTATATTTGTAGATTCAGAGAAATTAGAATTGGTCAGTGAATTTGTTCTCTCTATTTAACGGCTGAATTTTGAAAGGAATTGAATTCACATCTTACTAAAGTTCTGGAAACATAACTTTTGTATCCACAGAATAGCCAAAGCTGACGTTGGGCTGTGGTGTTCATCTTGTCAAGATGATCCTGGCTTTCCCACGTCATGGGCTAGCTCGAGGCTGGTACGTGCTGGCTGGCCTGCAGGAGGGTGGGGGTAGGCAGCTAGCTGGTTGTGGGGCAGCTGGCAGTATTGAAGTGCTGCCTGGATAAAAACATCTATTTCCTGCCTCTTCATTTCTGATGGTTTGTGGACTTGCTTGCTCAAGTTGTAATGGAAGTGGTCTAAATGTGTTGATTAAAAGTTGGCACTGCTGAGGTATCCCAGTTAAAGAGGTGGGTGCTCAGGATGAGCACCATACTGAGCTCCCTATCTTGTTACAATGGCAGGTAGATTTTTAGTTGTTAAATGCTGGTTATGCTTTAATCTTCCTTCTGACACAATTGGTATAGCTAAAAGTAGTTAAAATTATTAAAATTCATACTGCTTACCATTGCGGCATTTGGTTATTTTTTCTGTGCTGAGAATGTACATTATTAAACACCTTGTACATGAAATTTAATTTTTAACTTTAAGGATTGTAAAGAATCTGTATCCCAGCATAAAAAATGAAATGACCTGGCCTTCTGACTAGTTGTATCACCCACACATTTAGTTAGTTTTGGTTTGCTGGTTTGTACCATAACTGGAGATGAAGTAATCTTACCAAGTGTCCAGAATTCTGTGACTCCAAAAGTGAAATACGTAAGGGACTTCAAAGTGTTTATAATCAATTAAGACTGATTTTTAGATATGAAGTAGAAACTTAAAATTAACAGAAACCCTAAGACTAGTTCTCATATTTAATTGTGGATGAGATTGAGCTTGCTTAAAGTAGTATCATTGTTTTAAAACATTCTTTCATAAATGGAGGACTGTTCTGACGTCTTTGTCTAAGGTTTGATTTTGAATCAGCTTGATTTTTTTTTCCTGTAGCCTTGTATAACTGTAATAGGGTTTGAGTTTTTGTTCTCCCCCACTCTGGTACAACACTTAATGTATTTGCTGCAGAGGATTTTGAGAAACGTTATCTTGTTCTCATGTACAAGTACAGCTGATTGGTTTTGGAGTTCCTTAATTTTTTTTTTTTTTTTTTTTTTTTCAGAA
>VYXF01006799.1:56643-104148 GCA_013397295.1 Polioptila caerulea | reverse complement strand
TTTTTTTTTTTTTGTCTACAGAAGCTATTTGGGTTTTTACATGAAACAAAAGCTTGAAAAGCTTGTTTGGCTTATCTCCATAGAATCTCGATTTTTTTCAACCCTTTAAAGGAATCCTTTTTTTTTTTTTTTTCCCAGTAAAGGGCTCCATGGCTCGTGGTAAGGCACCGAGTGGCAGTGTGACAGGAGTGATGTTGGCTCTTTAACACATAATGAGCATCCTGTGCACCCTCATATGCAGTTTCACAAATGGTACTTGTGTGGCATGTGTGGGTCAGTGGAAGGTTCCCAAATATTTGGTCACTGAAAAATAATTCTTTGAATGTGCTGGTGGAGCTTACACTTATAATTCAGAATTTCAGAAGCCATTGCTCTTTGATATCAAGAGTTTGATGCGATTTTGTATTCTGTCATAAAACAAGTATCGACTGAAAAATAAGGAAGACATTTTCCTTCCCTCAGGTGGCTGAAACTGAACTTTTGAGTTTCTTGTCATCTTGCTGAGAGAGATACCACCCTTGTTGAGAGATCTGAAACACTGATCTGATGAGGACAGCTGTATTCTGTGTTCCTTCTGCCCACTGAGTGTGTCAAAGGCAGTTTTACGGGGACTGTGGCAGTCTTTTCCTCTTTTTTTTTCTTCCAAGGTCTAGTGTCTCTTAAATCTCTTGTCTTTTGTCAGCTTAGCATTTTTGTGTTTTGTCTCACAGTGAAAAAAAAGTTCCCTTGCAGCCCTTAACACAGCAGCCCTAATGCGTGCAGTGATTTTTTCCTTTGGCATATGAAATTAATTTCAGATTAGAGGGAACTAGGAATTATTTTTCCTTCAAGTGGAAGGTGATAAGGAGACATTGATTCTTCACAGGTAACTGTTTGTATCTGACTTTGGAGGAATATTCAGAAATTCAGGGTAGAAGTGAAACACTGATTTATCTAAAAACATCTAGCAGATCTTTTGGGATTTTTTTTGCTTTATTTTATAAAATAACAAAATGCGGAGGGACTTGAAATTAGAAATACTGTTCAACATCTACTTTTGACTTGTAACAAGACTTACAGTACTTGGCACATTACTGTAGTTATGTCAGCCTGTCAAACATACTGATAAATAATTGTTCCTTACATATGGTGAACTGGGGAGAAGAAATCTCTTGTTACAAAAGGCTTATGAATTTAAGTCTGCCTTGAGTCATATATAACAGTTGAGATGTAATGTTGTAGCACAGCTTGGTAAGTGTTGTGTTCTGATTTGTTAATGCTGATTGGTAGTTACTCGTTTTTACTGTTTGCACTTAGTGCACAGTGCATTAATACCTTGCCTTTAGGAGTGTCCTCATGGTTCAGATGTTGCAGCTGTCATTGTTTATGTGATTTGTAGGATTTTGCCTGGGCTGTGTTTTCCCTGTCTGAGATTTCGAGACTGTATTTTTTATTCAGTGAAACAGTTCAGCCTTGGCTTGGGGGTCAGTGTTGAGATATGCTGTTTCATATCTCATATCTTGTTTGAGCACATTATGCTGAGACATGATCATAGTCAGAAGCTGTGGATGTCAAACCCTGCATTAGATCCATTGGTAACCTCTTGCTGGGCTTCAACTGATGTGGTCTCTATAAACTTCAGCAGATGTCCTCCCAGCCTGGAAGCTGGGAATGAATCCTAGGCTAAGTTGCAGAATAATTTTGTCTCTTCTCTCTGTTTTATCTGACCAGTATTAGCTGGGGGAAAAGTTTAGCCTTTCTCCTAGTGTATAAATCCATTGTAACTGCCTATCAGTTCCCTACATGTTGGTCTGGCAGGTTGTGTAAAAGTGTGTTATTCTGCTTACAGTGGTAACAATTCCTTGAAGGGAGGCTCATGGTAGTGCTTAAGACTGCTTCTTTTATATGCTGTTGCATTATAATATGTGTGTCTCTTCTGAGGCTGTAGGAAGGTGCTGATGACCTGCTGTATTTCTAAAATCATTCATCTGAAACACAAGCTTTAAATACTTTCCTTTCAAGAAATGCCAGATCAGGACAAAAAATTATCTGAATCATTTAGGTCTGTTTTTTGGGGAAAAAAATCTGAGCTTTGTCAATATTCTTATCCTGTTCTGTTCCACTCTCCCCACTTCACCCCACCAGATAAGATTGGAAATTGTCCCATTTGGTCTGCAAGTTTTAAAATAAAGCTTCCAAAAGTCCAGCAAGAGTAGGCAGAATGTATACCTGAATTTCTTGTAATCAGAGGAAGCTGAAACATGTTTTAGGTCTTTCAAGTCAAGGATGACTAAACTGTGGACATTCAGTCTTACCATAGAGCAGTCAGTCACTAGTGTATTAGCTCCAATGGTAAAGAGGAGAAAATCAAGCTGGGCTACAGTCTGGAGAAATCCTCAGTAAGCAGCATGAATAAAATTAGGTAATCAAGCCAGTGTAAAGTGCATTCATGTGTTTTTCATGTACAGTCTATAATTGCCACAATTGACAAGTATGAATTAAGTGGAAACCGTGATCTTAAATATAGTGATAAGCAGTGGTCATCTCATGTGTCAGGGACACAGAATGTCCAGTTAGAAATAGTGTCAGCAGACTTCAGGCAAGGAGCACGGATCATGATCCAGCTTTGGCATCCAAGTTTAACTGCCAGAATACACCACAGGCTCTTTGGGAACTTCAGTCCCACATGCTTGTAGGAAGCCACTAGTCCCAGCATTGTATCACTGGTTCTTGGTGCTCCTGAGGATCCTGACAAACTGATTTTTTTTAGAGATACTGTGCTAGCAGGACACCCTGAAAGACTGGGAGCCCTTTGTTTAGTGGGGGGCAGATAACACTCATTTGGCTTCATGGGGTTAAGACTGATATCCCAACTGTATCAACCTACTTGCTCTGTGAATGGAGAGGCAGCACTGGACTTAGTGGTAAGTACTGTGTGTTCTGCCTTTTAAAAGAGGAAGGTAAAAAGAAAATGTACCATAGCTGCTTTAAAAGAGCAAACTCTCATAATAAGTTTAAAATGAAATTGGAGATTGCCTTAAGAGTATCAGAGCTCAGAAAATCTATGGTACTGGTCAGCAAAAATGTCTGCAGAGGTGATAACCATTTTTATGGATCTTTCCAAGGGGTAGCTCTCCAAATGAGGAAAAGATGGGAGACTTTTGCACATTAAATGTGAAAACTGTAATGGAGTAGTGAAATATTTTGAACATCAACTTGATAAAAAACAACAAGAAAAAGAAGAAAAAAATATTGAGACAGAATTGTAATAAGGTAGGATTAGAGTGTCTGAAGTAATGGAAGTATGAAACAAAAAAAAGACCCTAATGGAAAATCTGAGTGAATTATTTGCCCTTAGAAAGAAGCTTAGAATCTTCCCAGTAGAGGCCTTATGGATGGCTGTCTGTCTTTAGTCAAAGTATTGTTAGAGGAGGTTTTAGAGTAAATTGATTAAATGAGTAGTAATGTCTTACCTGGGACTGCACTATATTTGGTTTTTTTGTAAACCAGAAATACCAAACTACTGAACTATTGAGCACAGCATATAGTGTTCCTTAAATCTCCTGTGCTTCCAGAAGAGTGGTAAGTGAGAAATGTTATCCTTGTCTCCTAAAGAACTTCAGATTTAGTCTGATTTTTCTGTACAGTATAAGTGTTCTAGAGTATTGTTGCATGGATAAATGAGTAAATTGTAGGTAGAGAGCAAATCTAAAAGTAAATTGTGCCTTGCATCATTTAAATCACTGAGACTTCAAATTTGCCACGTACAGTATTGGATTTTGGAGAGGAAAAGTCTAGTGGATGCTGGAGTTGACTGATTATGATAGGATACACCATAAAATTTAAGATAAGTAGGAATAAAAGATGAGATTTTAGGGGGAGGTGGGATGGTGTTGCTAGTGAAAAGTTCAGTAAAGAGTTTTGGTGTCTGGGACACAGAATGATCAAGATAAGGAGACTTTACAGCATTTTTTAACTACATTTTTTAATTGAAATGCAGTGTTACAGAATCATAGAATGATGTGAGTGGACAGGAACCTTGGAGATCTAGTTCCAACCTTCCCACCATGG
Source organism: Polioptila caerulea (assembly GCA_013397295.1). Classification (NCBI taxonomy): domain Eukaryota; kingdom Metazoa; phylum Chordata; class Aves; order Passeriformes; family Certhiidae; genus Polioptila; species Polioptila caerulea. Next base: position 100,098 of record VYXF01006799.1, on the reverse strand, counting down.
GCAAGGACACCTTCCACAAGACCAGGTTGCTCAAAGCCTCATCCAGCTTGGTCTTGAACAATTCCATGCTTGGGACATTCACAACCTTTCTGGGAAGCCTGTGCCAGTGCCTTAACCACCCTCACAGTAAAGAATTTCTCCTAATATCTGGTCTAAACCTGCCCTCTTTCAATTGAAAGCCATTTCCCCTTGTCCTGTCACTCCATGCTCTGGTAAAAAGTCCCTTTCCAGCTCTCTTGTATCCCCTTTTGGTACTGGAAGGCAGCTGTCATGGGGAAGAAGTGTTGAAAAACTTTAGGCCATATGGTGTCCTTAAATTTAACACGGTTATTAAGATTAGAACTTTATATTTGAATAATAGAACAAGAAATTAGAATGACTGGTCTTGCTAGTTGCATGTGATGACTTCTTGAGTTCTTCATTTGTTCAGACAAATGAACCTACCTGATGCTCTCCAGTCCTTATACTGAGCTGTTGCAGCAGGCTCAGATGGTCAGAAGTATCAAATGGTTTACCAAAATGATCAGAGGGGGAAATATGTGCAGTCCTGTAGATGCTGTAGTGCTGGTGTCCTCTTACCATAACGAGGACTTGCTTTGTGTAAGGCAGTAGAGTTCCACCCTGTAGATGTAAAAGGAGAATTTTGTCTGTACTTCTCTGAGTGAGCTGGTTAATCAAGCAGTGGGCAGGAAGACAGCTTATAAAAAGGAGGGAGAGAGGGTTTTTGTACAGGCAGATAGTAACGGGACAAGGGACAGTGTTTTTAAATTGAAAGAGGGTACGTTTAGATTAGATGTCAGGAGGAAATTCTGTACTGAGGGAGTGGTGAGGCACAGGCACAGACTGTCCAGAGAAGTTGCTGATGCCCCATCCCTGGCAGTGTTCAAGGCCAGGCTGTGTGGGGCTCTGAGCAACCTGGTCTGGTGAGTGGCACCCATGCCCGTGGTGCTGCTGTGCAAACTGGCTGAGAACAGTGAAGCTATTGTAGTTATGTCCTGTATATAGTCATGGTGTGAATTCTGCTCATTTTTTCTATCTGTGTTTCATCTTTAGCATGTTTTGTATTTTCTTAGATGGCTGATGGGGAATGCTGGTGTTTACTGTATACTGCTGGTCTTCACTGTACTTTTTTGCTCAGGGAGTTATTTGCCCTAACTCAAAAGGAACATGATAGTGGCAGTGAAGGTCAGTAGCAAGGATAGGACATAGAAAGTATTTTAAAAGGCTAATTTTAGTTAGTGTGGGTGATGTTGCTGGACTGTCAGCAGTCATCTGGTCCTGTTCTTTCATTTGCATTCTGATGGTACATGTCTTTTCCACTGCTAGTTGAATGAACCTAGGGAGATTGCCTTCAGTAGGCAATTCTTTCTCTGTCTTCTGGTCTCTCTTATCTAAGAGGCACAGCAGCCTTGTCAGGAATGTGTTCTGAGTGCCCAGTATCTTTAAGGAGCCGAGATGCTTATGGGCCGTTTTTCCTTTGCAGTGTTTAGGCTATAGATCCTAAGGAGACTCAGTACTACTCAGTACCACTGTACTGCTTTGTTTTCTTTTTCCACAAGCCTGATCGGTCTTGTTGCGTTGAGCTCAATCATCCATCAGTCATGATTGATTTTGGCCAGAGAACTGGTGTAGGTTATGTGTTTAGGTTGTGAATGTGATTATACAGGAATATGAGATTGTCTAACCCGGATTTACTGCTGCCTTTGGTCTGCACATGTAAGCATCTGGAGAGTCATTTCAGTGAAAACACCTGGAGAATCATTTTAGTAAAACTCCATGGGGAAGTTGATATTTTGTACCTTTGGGATTCTTCTTGTGGTTTATGACAAAGCTTTCTGTAAGGTGTATAATAAAAAAAAAAAGTGAGAACAAACCAACCAAAGGAAATCCAACCCAAGCAAAACATGACAAAAACCATGTGCATCCTCCTAGGAAAGATTGAGTTATAAATTATGCACAGTTTTCCATGTCTTTTGATGAGTAACTACACATTTTTACCTAGAAACAGCTGATTCCAAAGCAGAATTACTACTTTCTCAACATACCAATTTTCTTTTTTTTTTTTTTTTACAGACTATGAGAAGACACAGAAATGAAGTTACAATTGAATTGCGGAAGGTGAGTCTGCTTTTGTTTATCAACTGTGTTACTTTGCTAACGGTGCTCTGGTGTCTTAACTAAATATTTTTCCATAAGCTTTGCTTTACAGCCCCAAACTTACAGAGCAAAGGTGTAAATTTGTTAGATACTAGCTGTGGATTCTAATTTATTTTTCCTCTCCAATTTGTGAAGCTCAGTACAACAGAATAGTACTGCTTTACTCCAGTGTATCATTTGGAAATAATCCATATTCAGTTTCTGTACCAGTTATTACAGTGGAGCTGTCAGCTGTTCAAATGTTTAAAATCTCTGAATGGGAAAAGGGAGAGTTTTAGCATTTAGAAAGTGAGGTTGTTCATTTATTTTGTTTTCTGAAAACTATTGCTTCTGTGCTGTAAAGGGAGGAGGTCAGATTTTGGCTATATTGGGTAAATGTCAGTATGGCTGGGAAGATCATGAGAGCTGATCTAGTTTACTGCTCTGCCTAATTAGAGCATTTGTTACACCCTCATCTTTCCTAACTCTTCCAACAGCCTTTCTAGGCACCTCAAAGACTTGCTCCTGAAGGATGTTTTACAAGCTAAGAGAAAGGGTAAACTTTTATTTGCTTTTGGGTTCCTTCAGTGCACTTGAGGTCATCATACTGGCCCCTTTAGGTTTATCCTGTTGAGGCACCTTCAGTTCTTTACCCTCTTCTTGAACATTCTCTTTCCTAGATTTGACTTTACTGCTTCTCAGACCCAAATTGCCTGTATTTTTCTGGAAGTGGGGAAATCTGAAAGGATGCAGGGTGCAGCTGAGTTTTAAATGGAATAGTGGAAAACAGTTCCTAACACAGTATTCCTCTTTATGTTAGGTATGTTGTTGACAGGCACATAGTTTGTGTATGCTTTGTACACTTCTTAGAGTACCACAAAGCAATTGTAGTTGTTTGTTTTATTTGCATAGTTAAATAAATACAGATTTTTTATTTTTTTTTTTACATTTTACTTCTATCTTTCAAATTATATCTGCTTTTTCCAGGCTTTACCATTCTGTTCCCCAGTATATTTCAGGGCCTCTTCAACTTGGTGTAACCTGTATTTTCTATTATTTTGATTAATGACCTGATAAGTGTTTGAATATTCTCAGTATAGCCCAAGCTCCTTTTGGTCTCCCATTTGATGCTTATCTCCAGTTTGCTAGTTGAATCCTTTACAGTTTGAGTGGTGCTGTTGCCTTCTGGAGGCTGACCTGGAACAGAGAGTAGACAGAGCAAAAGGATTAAGTCGGTATTTATTAAAAGGTCTCAATGGTACACCTGGGCAGTACAAGAGCCCAGCTGGGCTACACCCAAGATGCACCCAAAATGGTCACAAAATGGACACCTGATCATGAGGTCTGATGCTTTTATAAGTTCTGGTCCATTAGCATATTGGAATTAATAGTCCAATTATAGCTTCAGATTATGAAGCTCCATCCTCCTTGTTTTTTCTCTTCACTTTGCCATTGTTTTTGTTCTTGGACCTGAAAGTTGTCCTTGATATCAATCTAGAAAAGGAATTGTTTTGTCTACCTACTCTGTGAAGGGAGCTTAGTAGCACTTAATATGAAACCCAGAACTACCCACTAAACCAGCAAAGAATCTGAAAAATATAAAAGCTAAAACTTAAGGCATCAGTGCTTGCTTAGGAGTGCACACCCAGCAAATTCAGTCTTTTTTTTTTTTTCATTATTTGCAAACTGAGAAGACGGAATCCTTGCTAAAATCAAAGTGAAGGGTTTGTAAATAGAAACTGTTGATAGAAATCAGCTTGACTTGTTTTTGAGAAATTTTGTCTGTGCTTATCACCTGATTGTGTAGGAGCAACCGAAAGATCTTGTGCTAGTGTTTTCCTGGGATACTTCTGCTCCTCTTGAAAAAGAGACTTTGTTTTTTCAGGTCGTACAGAAAAACTTTTCTATTTCATTACAATATAAACAGTATTTCTAAGATTTGTCCTGAGACTTTAATAACTAGTCAAAGAAATCTAATTTGACCCAGATGACTAGAAAATGATCAGCAATGGAAGTTTATGATGCCATATCAGAGGCCCTCTTTGTTCAGAACTGGTGTAAAACTTGCTATATAACTGAAATCTGTACTGGGAAGAGTCATTCATAGCACTTGGGCAGCCTGTGCCTGCTAGCAAAACAAACCTGTAAAGGATGGCTTAATTAATGCAGCATATCCTTACACATCTCATTAAGTTGAGATGGAATGTGAGCGTTCCAGTGCAATCTTTGGAGAGAACTTTGCAGTGGAAAGTGAGAATTTTAATATTAAATTAAGTCTTATAATTGGTTTTTGTAACAGGTCACAGTTTCAAGGCCAGTTTATTATACAAGCATGATGGGGAGCAAGTCAGACACTTAGGGCAAGGGATTGTCCTGTGTGGAAGGAATCCAGCATGTGGCAGTAATATGTGAGTGAAAATGAGGAGGAAGCCTATGAGCTGCCAGTGACTTCTCACTGAAAACTGCACATGCAAAGGTCAGTTACACATTTAGAGGAAAAGCTTGAGCACTGGATATAGGTCAGACTGCAAATCAAGAGTGAACGGCAGCTGCAGCCCTCTTAAATGCAGGAATTGGTGTTCTTCTGGAGTGTTGGTTAAACAGCTTCATTGCAGAGACCAGAAAAAATCTGCTTTAACAAAAAATTCAGTGTGTGTCAACTCAGCCAGTGCTGGTGGGCAACTGGTTTGCTGTGGGAACTCTGAGGCAGATGAGATTCTGTACCATTGCTTCTGGTACAGAATTGAGGCTGAAATATTAAGGGATATGTTTTATCAAGTTCCAGCAGTGGAAAGGATAAGTTGTAATATCATTGCTTCAGTCTTTACAGTTAACACTGCTGCTCTAGCATGAGTATGCCATATTCAGGAAATTTTTTACATGACCTTAAGTAATACACAGTGCCTCTTCAAAGGAAAGGAATGTCTTCTCTTCATCCCAGCTACCCAGATGTTGCATGTACACCTGGCTTTGAAGAAAAGAGACAAATTGAGTGTATTCTTATCTGTGCAGTTGAAGCACTACATAGTCATGGGTTTGTCTTTTGAATCAATGTGAATATAAATATTAAATGAATGGATCTGATGAAATAGCTCACATCTCTGTTTAGTAAGATGGAATAAATAAAAAATCATGGCTTTGAACAGTAGTAAACAATTTCTGCATGCATCAGTGTGAGGTATTTATTCTCCTGAAATTACAGACATCAAGGTGCATTTGCAACACATTCTGTGTTTCAAGAATATATTATCTCTATTCAGTATCTTCACATCACAGCTCTTATTCAGGAAAAAACTCTCTTTTGCCCTGTTTTTTTATTTCCCGATCATTTATCATTTATTATTTGTTTCAGAATTTAATTAACAAAGACTAACAAACCTATCTGACATGAAAAGGTAGCAGTAGTCTGGCAGATTCCAGGTTGAGGCGTGGGTCAGCATCGTGAGCCAGTCAGATGACACTCCCCATGATCAGGTGCCCTTTTACTAATTCCATATTGACTTTGTGTTCTGTGCATTTTGAGGATGGATCTACTACATGTCTGGAAAGATAGTCTTGGTCTCTGTTTATATTGTTTGTACAGCAACAGGTCTGAGAGCTTACAATAGCTGTCTCCCTTTCCTGACAGATAAGAGTGTCAGTTCTGACGCTGTCACTGTCGGGTGATGGACACTGCGTCAGGATTTAGAATACAAAACTTTTCAGTGCAGCATCTTGGTTAAGTCTGATTTAGAGTATTTATCACTTGGTTTCAGCATCCCAGAAACCTGAAGGCTGCTCTGTTAGTAACAGGGACCCTGGAATTAATTGGCTTAGTCTGTGAGTCTCAGTCTAAAGGAGCAATGGTTAGGACTCAGTTTAAGGTTCTATATCTAAATGAATCCTGTAATTCTATTGCTCTGAGACATTCTTTGACTCTGGGTGCTTGGCTTTCTCTGAGGATGAAGTTTTGTGTGCCTAAAGAAAGGTAGTCCTTAGCCAGGTCACTGATGCGGTCATTGAGTTAATGTCACCCTTCAAAGGCAGCCTTAGCACTCCTAACCTCAGCAGGAACACAGGATACTGTCCTGCTAACTGGAATCCTAAGAACTTCCATGATCTCTCACAAGGTTTATTTTTGGCTTTCTTGGCAAACTCTGCTGCCCCTGAGAGCTCATAGACATGAGCTCATGAAAGCTCTAATTGCCAATTAAATTTGGTACAAGGCAAAGCAATTATTTGCTAAATAAGTGGTGGATTAAAGAGTCATGGGCATGTCTTTTTTTTTTTTTTACCTCTTTCCCTGGCATACTGTCCTTATTTCTGCTCTGATCTTTCTTAAATAAGATTGCTTATGTCCGTGATAGCTCCTAAATAAAGTAGAAGACTCCTTGAAGAAAGGAATCTATCTTTCATGTTACTAGGAGTATTAGGGTAGAAAAAATCTTTTTCTGATTCTCAGTAAGTCTGAAAATGCAAAAGAAAATACTTTGTTTCGGGATAGTAAACCCGTATCAGTTAAGTGTCTTTTCCAGTTCAGTGTCTATGTATAACTTTTCCTTCACTGTAAAGAACATACTTGAGTAAATTATGTAAGTCTACCGGTTCGAAGAATGATTACAATGACAGGGACACTGAAGCACTATTAGTATGTTCTTCTGGAGGCTTCCCTATTAAGTGTTAGTAGCACAAATTCTTGGAAAAGAATTTGCATTTACCCTGCCTCAACTGATTCATTTAAAAAAAACCCTAAGGAGAAAATTACATTCCAAATGGATTCTTTTAGAGGCTTAGTTGAAAAGGGCTATGAATAAATTCTTTGGAGGCTAGCTTGAATCCATTTTGGTGAGATCTTGCTGTTCCCTGACTTAAGAGGTCTCAATCTTTGCAGTCCATGCTTAGGGCTTAGGCCGTACACTGGCATCTACTTATTTTTAGTCAATCTGCTCCTCTTCTGAGACAGATGAGCACTAACCAAACAGAAACATTATGATTGCTCTCTGTTGTCACCAAGGTGAATTAGCTGAACTCAAATGTAGGAAATAAAAAGCCTGTCTTCTAACTGTATATCTGTAGCTAGGTGCTTTGTCTGAAGAAGAATCTTGGGACCTGGCTTGAAATCAGTGGTAGTTTAAAAGGGTTGTCCGGAAAACCTGAATCTACCTCCATCACTGGCTTGAACCCTTAGTCTTTCCTTGGATGTAACTGCAGGGGCAAGAGCTGCTTGTTGTCATCTGTGAGTATATCTAATGCTAGCTAGCATTAGGAACTCCAGTTCCTCATGCTGAAATGTTCTTGAAGTTCTGCTTTTGTCCTCAGAAGATTCAAACATAATTGTCTTAACTTTCGTGCCACAGAACTTCTACTGCTACTGAGCTCCTGAACTTCCCCTGACTGGAAGAAACATTTTGTAATGGTATTTGTTACCTGAAGGCAAAGATTTTCTTGTTAATTTCTTTTCCCTTTTAATCTTGAAGCCTCACAACAGCTGACACTCTTCACAGAGCTTTCCTGCATGTTCAGTGCTGAAAATTATGTAGAAATTCATATTTGGCACCTTTCATAGTTCCATTAGAGCATCCCATTGGCCATGTCCCTTAGTACTAAGTGCAGTGCAGCACAGAGCTTTTTGGATGTTCCTTTACTCACAAGGAGTCTTCTCTTAAATCATGTTTTTGAACATTTGAAATTTGCTTGCATTGGTCTATATATTTTTTCTTTTTAATCCTGTGGCCATCTTCCAAGAAGATAAACAAAAGAAGTACCTGGATATGCAGGACTGGAATACTTACTGTTAATGTAGCTTGACCTTCCCACTGTCAGTGAAACAAATGATGGGCATCTGGCGTAAGAACTGGTATCCTTGTTATCTATTCATTTGGGATGTTTACCAATGCCTTTTGTTTGTGGGGAAACCTTTGTAGGCTGCTGTGGTGGATCTCTACCAGAGTGTTGGCAGTGCTTATGACCAGCAGTCAGCACCTATTTATGAACTTCCACACTTATTGTACATAGCACACATGGTTCAGGCAGTGCTGAGGATCTTCCCTTTATAGAAGGAGACCTGCTGAATTTTGTTTGTGACAAGGCTTTACCCTTCATCAGACATTCCACTCTGAAAGGGCTTTCTTGCCAGGCTTTGAGCAGGACAGCTATATCCAGGTATGTTCATTTGTCTTTGTTTTCACCCCAGGAGCCTGCAGAAGTGGCTGGTGCTTTGATTTAGGCAAAACCTTTTTTGAGTTTGCTACAATATGTCAGAATACAAGCATTTTAAAGCCAAGGCAGGCTGCAAATCATCTTCTTTCACCTTAAGCAGGAGAGTGATTGGACTGTCAAATTACTGCAGAGAGCAGTTCAGCTGTCATGGGATTGGACACTTTTGCAGATGGACTGAGTAATTTCAAATAGCCTTAGAGACCCTGTTTAGGACTGAAAGTTTTTGCAAACACTTTGACTTTCTATTCTAATTAGCATTTATTATAAACTTTTAGTACTTCTCAGTAAGTACTAGCCTCTCTGCCTCAGGTTGCTGTGGAAGCTCCTCTATATTGATTCTGACAGTTGTTTTTCAAACCAGCCACCTGTATACAGTGAGTACCTACAGGAGCATTCTTGCTCCTTCTTTCTTTCCTTGGCTGAGGTAATTTTTTCGGGAGCCCATCACACCGTATGACTGACAGCCTGAAGACACTGCCTGCACTCCCAGAAATTGCAGTGTCATTCTATGGTCAGTTGTGTCCTGTGGAGTTTCTTGCTCTCTCTTAAGAGGCTGTACTATCTTGGCCTTAGAATACGGACTGTTACTCGTACTTATTTTGGTTAACAGTAGGAGGCATTCTCTGAGGTATGCTCGTGGTGCTGAAGGATTGGATAGTTGTGTGTGCAGGTGTAGAAAGCTTGCTGTAACAGCAGAGACAGGCTCTTGTTCAGCTCAGTGTCTGAGGTGGGAAAATCAGGTAAATACATTACAGGTCTTTAGGTGAATCCATCAGTTAATGCTTTCCTGCCTGATGCAGTTTGTCTGCATAATACTGCTTCTGCAGTGTTTAACTGCCTGCTCCTTTCCATCTTCCTTCTCTCCAGATGCACAAGCTAACAAAACTGCCTGTGGTGCTTGTCTCTATGGATGTGATCTGCACTGCTCTGGAGAGGCTGCCACAGCCATTCTGGGGGGTCTTGTGCACTCCTTGAGTGCACAAGATATAGTTTCTGTACTTAAAACTTGACTAAAATTAAACTATGCTGAGTCAGTGGGATGTTGTCTTCTGCATTAAAGGTTTATTTTCATGCTTGTTTGTTGTTCTGCCTTTGTCTTATCTGAAAAAAAATACATGTGTATATTGATTGGGAGGATTTCAAACTTATTTTAAGTGCTTTCTAAGATGTCTGAAAGGTAAGCAAGTCCCAGAAATTTTGGACCTGGAATTGCTGTTTTTTTGTAACATAAAATACTGGGGACCCTTCAACACATCACTCTATTTAGAGGCTTTTTTACCTATTGCAAACAAGGTATAATAAAATCTCTTTAGTGAGTACTGTGTTTATGAGATAATTAGAGACTGAAAAGCCTGCCTTTGCTTTCTATTATACTAGATTTTTTCTAGATGTTAGAGCTAGCTCTTACTCTTTTTCAACACTTGCATCATTAAAGAGTTAAATCTTAATTAGTTTTTTAAAAAACCAAAACCAAACATAAAAAGGTATTCAAATATATATACTGCATCATCATCATCTTCCATTGTCCTTTCTTTGGTCCTCTAGACATACCAAACAAAATATAAAGTCTAAAATTTAGAAGAGACTATTTCATAGTTTTGGTATAATACTTGTAATACAATTTAAATTTGTAAAAAAGTATAAACAATTGATGATTTGTTTTCTTTCTTTTTAAATTACTGTTTAATGTCTTCAAATTCATTAAATTAGGAATGTTAAAATGAAATGTTTAATGGATATTTTACCACTGAAAAGATAATTTTATTCTTTTGTAATTCCTTAAAGGAACTAAGACTGGAGGGTGTCTTAAGTCAGAAATTTGGCCAACAGCATGAGTGGGAAATAGTGCAAGTGCCAGTGTGCTTGGAGCATGCTACTTTACACAGAAAATGCAAGTAGATGTGACCAGGGAGCTTCAAAACAGATTTAGCTGAAAAAATAATCTTGCACTGAAAAAGAATTCAAATGTGATGGATTGTTGTAGATCTATCTGATTAGCAAGCTGCCAGATTCTTACAGCTAAAATACTGCAAAATCTATTTGCAGTTACAAATGCCTTTAATAAAAGGCAACCTTATCTATACTTACATGTTGAAAGGGTCCATTGTGTATCACCACCCTGTATTAACAAGCATTAAAAGTGGCTTTATTTTTTGTCATTTCTTTACAGAACAAAAGAGATGAACATCTTTTGAAAAAAAGAAATGTTCCTCAAGAGGAAAGCTTAGAAGATTCTGATGTTGATGCTGACTTCAAAGCAGTAAGTTCCTTGATTCTGGAATTATTTTTAAAACTTTGGTGATGTCTCTAAAAAATGTATTCTGTTAACTTGCAGTTGTTTGACAGCAAATTTATTAACTGATACATTGTTAAAATAAGTTTGTATTAAATGTTTAAGAAGGCTATAGTTTATCAGCAAATTACTAATTTTTTTTTTTTCTTTTCAAGCAAAATGTAACACTAGAAGCTATACTGCAGGTATGTTACATTTAATGGGAGTTTTTTTTAAACTGGAAGGGTGTGTTCTGTTAATTTTTAATTTGTACTGGGTTTTAAAATTATTTTTTCAGAACGCCACAAGTGACAACCCAGTGATCCAACTGAGTGCTGTCCAAGCTGCAAGGTAAAAATAAATAAAGATACAGAAACATAATTTATATACATTTTTTGTTATGAAAGTTACTTACTTTTACTTTTGACTTCACAGAAAACTCCTATCCAGTGACAGAAATCCACCTATTGATGACTTAATAAAATCTGGAATTTTACCAATTCTGGTAAAATGCCTAGAAAGGGATGATAAGTAAGTATTCTATTAAAAATCTTCACTGTTACTGGATATTTGCATTTATAAAGAAAATCATTATTTGAAATGAAACTGAGTATTCCAGCACCACATAATCTGACACAGTGGATTGCATTCCATGATGACAAACCACAAGTTCTCCAGGAATATTTATTCTGCGACTGAAATGTCATTTAGTTCTTTAGATCTAATGGAGAAATCCATTTAGAGCTAATGGAGAAAACCTTACTACGTTTCTGATTGGTTTTGAATATTTCAACCTTTAACCATCTGTTTTTTAAGAAACCTGCCACAGATTTGTTACGTGTATTTGCATGAAGGCAGAGAACATGCCTCATTTTGAACAGGGGTCTTTTCCAGAGAATATTTGTTTTTTCCATTAAGGTCATTAGCTTAAGTTTCTGGTTTCTTCTCACTGCAAGGTGTGTTTCCTTCTGGCTCTCTGCTGCTCTCTTATGTGATGGTAGAACATGGTGAGCATGCTCTCTGAGTCTTTTTTAGAAAACAAAGAGCTTCAGTAAAGAAGGTAGAGAACACTGAGCATATAGCCGCTAGCATTTAATGACATGCAAGAAACAAACCATGCCATATTCAACAAATCTTGAGTGCCTGATTCAGACAGATAGGGATGAACACAATTGAGGTAAATATTTTAGCCTGCCTTTGATCTCAGGCAGACGTGAATGTATTTATAGTATTTCCATTTTCAATGTTACTTCTGCAGCTATGAGAGCTACGAAGTTCAAAAATATGGTTTGGTATTTTTGGTGTATTTTGGTGGCTGCAAAACTATGAACTGCGAGTAGGCTGTTTTTTTCTAGCTTGTTTAACAAAACAGTTGCTTAGAAGGCAGTTGACAATAACATTCAAATCAGGAAAGCATTTTAAAATGGGTCATGAACGCTTGTCTGCTCTAGAAGTAGATGTTCAGTGCTTTGAAAATTCTTATAATTTGAATCTTCTGCTAGTTTTTGTGTGATTTACCCTTGTAAATGTTTAATAAGTCTTTCAAAATGGAACTCAACGTTTTTTTAAGCAGTCCTTTTTATCGTAGTTGGTATATAATATTTAGCAGAGTTAAATTCTGAAAAGACTTTGCATAACAAATCATTAAAGCTGTTCATGGTATACATGTAAGCTTATCACAAGAGAAAGAAAAAAGGGACTAAGCAAAAACTGGAGTTTTAATGCACTTGATCCTAAAATTTAAAGGTTTATAGGTAGCTGCCTATTGATCTATCTATCGACAGATACGATTTGGTTTTACCTCCTGTTGAATTCTTTTGCAATCCCATCCCCAGTAAAACCTCCAATTGCTTTGGAAATTAATACACAAAAAGTTTGAAAGAAGTAGGTACTTATGACTATATATAAAACATGACTGATAAAGACACAAAACCCATGGAAATGAACAGTCACCCAACAGTAAATATTCTCTGTTCTTCCTAAATCCAGACACTAACAGTTATGCTAATGACCATGGGCTGTAAACTCTTTTGTAGAACTCTTGACTTTTAGTATTTGCTTGAACAGCAGTTTTTATGCAGACAGTTTTACTAAATGGCTGTTGGCATAAACAACAGTTGACAGACATCTTGGAAGGGATTATTCTCCCAGCTTTCATGACATTTGTAACTAATTTTATCTGTATTTAATAAGTCAGGTGTGATACTGTCTTTTCATACTAATTCTGGATCTTTCCCCTGTCTGTGATGGTGCAGAATAATGTCTGTATCCAAGTATACCAGCTTGCACTTGGTCTGGAATGTAATGTTGGAACAATCCAGTTTAATTGGTTGTTGGAATTTTTTATTTTTTATTTTTTTTGTTACTAATATTAATTCAGAGTGATGAATGGTTTACAAAAGGTCAGAGAATGCAAGATCTCTNATTTTTTTTTTTTTTTGTTACTAATATTAATTCAGAGTGATGAATGGTTTACAAAAGGTCAGAGAATGCAAGATCTCTTTTTGTTTACAGCTTTTCCACTGAGGAGTCCAGGCTTAGGTGTTGGGTTTTTTTTAATTTTAGCCCATTGATACTGCCTAAATGTAGAGTATTTTAGATGGCTACAGCTAGTAATACTGAAATGAACCATATAGTAGTCTTCAGATCATGTTTCAACTTACTGGTATAAAATTCTTTCATTGCAGTCCTTCATTACAATTTGAAGCTGCATGGGCATTGACCAACATAGCGTCAGGCACTTCTGCACAGACTCAAGCTGTTGTACAGTCGAGTAAGTATTACAGCTTTGGGGTTTTTGGGGAGGAGGCAGTGGGGGTGGATATTGTGGGAAAAAGAGAGTATTTGGATAACGAATGCCATTTCTTATCAATACCATTAAAGTAATAAATACATGTTTGTCCTAAAGATTTGTCGAAGATTTCTGAAAGATTTCTACATTTGCTCTTGAACGTTAATCTGCTTGTCACTAACAATTAATGTTAAGGATCCCAGACAGGATTTTCCCATAAAAAAAGATAGAGAATGACAGATGATACAATAACTATGACAAAAATTTAAGTCCTTTCTCATTCTTGGTTTGATTTCTGAAATCATGTACCATTAATTCTTCTGCAGCAAACACTTATGTTAGGAATTCATTCTTTCTGCCTCAAAGGTGTGTTCATAAAGCTTATTAAAGTTGTTAAATACATACAGTTATGTAAGGTCGCACATTTAAATACATTGTTAAGAAAACTACCATCCTTTTCTTGTCTGTGTGATTTGTATCTCTTGTACACACAAGTTTGTTGTGCTGCTTTCATTTCTTGTTTAACCAGACAGTGAGAAAGGAAAGAAACTCCGAAGTCAATTGAAGATAAATTAATAAAATAATTTTTTCAGGATTATATCTATTGCTTTTATGAACCAGCATACTTATCTCAAAGCAATCACCTTTATGCTAAATACAATATGTTGTCATTAAACAGTAGATTATAGATAAGCAAATATATAATCAACTGTCTTGACTTGCTCATTTTCTCCTTTTTATATGGGAAAGTGGTGACTTAGTTATTTGATTTTTTTAAAGTGTATGAACCTGCCTTTCAAATTAAAAAATGCTGATTTGTATGTTTTCATGGCTAATAAAATAACTGAATTATTATTAGATTCTGTATAGTTAAGATACTGGAGCAATTATATTATTATTATTAATATTATCCAAAATAAAATTTGGATAAAAATCCAAAGGCTTTAAAAAAAACCCCCAAAACAGTATCTTGAATTTGTTTCAAAAATTCCTGATGTGATTTGGGCACCTCTATTTTTAGATTGCTTTCTGGTGTCTAAGTACCTTTGAAAATCTACTCCCAAGTTTTTTCTTCCTTCTCAACTTGTTCATTGGTTAGTCATTGTTTTCTTTCTTTTTTGTGTCCCACAATGTTGTCCTGTTTGAATGAAGCTAAGAGAAAGGATATTTATAGTATTAACTTTGCAGGGAAAAAAAATCTCTAAGTAAAAACTAGAAGTAGAATAAAAGTATGTACAGTGCAACTAAAAGCATTGTTGTTACCTGAACAATTACTAGGAGTTCAAGCTGGGACATGTTTCTCCCAAAATCCGTTTAGTTAATGCTTGACAAGAAGATGTGCTAAATAACTTCTGAGAATCCAAAAGTGTTTTGCTCATGAAGAGAAAAGGGATAAAGTTTAGTCTAAAAGTCTTGCTGCTTTGACTGGGACATGACCAAGGGAAAACAGTCTCGCAGCTGTTCTCCCTTTGGATAAGGGTTTGAGGAAACAAAGCAGTAGACCCTTGCAGCTACAGAAGAGGCTGAAGCAGCCTTAATACAGAAGAAGGCAGCCTCCTGCAATCAGGAGGGGACAGATGGTACTTGGAAGGCCCAGCAAAAGAGGAGAAAGTGCTGTATGCACAGAACAGCTCTTGGCAGGAGCCAATTTGGAGCAGGAGTAATTAATTTTTTGAGAGTGGTAGGTCAGATAACCTCGACTCATGCTCTCTCCAGGTTGTCCTCCTGCCTGAGTGCTGTTATGAAATAACTTCATTCCTGGTTTTGAAAGCATACCAGGATTGCAGTGTAATATAAACTACATAGTTGACCCTCTTCTCTGAAAAACATTGAATGCACGTATGGCTGAATTGTAATCTCAGTAATTGCTGAGAAGGAAGCTAAAATATTCCACTTGAGCTAGTGGAAGTGGGATGATTATCACAAGAGTGAGTGTTCTTAAGCAGTAGTGTGTTGCTGTCCCTGCTTGTCAGTTATAGGCAATGGCTGAATCACTCATCTGGGGTAGGGAGGAAATTTTAGGTTGTCTTTATTCTTCATCACTCCGTGTTTTTCAGGAAAATACATCAGAGTTTTTTGGCTTATTATCACTTTACATTATCAACATAATATTGATTCACAGTTGCTCACAAACTGTGTTACACTTTTAAAAAATTTGTGAAGCTATTTCTGCAAGAAAAAATACTCTTTTAATAGTATATAAATTGATCTATTTTATTCAGACTATAGAATGAGTATGATCATATATAGATTTTAAAAATTACTGCAAGAATTACTGTCTTTCAAACTGTATCAGTTTGTATCTGAAGGAAAACAGTGCATGGGAATAGTAGTGGGATGGTTTCTTAGCTCTATCAAATATATTTAATTCCACAGAGAATGATCTCTAAAATCAGTACCACTTCCTTAATTTGGTATGTTGCTGGCATTATATAAGAGTAAATTAGAACATGTCTTGGGAGTGGCAGATGGATGTAAATCTTCACTGCATATGGAAGCTAACTATAGCCACCTCTTGGGGGAAGCTATTTTCTTTAAGTCAAGATATGAAGCACGTTTGCACAAGTAGGCATGTCATTCTGCTTGGTATGTGTTGTGATCCTGGATAACTGGAAAATCTGAATTACTGGGACATGAAACCTCACACCTGCATACTTGAGGGTCTGCCTATCACTTTGAGAAATATGGGGAAATGTTTAAATGCGGGGAGCATTATTGAGTAAGAATTCTGTTCTCAAGTCTTATTTTTCCCTTCTCTAGATATATATAGAAATGTTCAACTCAGGTTTTGTGCACCCATCATAATAGAACTATGTATAAGGCATGGTGGAGAACGTGTTTTCTGTAAGTCAGTGAAAATGTTGCTCATATACCAAGATCCAGTTTTAAACAAATCCAATCTTTACATTCTGCAGATGCAGTACCCCTCTTCTTGAGACTACTTCATTCACCACACCAGAATGTTTGTGAGCAAGCTGTCTGGGCTCTTGGAAATATTATAGGTAACTTGTTGTTTTAATGATTTGAATTCAGGGAGCATTTCATTTTAGAACTTGACTTTTTGAACATTGGCATTATCATAAGAGACTATGTTTCCTCTGAATTCTGTTTCTTGATACAATTTTTTTTAAAGTATATAATATGGCCAGAATTACATATGTACCTCCTGGGTTGTTTTTTTTTAAATACTAGTATCACTTGCTATGCAAAATATTAACAGGATAAATTTTGTGTTTCCTAAAATATACACACATAACTTTATGTATGTATATTTAATTAAATATGACCTTTTAGTAGTAGACTATTGGTGAGGAAACATAGAATTTCAGTATCCCAACATATCATTGCATACATTTCAAGATTTTCCATTTTTAATGTAATTTCTTTTGCAACAATTTTCATTTCTGTAGGTGATGGTCCTCAGTGTAGAGATTATGTCATATCACTGGGAGTTGTCAAACCTCTTCTGTCCTTCATCAATCCCTCCATTCCCATCACCTTCCTTCGGAACGTCACATGGGTCATTGTAAATCTCTGCAGGAATAAGGACCCCCCACCGCCTATGGAGACAGTTCAGGAGGTAAATAAAGTATTATGAGACAGATAATGTTTTATACTCTGGGCTAGAGGCCAAATGTTTTACATTGTCATAATATGAATTTTTGCACGGTTTTTTTGTCACTGCACATGTGTTGTGCCACTCTACCATTTGTTAAACGAAATAATATATGAAATAATTTGGTGATTCTTGCTACAGCTGTAATAAAGGTATTTGTAATGTCTGAAACTGAGTAAGACTAAAGTGATGAGCTGTACAACAAAAAATTAACACACTAGAAAGCATTAAAATACACAGCATTACGTGTTTCCCCTCAAAAAAAGGGCTACAGTGTGATTCTGTATGTAGAAGAATTCAAATGTAGTTATTCTCAGCAAGAGGAAGTGTAAGTAAACTGTAGCATGTAGTGTGGTTTGTGTTTCAACTCTGCACATGCAGTCAATGCCAAATCCAAACCTGAGCAGAAATCCTGAAAATGCTTTTAAACTGGTGAACAGAGCAAATGCTTGGTTGACAGGGTCAGCACAGTTAGTAAAATGGAACTCTTTGACTAGAATTGTAATTGTAAGTAAAGTTCTTGATTTTAAGATAAATTCAAAAGTGTAGATGCAGTTTTTGAAGCCATGTGAAGTATGTTACTGTTAACAGCTAAGGTTTAATGAAATTTAAAAAACGAAGCAGAGAAACAGGGAAAATTTGCAAGTAATGCTTTACTAAATAAAACACTCTGTTCAAAGCAGTTTTATCACAGCCCAGTTTTATATTTTTTCCATGTGTGATTATAAAAAAATGAAACTTTAATCCAAGAAGTTTATATATTGATGTTAGGCTAATAACTTCTATTGTGTGTGATGACAAAGCTTTTAAAATAGCATCAGGATGTCTTATCTCTGTTGTTTCCTTGTTTTCCCTCAAAATACAGTCTACATTCTGTGTCTGGAATATAGTACTGTCTCATGTTTTCACAAATTTGAAATATAATACAGATATTTTTGTACAACTTTGGGGGAATGACCAGCTGCTGGAGAGTGTGTGATTACAATATACTAAAGCAGATTCAAACTAAGCTTTGTGATTGCAGTGCTTAGATTCATAATTTTACCACCAATTTTGTTCTGCTGTAATGACTGATGAACTTCTTTTCAGATTTTGCCAGCATTGTGTGTTCTCATTTACCATACAGATATAAACGTAAGTAATTTCTAAAATTTTAGATATTTAGATTCTTTGCTTTCTCTAGAAAGATAATGCTGCAGGATTGCATTAAAATAGTAAACTTTGGTTTGTGTGTTAATTTATGTATAATTAAGTCATAAATGCAAGTCATAAATGCATAATTAAATATGAAGATCAATGTGACTGTAGTCATTCAGAGCATGAAAAAGAAGGTGCACATACTGTTTCTGAAGTACCTTTTGTAAAAGATGGCATTTTTTATCCTGTACATTTGAAATAGCTTTAAAATATCCTATCTTTAATTGAGCACTAGAAAATTAAAGTGCCAGCTTTACCATCAGCTGCACTTTAATTCTGCCCCAGTTTTTAATTTTGCATAGATGATATGTAATATGTGTTTAAAAATTACTGTAATTCTATAAATCAGTCCAGTCAAATATTGTGATCATAAGGGTAAACCTGACTTATGTAACCTGTTGGGTGCCTGACTTTGCAGCATTTAATTAAAGAAGTTGCATATGAAAATATATTTAAACAAACAGCAATAAACTATTGTTTTGTGGCACCTTTGACAACCTTCATGTTTTTAATACTAAACCTTCAGTACTTCCCCTGTTCCTGATTCATGGGTTCACCTGTATTTTTCCAAGTAACATCCTAGAGAGTGGATTTACCTCATGAAGCCTTATATATTGGGACTTCATAACAAAGATCTGTGTAACTGAGGGATACTGAGCTGCTTTTCTCCTCCTTCTATCAGGACTTTGTAATCCCTATAGTGGTCCTTTAGTTTAGGGAAGGAATTGAACCCTTGTGTTGGGTTTGGGGTTAAAATAAAGCAGAAGATTGGTGGGACTGTAATTTGTTAGTTCAACGCTGTAGTAGCAGTATTTCTGCTGCTTTTTTAATGGTGAAGTGGGCTTGTCTCCACAAAATATTTGTACAGTTTAAGCTGGGATTTTGCCAGGGTTTTCCCAGTGTAATGTGAGTGGGAGACAGCACATGGTGACTTTTCAATGAGTAATTTGGACAAAGCTGAACGGAATTCATTGCAAAACCCAATACACTTCTAACCTGTAGGCTCTTTTTCCCTGCCAAATTTTAAAGCTTTTTGGAAGCAATGATTGTATGAGAGCTTATTGATGCAGGTATGAGACTGTGATGCCAGATTTTGACTGATCTCAATTAGGGTGTCCATCATTTTGATCCTGAGAGTCAGGTGCTAGTTTGGAGGTACCAGTCTGGTCCCAGCCTCTCCGTACTGGAGCAGCAAACCTATCTTTGGAGATGAGTCAGTGATGCAGGTAGGTCAGCCCACAGTCCTGTGAGCGCTTCTGGCGGCTGCTGCTCTCGTCACCAGCAGGGCTGTGGGGCAGCAAACTGGTGAGGCACCACCTCTCACTGCTTCTGCTGCCATAGTGGCTCCACTGCAGCACGTTCTGCTGTCCCTGTGACACAGGAGGTGAGGGCAGCAGCAGGCTGTGGCAGGAAAGCCTTTGGGCTTCCCAGTGCTGGCTGGAATCTGGAGCTGGGTGGCAGCAACCTGTGGGTCAGGACTGTAAAGTCCTTACTATGTTCTAGTACTGCAGTATTCAGCTATTCTCATAGCTGGAAATTTTAAATGAGTATCTGTTTTAAAAGTGGGCTAGGTCTAGGTACCTCAACAGATTATGTCCTTAGTGGGGTCCAGATTTATTTTCCTGCAGTTCCTAACATCATCTCTATGTGATGTGATATCCCTCTCTGCTGGCTTTGTTTCTGCTTCAGGTACTCCCTTTCAATGACTAACTTTTGTACCTGTCTCTTTTTGAGGGCTTTCTAATCATCCTTATCAAGTCATCAGTGACTTTTTTTCCTTTTAAGGTTCTCAGATTACTCTGCATGATAGGCATTTCTCTGTGGGTTTTGCTTTGCCTAAACACTTCAACAGTTGCCACATTACAATAGTTGCTAGTCCTTCAGTTGGTATAAGAACTCCTTTCCTTTGTTGTGCTTTTTATTCTTAATATGAAGGCAGGAAAAGGCATACATCCAGACTTGTTTGCAGTTTCACTTTAGAACTGCACTATGGATCAGAAATGCTAAGGGGTCAGATGGATTAGAGACTTATGTATTCCATAAAAACAAGATAGCACAGCTAACAAATTGCAGTTATACTAAAGAGGCTGTATTGGTATTTTCTTCAGAAAGTTACTAGCACAACTACTTATCTGAGCTGGTTGGCTGTCTTGGAAATACAAATCAAGCCCAACAGTTTACCTTTGTGAGATGATGTATGCTGTCACTTTATGCACCAAAACATGGTATTTAATTAGAAAGGAATTTGAGAGGACATACAGAACTTACTCTGATGGAACAAATGGCCCTGGTTTTTATAGTTGTACATAATAATCTAACATATTACTGATGAGGTCTCATCACAATCATGTTTAAATTTTTCCTATAACTAAATTGCATGTTTTCCCCTCTCCACCCCCAGATAAGTGGAATGTTGTTCACTAAATTAAGCCTTCATTATATGTTTTTTTCTCTTCATTGTGTAAACCATGTTCTCTCCAATTTGTAGATTCTTGTGGACACTGTTTGGGCTTTGTCCTACTTAACAGATGGTGGAAATGAACAGATACAAATGGTGATTGATTCAGGAGTTGTACCTTTTCTAGTTCCCCTTCTGAGTCATCAAGAGGTTAAAGTTCAAGTAAGTCTGGTTCAGTTGTGTTTGAATAGTCCTTTGTATACTGTTTGCTAGAAAAACGTGCCTTACAGTATTTATAAGTGGAGTTAGTGAGATGAACATTTATAGCTACATTTTGTGCAGGTACAACTGAAGACAAAACGTTACCTACGCTGGGGGAAAAATATTAGAAAGAAAACTCAAGCAAAACAGTACTAACAAAGATTTTAAGTAAAGTGACAGGTTAAACATTAACTTCCATTATGTGATTACCCGGGGTGCCTTCCTTTTGTAGTCCTAAAATATTTAATGACAACAGATTTTACGTTTTCCAGAATTCAAGTAACATGCACTCTTTCTGGTGCTGCATACATGGTTGTGCATATTCTATCCGAATACCTCATGGAAGTCAGTATTTGGGAACCTTTGGAGTATGGAAATATTTGCAAGTGCTAAGTCCTTTTAGTAAAGTAAATTTGTAATTAGCTGTGAAAGGTTAACTGAGCTTACTTGATTAATTTTAAAGACATATGTAACAAACAGTTAGTTAATGTGTACTGTTTTTTTTATGAACCATCCACTGCAGTACAGAGCTCTTCTGTGTATCTGGGCATTTAACACGTTTGTTTGGTTTGTACTTGGCATGAGATGTGGCTGTCTTGAAATTTGTCAGACTAGTTCACTTGACGAAAGAAATCTCTCCAGTATTCTGTCACTTATAAAGCATTTACTGACCAATACATAAAGAGGTAAAGTCCATTTCTGAAATCATGTGAGACTCAGTAAGCAGTCGTGAGGTTTTGAATGCCCTAGTGGGGAGCTGAATGGAAAAGTGAGCAGCCTCAGCAGACATAGAGCCTAGAAGCTGTTGTTGGAATTGTAACACAGATCAGGTACATGGTGAATTAATCTTCTAAGGTTTTAGTATTCTTTTAATTTCTAATCTTTGCACTTTTTTGACTTGAGCTACCGTGCATTTATTCTGTGATGTACTGGGTCTTTTGATGAAACAATCTGTTTTTTCTGATGTAGCTCAGAGGATGAAGTGCTAAATTGTATTTTGTAAAGTGTTTTTATAAAGAGACATCTTAAAATTATCTTTGTTATAGCGTAAGTAATAGCAATGTCTTTAACATGCAATTTTTTTTCCTTCCCACTTTGGATGTTCAGACAGCAGCACTGAGAGCAGTAGGCAACATAGTAACTGGTACTGATGAGCAGACACAAGTTGTTCTCAATTGTGATGTTTTGTCTTATTTCCCACATCTCCTGACGCATCCAAAAGAGAAGATAAACAAGGTATGATTTGCTTCTTCCTAACTTAGTAATTTTTTTTAAGAAATTAAACAGTAGCCTGTGGAATATTACAGAAGAATTTCCTACAGCTGTTAATTCCAGCATGTGAGCCATTTTGTGTAAAGATGCAGCCGTTGAGGCTGGTTCTTAACTAGGACTGAGACCAAACAGCCATAGTGAGTATCCGTGCATTGGTGTTGATGCCTCGTGCTTTCTGGGAGGACTGAAGGGTTTGGCTTTGGAGTGAGATACTTTTCATTTGTGAGGTAACTGGCTAACTTCAGTTAGAGTTTTTCATAATTTTAGTTGAGTCTAGTGACTTGCGTAAGACTGATCCAGTTTTCCTGCTCCACCTTTTCATAGTGAAGTTTGTTCACTTGTTCATCTTCACCTTCAAGGAAGGAGGGTGTATCACTGTCCTTTCCTGAAAATTGTCTCTGCATTTCATCTCTTTCCTTTTGGCAGAAATAACTTCACTGCTGCAAGGATTGGGTGAAATAAGGGGAGTTTGATGAAAATGATCGGTGCCTCCTTTTCCAAAGCTGTATTTCATGTTATTTGGGTTTTTTAAGTCATGGTGCCATCTTCCATTGCAAAGATGGTCTGGCTGAGGAGAAGGTAGTTTATGTGGTTCTCCCATATAGTGTATCATTGAGGAGAAATCTATTTGTGAGGAATCTCTGTTTCTTCAGGCCCCGTCAGCTGTGAAGATGTCTGAAGAAGTTATCTTTGACAGTCAAAGTGATGTGATTTATTTTTGCCTGCCCTCTTAACTCTCACAAAAAAAATGATGAGATCTTTTGAATGACAAGGAATTATTTTTGTACAAGAAAAGAAAATGCCCAGAAATGCTTTCAGTTTTGTTTCAAGTCTATGTTGTGAGAGGCAAATACAAATAAAAACAAGATACACATCCCTAAAAAAGTGGGAACCCATGTTTTTTTTCCTTCAGTGCTTCATAATTGCCTGCTTGCCACATCTTTTACTTAAGATTGGAGCCTATCTAAGGTGGTCTGGATTGTCATGACAAGTATCCCCTTTTGTAACTGGAAATTTATAACTGCCATGAGATAGGTGGTAGCTATGTGGATGAACCTTCTGAGGAAAGTCACAGGACAGAGTGTCATGTGTGATACTTGAATGACATTTGTGGACACTGTGTCATGTTGCGCGAAGAAAATGGGAACTGGAGTCTTCCTTTTATCATTACTGAGCTGTCAGTAGTAGGATTACACAACAAGTCCTTTTTTTATGATGCTTTACCAGTTTTCCTATTTTCCTTGTAAAACTGATAGAAAGTTTAAAACCTTTCTGTGACTCCAGCAGTGCAAAGCAAATGTGAGATTTACATCAGTATTACCCCTGATGTGTGGAGACACCACACTCCTTGTGTGAGAGAGAATCTGGCCCTGTGAATCAATCATATTAATTTTACATTGATTCCTCGTTGTCTTTCACAGTGCAATAAAAGTTTGTGTGCTAGAAGTGCTGCTGAGGAGGAGGCCTGTTTAGTGATTGCTCATGGTATGATTTAAGGTTTTGAGGTGGTCAGGTTTGGTTGAGTTCTTTTTTTTTCATCTGATGACTAGTTTTTAAAAGTGCTTTGCTTTTTTGCTTTATCCCATTGTAGGAAGCAGTTTGGTTCCTTTCCAATATCACAGCAGGAAACCAGCAACAAGTTCAGGCTGTAATAGATGCTGGGCTAATCCCCATGATCATACACCAGCTGGCTAAGGTCAGTCAAGCTATCAGCTATGCAAGTTGTCATCCTCTTTTTATAAATCTGACATGAAGAGTTTGTGATTTTTAATAAGTTTGACAGATGTTTCCGTGCTGATTTTAATGAGCTATTAATTTTATTTTTCAGGGGGACTTCGGGACACAAAAGGAAGCTGCTTGGGCAATTAGCAATTTGACAATAAGTGGGAGAAAAGATCAGGTATGTGTAGTGGGATATCAGGCCTTTGCTAAAATGTTGCAGATGCAGCCATTTGTGTAAGACGCATAATGTTGAAAGCATTTTTTTGTTTGTTTTCAATTATTTAGGTTGAATACCTTGTACAACAAAATGTAATCCCACCGTTCTGCAATCTACTCTCAGTAAAGGATTCTCAAGTGGTACAGGTGGTTCTGGATGGCCTGAAAAACATCCTGATAATGGCTGGTGATGAGGCTAGCACAATAGCTGAAATTATAGAAGAGTGTGGAGGTAAGAGCTTACTAGGCTTTTAAAAAATTTAATTGGCTGGATGTTATTCTACCTTCCCCTTGCTGCTGTTGATGTTTACTGCAGTGTTATTTAATATAGGCTATTTGAGTAAACAAGGGAGACTTTTTAGTGAGAGACATTACTTTTCTTTCTGTTTGTTTCAGTTTGGAGATGGCTGTATAGAGGCAATTGTTGAAGGAGCTTTCTGTTGCTTAGGTATTTTTTAGGTTTCAATGAGAATTGTAATTCTTTTCATTTGATAATTGCACTTACTTTGTCCCGTGGTAAAACACACAGTTCTTGCTCTGGTTCATTGCCTTGGAAGCAGTTTTAAGATCATAATTTCATTACAGACCAGAGCAGGATGAGTAGTCTTCTCAGTATCAATACAAGTTGTAACATGCTAGTTAATGTATTATAATAAAGAGATACTGAAGAGCAGAATGCACTGGAAGCTTTTGCCTTGTGTTATTCCATATCCAGTTTGAAAATGGGACTAGTGTTTTAGCTACTTTGTCACCTTGCTGTTTGAAACTTACAGGCAGCCTGCAAATGTAGCCAATTCTTTTTGAGAATACATAGAAAGCACAATAACTAACCAAAAGTTATGTAGTAGACAGAAGTTTTAAAAAGTGAGAGTTTTATATAAACAAAGAGAAGACTCCATTATCCATTGTTAATAAAATGGAATATTCCCTGGCATGTAAAGTTCACAAACTACTTCTCTTACCTCTCAGAGACAAAGATAGCTGCTGTGTAGATCATGTTTTCAAACTGAGCTACATATTTTCTAGTGTGTTTCAGTAGTAATGTTTAATCATTTTTCTTATTTCTTAAATTAGTCAGTAACTCTGATTTAATCTTACAAAACTCTTCTCCATTTTCTTTTATTCAGGGTTAGAGAAAATTGAAGCCTTGCAACAGCACGAGAACGAAGACATTTATAAACTAGCATTTGAAATTATAGATCAATATTTCTCTGGTGATGATGTAAGTATGCTAAAGATGGAAAAGTATATGCACTGTGTTCTTAGCTTAGTAAGTACATTGTCACTGTTCCCCAGCTCCAGTGGTTATGAACATACATTATCTCCAAAGCCAGTTTTCCTGGTCCTTGTTCAGTACAGTTTCCCTCTATTTAAAATCTTAAAAGAGTTTCTAAATACCAGGATGTTTCTTCAGCAAAATCCTGAGGACTGCTCTAGTTTTGCCTAACAAATTGATCCGTGCTCACCTAATTTTGTCAGATTGATGTGTAATTACTTGTGATTAGGATCTAAACAGTTCTCTGTCTCTCCCTTTCATTTTATCGTACCTCAGTCTTTGAAAGGGGCAGCAGATCCTTACTTTCAGATAAATTTTTGTATTTCAACTCCGCATTTGCCCAGTGAAAAGAGTCATCAAAGCTATTAACACTTTCTTCAGCTGTTTGATCTTGACCATCCAATATTTTGTTGCACCCAGATTAGGTTTTTTGACCCTCTGGTTCTAGCTCCTCCTGCTACTGGCTGCTTGTTGAGTTCCTGAGGAGCACTTCAACATGTAATTCGAAGACAAATTATCTTTTCTAGGCTGTCCAGAGTGTCTGTAGTTCTACAGCCTAGCAGAACTATGATTTCAGTTCTTCTCTTAAATTGAACTCTCCAAATGCCAGCTCCAGCTTCAGGACTCAATCATTTTCAATTCGTGGGCCCATCGTGTGATTGGGGAGTTAGTTAAGATATGTGAGAAGTTCCCTATGCCTGCAGTGATTCTATGAGCAGTGTCTTAGAATCTCCATAGAGACTCTTAAACTTCTGTGTCTGACTGAAGAGCAGAGTCTGGTTGATGTAGGTGGAAAAGTATTCCTGTTGAGGTTAGTACTCCCTTTTGTGCATTTACTTTTTACATTAACACAATTTAATCTATGCCTGATGGGCTGAATATGCCTCCTTTGCTCAAGAGCAGGACTTTCCTTCGGATTATTATATTACTATGTTTTCTGGAGCTTCTGAAACTCAAAATTGTAGAAATTCCGTAACTGCTCCAGCGAGACAGGAGATTGGTTATGGTAGGCTGATTGGCAGTGCTAAGATGGACTGTCCAGGAGTGTTCCTGCCTTCTGTCACTTCAGGATCTTCCATATTCTCATGAGGTGTTGCTGGCTGCTCGATGTCCCTTCATTGGTTATCCCATCTGTTCCTTTGCTGAGCCCTGTAAAGTGCATGGCCTATTCTGTAGGACCAGCAGTAACAGCTTGCTGACTTCAGTTTCTTGTGTTAAAGGCAGGTGAGCTTAGGTGGGGTTACTTTGTAGTATCCTTCTGCAGAAGACAGAAGTGCTAATTTATCAAAACAGAAACCTTTTGTGAAACATTCTGAAACCAGACTCAGTCTTCGTGTGGGCATAACGTGCAGATTCTTGCTGTCATGAAAGGCCTCAATCTGTCACCCAAAGTAAAGAGAAGGATTTTCAGTGAGTCAGTTCTGATGTGTGCCCTGCTGCAAGGCCAGGTCTCAGAAAGCTGTTCAAACCCCCCACACAAGGGCTCTTTCCTGCTTCAGAATGACACACAATCCCAGGGAACAGTACAGCTGGTCATGTGCAGGAGGATGGGTAGGCTTTGAAGTTGTACATTTTGTTGCTACTGACCGTGTTATTTGCTATTCCTTGAGGCTTTAAATACCTACATTTTAACAGCTCTGAGGAGGCTGGGTAAAGTTGGCTGCTGATTCCTTTCACTCTGTATCCATAGAGCAGTGAAGTACCTCTAGTTTAAAACTTAAGTTCAGATTGTGCTTATGAGACCTTTTTAAAACTGCTCTGAAATGAGTAGTTCTAAATCCTACAAATTCTGATAGGAGATACTAAGAACTCTTTTAAGCTTTATGTAAGTATTTCTAGCAGCTGCTGATAAAAATATATTTTCATGTTGAAAGAAAATGAGAGAAAGTACAAAACTAATTTTGGAATTCACAACTAGTGATTAGCCAACTCCATAAGTACTAAAAATTGGCACTGAAAATTAAACTGCACAGCTAAAATAGCAACTGCTTTGACCAAACTGCAGCACTGTCCCTAACTGTTGCAATTTTGTTTCCCTAATGATATTAGAACGGAGTTGATGTGTTGTTCTTTTTAAATATATTTGGGGAATTGAACTGGAAAAACAAATCTAATTTTACTGTAATAATATTTTTAAAAAAAGAAAACATGTAATTCATGAATGTCTTCTCTGTGTACCCAATCATGCAGGAGATTGGCCTCTCACGTGTTTCTGCTGTTGTGTTTTGTAGATCGATGAAGACCCCAGTCTCATTCCTGAAGCCACTCAAGGAGGTACTTACAACTTCGACCCAACAGCCAACCTTCAAACGAAAGAATTTAATTTTTAAGTTCAAAAAAAGTGCAGCTTCTCTTGTCCCACACCAGTACGAAGCACCACCAGGTGGCTACCAAGTGAAGAAACAAAAGGCTCCAAGACACACATGCCTCTTCGTTCTGATGCTTCTAAAGCAAGCCATGTATTGGTCACTTTGCAGTTGCCAAACATCACTATCACATGGACTGTAAATGCATATGCATGATCTCTTAAACTGTTTCAGAATTCTTTCTAACAGTCCCAACTACCTTTTTTTGCCTTTTTCCTGGTGCCACATGCTGACAACCGCAATCTGCAGTTTTGTTAAGAATATTCCATAGTGGTGGCACATTGGCTTTCCACGGAAAAGTAGCTTCTTTGGAAAATGGTGCGCTGTGGATCAAGACACTTTGGTATGATGCATACATTTTGGAAGACTTTACAGGGGCCCAGTTTGCTCTGAGCCTCCATCATCCTCCTCCACAAACATATTTTCATAAACTTTATGTGGAAGAATAGATTCAAAAATGCAAGCCAAATGAATTTCATTGGTGAAACTGAAATAAAAGTAACTTATAGAAACACAACACTTGGCAATTGATTAAACACTTAAGTTTAAAACAAACAAAAAAACTACTTCAGCTATCAGTAATTGATGTGTGTTCATTAACTGCCTCAGAAATCAAAGTTGGAGAATGAACTGTAGATTTGGACTGGTAAAGCTTTTGCCATTATACCTAATTTTTGAGAACAGCGAGCCCTATTTGACCACTCACTTCAGCCTGTGTGTTCCTGCTGTTTTGAAGTAATCAAATGCTGTGCATGGTATTTTACCTGAGCTACAACCTGTTATGGACTTGAACTTCTGTTTAAGCTGAAAGCAAGAGTCCCAGACTGTAGAAAAAAAATTCTGTCCAAAAATGTATTAGTTAAAAAGAATCTTGCTTTCAACTTTCAGTAGTCAATATCTTCTGTTTTAAATTGATAATTGGATATGGTTGATTTATATTGGGTTTAAACTGTGGAGCTTTCATGTTTACTGTAATTTAGTCTTAAACTATTTTTTACTTAGTAACCAGTGCTTATGATGATGTGGTTGGCAACAAACCAGCAACTACTTAGAAGCGTCATAAAAGCTTCATTCTTGGAGTATTGGAAGAATAATTTGCGAGTTAGTCTCAAACCTTCTCCATGTGATTAAAAACATACAAACTGGTTGATGTGTGAGGCTGTATGGAAGCTGCCGTTACTCAGCGCAAACCTGATGTGCAGCGCACATTAAATAACTTTATATGAGGTCTGTGAAGTCACTGCTCTTGGAAAATCGCCTGACCCAGTCACTTTGGAAAGGATTTTGGTATTGCTGGGGCGAAGATGGGTAATTTTGGAATTCTGTAAGCTATCACACAAACTGGTTTTGTTGCTGTTGTTTACTGGGTGTAATTTCCCAATGCATTGATGTGAAGGGATAGAAAAATCTAAACTAATTTAGTTATTGGATGTGGGTTGTATTTACTGTGATGAAGATAAGGACAGATGCCATCAGAGCTTTGTGGATCAGCTGTTTTTCCACTGATGAACAACACATAGCAGGTGTGCATTCATTAAATATATATCTGCCAAGGTGGAGCCACTTTAAAGAGTGAGTTGTCTTGTATCTCAGCTGGATACAAGCGTATGTTTAAACTGCAAGATTTTTACTTGCTAGATAATCTGTTTTAATATAGTGGTTTGGCCTCTGATTATTTATAGGTTTTATAAATTTTAGAATCAATTTCTCTTTAAGGTGGCTCAGATTTTTCAACTCTTGTGCACATAAAATTGAGTTGAAGTTCATTGTGCCTTTTTTCTTTTCCCAGAAGTTGAGTTGAAGCTTCATATGGTAACTGCATCCTATTCACACACTATAGTCTAAAATCTTGAAACTGTGTGGTGTTCGCTAAAAAACTAAACAATAAAAAGTCAAAGTTGGGTAAGGTC
Source organism: Polioptila caerulea (assembly GCA_013397295.1). NCBI lineage: Eukaryota > Metazoa > Chordata > Aves > Passeriformes > Certhiidae > Polioptila > Polioptila caerulea. The sequence continues at coordinate 70,467 of VYXF01006799.1, read as the reverse complement.
ACAAAGTTTTTGTGAAATTAGAGTTCCAGCAGATGTTATTGTGAACAAATATTTCCCCCCTTCTAATTCAGTCTAGTCTCCTGAACGCCGTGTAGACTGATGCATACCCAGTTCATCCTACAGTCACTGTTACTCTAGAGAGTACAGGCAAATTGATACTGAAACAACAGTTCTGCTGTAAAGATTCGATCCTTTTCTTGCACTCAATGCGTTACAATAAAAGTGAACATCGGAGAACTGGGTAAGGCAGAACAAAGTGCTTGCTCAGTTCTTTCTGCTGTGACCTTATCAGCTTTTGATTGGGATTGCACCATTTCATAGTTAATAAAGGAAACAAAGTATATTGCTGCACTTTTACGTTTTCAGAACAGTGTTTAAAATTGCATTGTTTTTATTATTTTTTTAAACTATCAGTTAAAATAGACTAAAACGTTCTTTCAAAGAGGCATCTAAATGTGTTCCTAATTTTGTATATGGGCTTAGGTTTTGTAACCAATAAAAAGCTGCTATCAAATACTATAAAACATTCAAGAACTTATTTTGAAGGTTATGGAACTGCTTACTCTTCATGGATTGACTTAGGGGTTTTTGTCTTTGACTAGATATTAGTTAGCAGAACTCCGCATCAAAGTTGGAAGTATGTTACAAGTATGAATAAAGTGAGCTAATGCAGTCATCTCTGAAACTTTGGATACAGAGTTTTATACTTTGTGTGGAGATGTTTCCCAGGTGTGTACAGGGGGCTGTGGTAAGTGGGCTGCAGCTGTTCCACGTAATTGTTGAAGCAGTGACTTCAGTTCACAGGTTTGAAGGTGGGCCAACAATGTCAAGGAACTTCCACAGTTGTGTTCTACTCCAGAAACATCCTTTTGGGCTCCTGGTGTGAGGCTGACTGCTGATTCAGCATTAATTTAAGCTCAGGATGCTGCACAAGGGGGGACCTGACTCCTGCCCAGTGTGGGTTGGGAGGGAGTGTGCACCAAAACTGGCCTTGGGCCGGGCAGCCTTTCTTGGCCACCATCCCTCCCCCTGGCACAAGAGACCCCTCTGGGAACAGCTTGTATCTGTCAGAGGCTTGCATTGTCCTGCAGCCTCTAATTAGTGTAGTCCTGCTTTAATTACGGGACAGCACCGCTGGAAGGAGACCACGTGGACTGTTTGAAAGGTGCCTGTGACTGCAGCTGTGGCTTTGTCATCCTTCCTCTGTGAGGTGGCTGAGCCAGCTAGAGAAACCCCTGTCCCCATGGGTGGGAGATGGAGATGAGCTTCCAGTGCTGTATTTAAATCTTTACAAATGCTCATCCATGAGGATTTAAAGGACAAAGATTTCATAAGAAACTAGTTCCCATTTCCAAAAGTTATTTAATCCCTTTGGTTCCTTCAGCTTTCAGTTGACAAACTGAACTGTGTTGGGTTTTTGCAGGCTGTTAATCATCCTCTAAATCCTACCTGGAGGACTTGAAAGACATTACACTGGAATAAATGGTGTGTTATTTTAAGACATATCTTATTTAGAAAGAGTAAAACCTAGATGATACCTTAATGTTCCCCATACTTTCAAAAGTACAGACACTTCCATTTTGTTTGCTTGATCTGCTAAACAGAGAAATTAATAAAATCCACTGTTTAATTGTTTGGGTTTTTTTTAATCTCAGTGGGCTTAGTGATAGTTGAAGCCCACTTTTTTATTCTGCTCTTCTCTAATGCCCTCTAGATTCTGAATGTCTTTCAAACTAGTCCTTTCCACCAAATGCAGTGTGTTGTGTTCCTTCTATTTTGTCGCATAAAAAGTACTCCTTTTTGTGGCATAATTATGCTTCTATTCAAACATATGTAGGACAACAAATTATGCCAAGCCATTAGGAAGCCCTTTTCAGGAAGGAAAGGAGAAAAACCCAATCAGTAGAAAACTGTGGGCTCCAACAGGCAAAGCCTTGGGAGATTTTGCTGCAGGGGTTTGTTGTGATTGTCACTGTCACCTTGACAGCAGTGTGAGCTGGACCTGCCTGAGCTGCACAGGTCTGCCTCAGCCTGGGGCATTACTTGAGGCTGCTCAGGAAAACTGCCTCGTGTCGAGATGCAGTTAGGAGCTAGAGCAGCTTTCTGCTTCCCTGATCCTGGTGTGTGTGTGCATCATCCTGCCACAGGAATGGTACTGGGCAGGCCTGCTCCGTGCTGCTGGCTCTGCCCCGGAGCTCTCCAGCTGCTGCAGGCACACGAGCAGCTTCATGTCCAAACACACTTGTGATACAGCTTTCTTGAGCAGCATCCCAGTTTGTAAAGGACCTTAAAAGCTGATTTTTTCCCAACACTAGTTGTAAAGTTTTAATGTTGGAGAGATTGCAACCGTGTGTCTCACACTAAGAATGTTCATAACATGATTCTTTTGTTCTAAAGTGAAGGTTGGAGCCTTTAGGCTGCTCTCTGCCTTCATCTGTAGCAGTAGAATGGGTGAATGTCACCACACGACCTCAGAGGAAGAATGGCAAGTTCTCTGAAGGATTTAGTTACCCTGCAGGGAGACTCTTCCCTGGACACAGTGGGGGAACTGCAGGAGGAGGTTGGTTGTCCATTGGCTCCGTATGTTAAGTAGGCTCCGGGGGCACACAGAGGTGTGGAACATGGAGTAACCATCCTCCTTCCTAGGTAGGGTCCTGCAGAAAACTGGTGGTTGGATGTTTTTAATGAGATGAAATGAAGTGTAAGGGAGCTCATGTCTGCATTTGTGATTTGCAGGCTGATAATCTTGAGTGGTAATCTTTATTTGCTTGTTTTTGACCCTAATTCACAGAGCCAGATGATCGCCCATACAAAATTGTTTGTACACAAAGAGGGAGGATGAAATGGAAATATTTTGCCAGTGGGCTTCAGCAAGTTCAATCCTAGGTTTGTGCAGGGAAATGCTTAAGGGAAGCTGCAGCTCTTGCCCTGGGATTAGACCCATCACTGTTCCTATCTGATGCAGTTGGCAGCTGGTTTCCCCTGTATTTCATACTTTTATACCCTGGTAGAGCTCCCTCAAATCTGCATACTTATGTTCTTGCCGTGGTGATCCCAGCTTGCAGGAGCTCTGGCCCAGTAACTGTGAGAGTATTTGGCACTGGTTCTCTAGGAGTGGTTTGCCTGGTGTTATGTTTTGTCACGTTAAGCACGGCAGCACATAAGTCTCAGGAGGTGACAGGTGTAGAGGGAGCATTTGGACTTGTCAAATTCTCCTCTTAAATCAAATATGTAGAAAATTTGAAAAAAACGTGTTGCTTTGTCAAAGAAAAGTGCCCTTTTGGTTTCAGACCTCTCAGTCACTGCCTTTACTGGTTTAGAACAAATATTATTTTTTTTTTTTTTAAAGAGGCTAAACCCCCCACCTTTTTAATGTGTGTTTTTTTTCAATTGCTGCTAAAATGTTGCATCTCACATGGAAAAATTTTTGTCCAAAGAGTTCATTTGTGAACATTTACAGGGAGCTGGATGTGCTGGATTCTTAGCGATAATGCTTCCAGCTCTGTAATCTCAGTCTCAAATTCTCAAATTTCAGGGCTCTGTGCTGAAATATTTAACCCTTGGGTGAGAAAAGGGCCCAGTCCAAGGGGAGTAATTAACACCTTGCACCTTGCTCCTGCAGCAGCAGCATGTTCCTTTCCCCCTGCTGTCGAACTGCTGGGGTTGTAAGCCCAACCCTGTGCTCTTGTCAGCAGCACAGAGCCAAGTGTTTGCCCTGAGCTTGGCGTGGCTGTCGGTATCGAGGGAGGCGTGTTTCTGTGAACTCAGCCAGAGGTCTGCTCTTGAAATATTAAAAACTGAAGGAAAGGGAAGAAATCGCTTCTTGTAAAGGTCATAGTTTTCTCTATATTTGATATTTTAGTATCTGAACGCTTGAATTTTTCCAGGAGGCTTACTGACCTCAGTTGTGTATTAGCTTAAATTTAATAGAAGAAAGACTTGGCCCCTAAAGGTGGGAAAGAAAATTCGCAAATGTGAGTCTTGCATGTTTGGAAATGGAAGTTTACTGAGGTCCATGATTTTTCTTGATGTAATCTGGGGGCTGCTTTTCATACTTCCAGTTGCTAGAATTCAACAAGTATTCCTCAGGGCCTTTGTTCTTACCCCAGTCCCAGTCACCTGCTCAAAGAGAAGCACTGCAAGCACTGAAGTGTTAACACTGAGGAATTGGGGGCTCTCTTCTCTCCCCTTGGAAATCATCAGACAAGAGGCTGCTGAAGGGCATCCATGCTCCTTCCGAGCCAAGATTGTGTGAGAGCTAAGAGCAGTGGCAGAGAAGCAAAAGCTCCTTGCTAGGGGGATGTCAGTGCCAGCTGCAGGCTCCGTGCCTGGGCACTGCCTTCCCAAGTCAGGCTGTCCCCCTCCTTTGCAGCAGAGAAAGTTGGTGTGCACAGAATTGCTCCTCACTCAGCGTGTAGTTGCTCAGGGTTCTAAGGCAGATGGCTGGAACTGAACAACTGGCTTGAGGCTGCCTGGCTTTGGTTCTGCAGCTGAAATTTCCTGAACTGTCCCTGTTTTTTAGGGTTTGGGTGTTTGTTTTGGTGGGATAGGTTGGAGGTTTTTTTAACAGCTCTATTTATATTGCTATTTCACCACGGGTATAACATGTCATCAACAGCTCCTTCCTGGGGCACATTACCTTCAAGACAATGGCAAGAAGATCCATTAAGTCCCAGCATCAAAGCAACTGAAATAATTAGATGAGGATGCATCTCCTGTGAGGAAAATGGCAGAGACTGTGAGATGCTCCTGCGTGGCCGTGGGCTGGGCGCTCAGGGGGCTGCATTGTCACGGGCTGCTGGTGCGAGTCACAGGCAAAAGCAGGGCCAGCCCTGAGGGCAGAGGAAGGCACGAGCTGTCAGAGGCCATTCTGTGGCATTTTCAGCCTCTCTCTCTGGTCAAGGCCCTCATCTTTCCCAGAGAATGAATTCTCTGAGGATCTGTTTTCCAGCGATTTTCCTGCCTCCAGTGGTGGAAGCAGACAACGAGGTCTTCAGCTCTGCCAGGGGAGGGTACAACAAGGTCATTTGTTACCTCTGCTGATGGTGCTGGGGGAACAGATAGCAATGTGAGTGTTTTTGTGATGTGGAAGAAAGGTAGGGTGCAGGGAAGAACAACAAAAATAGTAAGTCTGGATTTTTATTTAAGATAGAGTGGCATCTCATTGAAGTAAATCACAAGTGCTTCTTCCCAGGGAGGAAATCCAGGGGAATAAAGATCTCTCCAAGGGAGAAAGCCTGGGGGAGCCAAGGGGTCAAATCAGCACCTTCCTGCCAGGCTAAGGTGCTTGTATCACCTGAAGGCCTGGGGGTGCCTGCAGCCATCTCCAGCAGGACATGTCCCCCACCCTCCTGGTCATTCCCAGGCACTGTCAGTGCAGAGCTGCTCCTTCTCGGAAGCACAGTGGACATCATGCCCATTCTTCCCAGGGCAGCTCTGGAGACTCAGGATTATTTTCCCATGTTTGCAGCCCAAAACTTGCTCTTCCTGGCTGAGCTCTCTTGCTCTGCCAGTGATGGGTCCACCCCATCATGCAGAAATGGGGCATCCTCAGGAATGGTCTGTCATGTTTTGTCTCTGTATTGTTCTTCCCCAAGGAACAGGGAGAAGATACTTCTCCATCCTTGTGCAAGCTGCACCCTGAGGCACATGGTGCAGACACCTTACAGTTGGTGCAGTGCTGAACCCCTGCTCCAGCTCTTTACTGACCCAAACCTCATGTCTCTGAAAATACTGCCTGTGCTGAAAGGTGCACTTTTAGCATTGGCCTTCATTTACACCATTATTAAACAAAAGGACTACTCTTAAGTGCTGTCAAAAGCCAGAAAACCATGAGGTGTAAATTTTGTGTCTTTATCAGGAGAACAGAGTCTCCCCTGAACCCCCAGGAAATGAGGGCCACACCTTTCCTCCCAGCTGGTGTTTTTCTTCCCCAGGAAAGCCCCAGTTTTGTCTTTCCAAAGTCCTTTCCCACCATTACCAAACCTCGCATGGGCCCATGTGACTTTGTTCTCCCTTTGCAGAAACCAGTGGCTTTGTAACCCCACCACTGTTTGGTTAAAAAGCAAATATTTCTCCTATGCCCAAGGCAAAGCATTGCTGCAGAGACACCAATCACCAAGAGGGGTTTCTTTTGTGTGAGTGGTTGTGACCTGTTGGAAAGAAAATCCTCATTGCCACATCCAAATATGTTAAGCCACCATAGGCCAAAAAAGAAACTCATAGAAATCTGAGGTGTAAGGGAGGATTTAAGAACAGTTTGGCAGCTCTGGCAGCTCGAGGGAGAGTGTTTCTCACAGCAATCAGCAGACAAGACATTGATGGTGCTGGTCCAGTTTAAAGCCTCAGAGCTTTAAACTGGAAAAAAAAAAAAGCTTCCCTTTTGGAGGGAAGAAGTGTCCAGGTTGGGCTGGAGCAGAGGTTTGTGCTTCTGGTCCGACCACAGAGAGCCAGAGAGGGGGACATGCTTGTCAGGTCTGGGGCATAGCAGCCTTTTTTTTTTTTTTTTCCATTTTTTTGGCAGGAATTTTATGCCTGTCACTGTGTGAAGTGTGGGGATGATGCACTCCTGGCCATGGATGCATCACTGAGTTCCTAACCCAAATCCCAGCCTTCACCTGGCATCTTTAACAATACCCAGATGGCAGGCTCAGGGCTTTGACTCAAGCGAGTGCATCATGAAAAAGTCAAGTGTGGCAAAGCTTAGATGAAGGCCAGGTAATTAACCCTTTGAATCCTGTGATATATTGAACAGTAGTTTGTCATTAATCTTAATCATTATTGCATGACTGGTTTTTAATACCATTTGGCACCAATTTTGATTTTTCTAAGAGATGGCACACACATGGTTTTGCTCCTTGTTTTTGTTGGTGAGTTACCTGTGATTACCCTGTTATCAGGGTTTTTTTAAGAGAAAGAAATTACTTTACAGCTGTTAGGTGTATTAAGCAAAAATTAAGACATTTCACTGCGTTATACAGCCTCTCCCCTAACAAAAAAGGAGGGATTGCAATCTTTTTTTCCATACTGTATTTGAAGAAAAAGCTCTTCTTAGCCTTTAAAAAAATTCTTATTGACCTTTCTTCCCTCAAGCATTTTCCAGGTCTCTGGCTGCTGTGTTAACACTCTCCTCCCGGTGTTACATCCGGTCACAGATCCCTCCCGTGCACCCTGTGCCTGCCTGTTCCCTCTTTAAATACTCCTGGCAGCCATCCATGGGATCTCACGGTTCCCCTCTGATCTCAGGCCCTTCAGCAATACCGAAAGCCATCAGGGAAGCTCCACCAGAAACTGCAGGACAAATGGCACGTAGCTCCATCTGAAAATAAAGCAACAATGCCAACAGCAGAAATCGGCTACTGTGCAAGTAGAAACTGTTTTGTGTCGTGGACTGGCTGGAAAATGGAAGTTGTGAAGAGAGCAGAGAAAAGGTGAGTCACCCTTCCTGTGCTGGCAAAGAGGAAAAGATGAATTGTCCTTCCTGGTTTTAATGTTGGTTGGTTGGGATTTTGTTCCCCCAGTTTGCTTCTTTCCTGCTCTCTGGAAGTGGATGGAAAACTTCTTGACAAGAATTAAAGAATAAATCTGTACTGGGTTCACACTCAGGAACTGCTTTAAAAACCAGTCCCACAGAAAAGTTAGTAAATCAGTAATAAGCCATGTCCTTTCATACAGTGTGAAAGAGCAATGAGGTGTCTTGGTGTCCTTGAAAAAACAGCCCGACATGGTGGTAACTCCCACTGCAGTGATCCCTGCAGAACAGAGACAGGATGGGAGGCCCAGGGGCTGGAATTGCTAATAGGCCTGGGCAGGGAGGCTGCTGTGACAGCTCCAAGCAAGGGTAGGTAATGACCTGTATGGCTCATCTCAGTGGAGGGGTGGCTGGGAAGATTAATGCACAATTATGGATTCTGGTTATGTCACTGTAAAGGTCAGTACACACCAGAGTGCGTCCGGAAAAGCTTCTAAAAAAGGACCTTGAGCAACCAGAGTGGGCTCTGGGACAAATAACCTGAAGGATGCTTCAAATTTGTGAGGAACCTGAAACAAAGTTCTAAGGATTTTTCTTTTACCTGCTCTTCACAGAGAAGCTGTGTTATTTTTAGAAGTCAGTGCTGAGACTGTGACATTTATGACATGCCCAGGAAGATGGAAACTAAGTTTGAGGGTGCTCTCCTGGCTGAAATCCATAAGGAGAGATGGTGTAGGGATTAATATCACTCCATGTGGCAGGGGCTCTCCTGCAGACTTGCCAGGAGAGAGGTCACAAACTCCCCTCCCAAGAGCTGGCTGCCTCCTGCAGGAGTTTTGACACGGGAACATTTAACTGCTGTTGGGTGAGTGTCCTGCAAGCCTTTGATTAGAGCAGGGCAGAGCTCATTAGACTGACTTGTTTTAGCAGCTGTCCAATGCAGGAGAAAAGAGAAATCGTTAGAAGTAAACTCTGTGTTGCTATTCCAAATATTATGACCCATCATTGTTTTGACAGTCTCTGAACAAGGGCATAAATGGGCTGAGTAATGTGACCAAGCGTCCAGAAAGGCCTTATTCCAGAAAACAAGGATGGTAAATCACATGATGCCCCATGAGATGGGATGCCTTGCCAAATCATTGTTTCAGGGGAAGTGAGAACAATTTCAGTAACTGGAATGTTGCTTCATCAGTTTCAGACACTCAGGATTCCCATCGCCCTTTCCTCCCCACCTCCCACCTTGCTGTTTTCATTTTTAATTGGTGATGTCTGCCAAAGGCTGGTGGTTCCCTCTGTTTGCTGCCAGAGGACCGTATTTTCTATCTTTTTAAAGAGCTTAAAAAACACTCAGAGGACAATGGGAAGGCTTCAGTGCCTCTTTTAACTACCAGTAGACAGTGCTGTGGAGTCAAATGCAGGCATCAAGGGGCAGACACTCAGGAGCAAGACATCACCACGACAGCCCTTCAGTCTCTGTTGAATTTACCCTGATGCACAATTCTCTGTTTTGTGCCATGTGAGACTCAAGACCAAAACACCAGCAAACTCAACAAGGCCAATTTTTGTTTTGGTGTGGCAATGCAGCACAGAGCATTTTTTGCTGTGCCTCTGGAACTCGTGTCCAAAGTGGCCAGCAGGTGTGTTGGAGCCTCGTGTGCTGGGGGCAAAAAACCTGCAACAAGCTGGAGGTAGATCAACCAGCTTGTGTCACCTGCAAGGACATGAAGACATGGTTTTGGCCTCCTCACCATGCACACGGGGCTTGCATTAATTATACAATTCAGTGCTGTTTAAATACACTCATAACTGTGATTGCTTAGGCCACATGGACGCTGCAGCTCTGTTTTATAGCACGTAGTAGTTCTACATTAATGTAGCTAAAACAGTTGGGAAGGATTCTTTTATTGAGACTTTCCTATAAATGTTTGATTCTGTTTCTTTGTGACTGAGCTCTCTATTCCAGCTGCTGCTTTCTACGAAGTGTGGTTAATAACAGCACCAGTCACAGCTGGACAATTAATTCCTTCACAACTGGAAAATGCTCTGCTATGAACAGAAGAGGATTTTGCCACATATTTCTCCTTGGTGTTTCTAGGTTGAGTGTGCTGTTCCTTGAAAGCAGCTGATTTCTGAATAGAAACAGGAACGGAAAATAGGAGTAAAAATGTTGCTTTCTATCCCTCCCCTTCCCCCATTCATTTCATAATGAAGCAGGGACTTGAATGAAATATTTTAATTTTAACTCTGGATAACAGAGTCTTGGATAGAGGGAGCCCTAAGGCACACCTTTTATAGGTCTTTCCAGTGGTAGGTTAAGTAGGATTGGACAAAGACCATCACTGCCACGTGGGACCTGGTGCTGTTGTGAGCTGCCAGGGGCATTTTCATTTGCCCTAGACACAGCTGAGTGTGGAGAGATCTTTGGTCACCATCCTGCCTGTGCCCATATGTGCCCATGGTTACAAACCAATGCATGTGGAGTGGTCTCATGCAGTTTCAAAAGTCTGAGAGACAGGGTTTTGTCTTGGCTGTTCAGGCCACCACGAGGATATTTAGAGGTCGACTGGCCATGGAGATGCATTTCCAAACATCCTAAAGTCAGGTCTGATCTCTTCTTTATATTTAAACGTAACCCAAGGAAAATGAATGATCATTTTCATGAAATAATCCTTTGACAAAAATGATGAATGGAGAAAGAAAGAACCATTGCAAGAAACACATAAATTAATATACACACATCCTCAAACTGCATTACACCATCAAATCCTGGCCTGCTTCCATGGCTTGAAGATTGTGATACCTGCAGATGCCACAATAAAACCAATTAGCTGCTTGCCCATTTGAAGGCCTGAGCTTATGCTGCTCCCGTTTAACCACTCCTTCCTGTGTTCCCAGCCAAGGAACATTTGATCCGTGCTGAGAGGGAAGCAGCATGGGGCACATCCAAGCTCCCCCCACGTGGGGATCGTCCCTTGTGGATAGATGCATCTGGGCTGGGAGCTGCAGGATGAAGAAAGCTTCTGTTCCATGCACACATCTCTGCTATATCCATAAATGCTAAAAAGCACCCTGAACCTCTGGACACACAAGTGTGGTGGATGAGTGGAACGTGGTGACAGTGGCACCAGCTGCAGCCAGAGATGAGAATCCAAGAGATGCGGCCAAAACTGCTCCATGATGGGAGTTTTGCTCCGAGATCCTCCTGGTGGGTTTTGGTGGTGAGGACCTGGGTGTTTCACAGCGTGTGCCAGCTGCAGCTCTGCTCCTTGTAGGGGGTGCCTGGAGGCTGGAATCCTCCGTGACAAACCTGCTGGCAGCCGTGAGTGGGAAGGGTCCATATGAGGTTCAGGTTTGCTCTGGAGCTTCCCTCCTCTCTGCCAGCCCCGTGACGGGCTGCTCCTGGCAGAGGGAGCTCTGCTCTGAGCCCCGCAGCAGCATTCCCAGGATGGCCAGGACTTCTTGCAGGCCCTGGCCAGTGTGGGCACTGCAGCCCCGCAGCATCCAGCGGTGCCTTGCCAGCCCCCCCAGCTGCAGCATCTCCGCCAGCTCGGCAGGAGCCAGCGCTCCCGGCACGTCCTGCTTGTTGGCCAGGAGGAGCACAGGGACACCAGCCATGCCGGGGTGGCTCAGGGCCTCCTCCAGGGCTGCCATTGCCTCGGCCAGCCGCGCCATGTCCGTGCTGTCCAGCACGAAGATGAGGGTGTTGATGTCCTCCAGGTAGTTAGGCCAGCTGGCCCGCAGGCTGTCCTGTCCACCAACATCCCAGAGGGTGAAGGATATGCCACACGGTGTCCTCAGAGACTCCACGTTGAATCCCACCGTGGGGCAGGTCTCCACAGCCTGGCCGCTCTTCAGTTTGTACAGAAGGGTGGATTTGCCAGCAAAGTCGAGCCCCAGCATGATAACTCGAGCATCTCTTTTCCGCCAGCCTTTGGAGATCAGCTTCCCCATCAAGACACTGCCGCAGCTGTGGAGGGGAAAAACTGCAGCCAAAAAAAGCCAGCAAGCGAGCGTATTTCCTCGATGATGTCGGTCATTAACAGAGCGCCCAGCCCTGCCTCTCCGAAAGAGCACCTCAGGTTTGCTGGAGACAGACGCGGGCAGCTGGCTTTTGCTCCTCTCTGTAGCTCAGGTGAGGCGAGAGCGATTATTCATGAGGTGTGCAGCGGAACCAGGGAGAGATGTTCCAAACAGCAGCTTCTACACCCCGGCCCCGCTGCCGCTCCCTCCTTTTCATTCGGGACCCGAAGCGATTGGTGCAAAAGAGAGCTGGCATTTTGCAGGAAGAGGTGGGGAGACTGTGGAGCAAGTTTCCTCCTCACCACATACATAAATAAATGAGCTTCTGTTCATTGGCTTGTCTCGGAGAAATCCACCCCCAGCAAGACAGGACAAGGAGGAACCCGGGTTTCAGATCAGGGTTACTCCGGGAATGTGCTGAATCACAGCTCAAGGGTGGGGATTTAAAGCCTCTTGAGCAACAAGACGATTTTTCTGCCAGTCTTACGTTAAAAAGTACAGAACAAATCACTGTATCATCAGCTTTTACTACCTTTTGTGCAAGTAGTAATAACAGCAATTTTTAAAAATGCACACAAGCATGCTTTGTTAATGTCTCACTGAAATACAATGAATCAAAATGCCATTCCTGGGGCAAAAATCCATAAAATTCTTTGCATCAAAGTATTTATGGCATTTCAACTTTTTTAAGGGAAGCAAAGTCAGTCCTCTGTGGCTGAGGGGGTACAAAAATCATGGAAAAGAAAACTATTTGACAAGACAGTACCCCTTGCACTTTACATGCCAGAGGCAAAAAAGTGCTGCTGCAACAACTCCAAGTCTGGCTTGCGCAAGAGAGACAGATGACAGCCAGCAGAGTCCCAGCAAAGCCAGGATTTATTTCCCTTCTTTATTGGTTGGGCTTTGCTCCTAAGAGGCTGCTTAGAGCTCCCCTCACAGCAGTAAGGCAGAGCTGCTCTCTAGCCACCTTTATTTGGGAAAGAAACGGGATTCACCCGTGCTTCCCTGGGACCACAGGGGAATTTTTAATGCATCCGTGGGAGATGCAGTTTCCTCAGCAGTGATCTCCACATGACGGCTCCATGCCACAAGCATTGCTGGGGATGAAGTTCAGCACAGCATGTGGAAGGGACTGTCTGGTCAGCTGGTCACTGAGAGGGATATTTCTTCCTCTGGGGGCAAGATACTTCAGTTTTCCATTTTCACAAAAAGGGAGATGCACGAGAATAAAAAGAACACAAAGAGTCCAGCCCACTCAGGCTGCATGGGATTGCAAGGGGTCCAAAACAGACCATGTTTTGCAAGGTACCTCTGTGATAAATGTCTCTCCCACAGTTAACCCACAGCGCTGGTTGGCACCAAGAGGCTCCACAAGATTTATGCTGCTTGTGGACATGTAAGACAGGTTTTAACAATCATGGAACACCAGGTTGGGAGGACCTCAAGGATCATCAACCAACCTTTCAAGGCAAAAGCATGGTGTAAAAGAAGCTCAGCATCCTCTCCAGCTAAATCTTGAAAGTGTCCCCAAGTGCTGAGGAACACACCACTTCCCTGGGGAGATTATTCCAATGGCTGATTGTTCTCATTGTGAGAAGTTATCCTCTTGTGCACAATCAAAATCTCCCCAGGAGTAAACTGTACCCATTACTGCTCATTTTTTCCACAGACTCCTCTGTGGAAAAAAGAGATTCTCTATCTTCTTTGTAACCACCCTTTAAATACTGAAACACAGTGACAAGGAGTTTCATAAGCCTTTTTTTCTCAAGATTCAACAATAAAATGGTGCAGTGTATGCTCACGTGTGATCTTTTCTAAAACCAGTCTGTAAGTGCAAAATTGGCAGAAAGCTCTCTAGATGCGGATGAAAAAAGAACTGCAATGTGCAGTGGATTCTGGCCCTGCAGGGCACTGCTTGCACAACCTGAAGTGTGTGCTGCTGCCTGAGGGTTATCCTTTTGCCCATGTTCTTCACTTTTTAAAATAAATCCTTGATCTGCTTGTTCACCGTTTTGGAATAATCTTCCTTCCCATATTTTGTTGTCCTTTAAAATCAGTATAGTTGGCGTTGCCAGACATAATAGTGGGTCAAGAGAATTGTGTCTTAATCTTTATGTGTTTCTCCTGCCTTTGCTGCTGCTCATCTTCTCTGAGGCTTGGCAGGCAGCACACACATCTGTTTCATCTGACCAGACATTCATAATACCGTAATTTCCTTCAAAAAAATTAAAATAAAGGAAGCAGGGTGGAGATTGTACCATTCAGTGAATAATTGAGTATTTGAAATATGACGTGATGGAGTCTTTGATTGCATCAGTCCCTCACATGCTACA